>CM042230.1:23383182-23515682 GCA_023566465.1 Cottus gobio
TGCACGGCCGAAGACTTGCTCATTGAAGTGCAGGTAAAAGCAATAAAAGGCCTGGGATGGTTTATGATACGTCAAATGTAACCTTCCAGATATTAATAACCTTTCAGTGACACCTTAGCAGCTGTAATCACTTTGTCATGTGTTTAATACTTATCTAATGAAAATGAGAGTTAAAGGACTGTCACTCTTTTCCTTTCCACATCAATAAATCAACCAGAATGTACCATTGAACATATAGGTTACAATTATCAGAACAATACAAACATTCATGTCTCAAAGGAGTACTGCAGATATACATTTTATATAAAAGACTATGGAAGAAATTCTGCAAACTTATCAGTGACCCTAATAAAACCACAGTGTTTGGGAATGATGATATAGATGATATAGTAAGGAAAAAAGGAATAAAGAAAGTGAAGCACGGGTGGTGCTATTACTACTGAATCAAGGTCCACTGAAGGGTGTTTAATAAGAATAAACCAAACACCTCTTCATTTTTTGATTGTCATTATGCATGACCTCATGATGAACACGTGTAGGTATAGTTGGTTCTGATATTAAATAAAAAAACAAGTAAATAGATGATGTCTTTAACAAAGTTGCAAATTAAGCGTAGTTCTCTAACACGCTTTGCAAAGGGGTGTTCAGTTGGCTGCAATCTGCAACTCACCACCAGGTGTCACTAAAGCTCACACTTGGCCTTTACGGTTCGCTTGAATGATGGAGTATTAAGATTACTACTGTAGCTTTAAGGATGATTGACCGTCTCTCTCTCTCTCTCTCTCTCTCTCTCTCTCTCTCTCTCTCTCTCTCTCTCTCTCTCTCTCTCTCTCTCTCTCTCTCCTCTCTCTCTCTCTCTCTCCTCTCTCTCTCTCTCTCTCTCTCTCTCTCTCTCTCTCTCTCTCTCTCTCTCTCTCTCTCTCTCTCTCTCTCTCTCTCTCTCTCTCTCTCTCCTCTCCTCTCTCTCTCTCTCTCTGGGAACGCAGCCAGTCCTGGTTTGGACCGGGTCCCGTGTGGAGGTCAAAGTCCCGTCCGACACGTCGCATGGAACCAAATAGATATCTCTCTCTCTCTCTCTCGCTCTCTCTCTCTCTCTCTGGTATTTTATACTTCGCAACTCTCTTATTTTTCATTCATCCTTCCACTGACAGACTCCATCGAAATAAACTGAACCGAGCCTATTGTGTAAAGTTAGCTTTCTGCACCAGGCTCAAGTTGGAGCGGCGTTCCCTGATCGTTAAGCCGCGTTTAAGTTAAGTGGACAGATCTAAAGCCTAACGGGTTGCTTTGTATCTCCACTACCTGAGACGCAGCTCTGTTCCCGGTCTGCTGCTTGTGTGGCGCCATGTGGCGCAGACTGTCGCTGCTGGTCGTCTGCTGTGCTGTGAGTGGACTTGGCTCTCTGGAGGCGGACAGAGGCGCGGAGCCCTCGCGGGAGACGATGCTGGGGACCGGAGCGGCGGAGAAGGGACAACCGGACAAGGATGCCCATCGCGCGGGGAGTCTGCGGGGAGGGGAGCAGCAGCCGCCGGGGAGGGACGCTCCTGCTGTGGGTGCGGAGGGGAAAGCGCCGCAGCCCACCGCCGAGCATCTGGAAGAGGAGCTGGATAACCAAGAGAATATCATTAGCCAGGTCGGTGAGACGCATGTGTGTTTCCTTTATCGCCAAACTGTATACTCAAAATGACAAAGTGCGTAATTCAGACGCACGGAACTAGCAGAAGAGAGAGAGAGTTCACATGTGTTATACATTACAAAAGAGGCCCATTGTGGTTCTTTTCAACGTGTTATCCACGTGACCTTCCCCAGTTTAGTTGAAGAGTTTTGTATGGGCCAAGCTGATAATCCTGATGAGGGTGGGTAATAACACAACTTCAACCCAAGCCCATCATCCCCTTCTCTCAGTGTGTCAGATCAGTGGTGGTTATTCAGCCAGCTCTGGAAAAGTTTCCATCCAGTGAAAACCACATGAGAATCCAAAGCACTTGTTTGGACACGTGTTGCTTTTGAACTGTAAACATTACGTTTTCTCATTTCCAACATCAACATGATTACAACACAACAACCAGGCCCGTACTGTATTTTACTTTGAAGCCCTTACAATAAACCCCCAACTGGTCACTTTAGCTCAAATGACGTGTCAATCTGCTCCAGGCCTGTGTGTGTGTGTGTGTGTGTGTGTGTGTGTGTGTGTGTGTGTGTGTGTGGTTGCTTATGTAATATCCTCCAAACCCCAAAGTGTCTGTTAGAGGCCTGGATCTTCTTTCCAGACTGCTGCAGCTGCACACCATCACCCATGCTGCAACGGTTTTTAGTTTTTATTTAAATATGTCTGCTTAATATTTAACATGGAGAACAATCCAAATGATCAAATATACATTCATATCAAAGGTGAGTAAAAATTAAAGTTTGTGTTTTCATTCTTTAAAGCTGTCTGTTCTCTCCTCCAGCTGCTGGGCGACTACGACAAAGTGAAGACCGTGTCTTCGGGGTCCGACTGTGTGTGCCGCTGCATCGTCCGGCCAATCAAACGCTCCGACTGCAGCCGCATCCACGACAGCGACCCGTCGTCTAACCCGTCCCAGGATTCCTACACTGTGGAGACGGTCACCAAGGGAACGGACTGCAAGACATGTGTGTGCATGGCTCCGCTTTCCGCTGTCAACCCCTGTGAGGGAGAGTACCGGTTTAAGAAGCTCCAGGAGGCCGGCAAAGATGACATTAAGGTAGAAATGTCGTTTAA
This sequence comes from Cottus gobio, assembly GCA_023566465.1. NCBI lineage: Eukaryota > Metazoa > Chordata > Actinopteri > Perciformes > Cottidae > Cottus > Cottus gobio. Next base: position 23,385,926 of record CM042230.1, read on the forward strand.
AATAGTTTTTCTGTTGGCTAGCGAGGACAAAAGATGCTCATGCAGAGTTTGAACTTTGGGGAAAAACAATTCCCAGAGGAACAATCAATGTTCTTGACTTCCTGTCCTTTGGTCTGTGTGTCCTCCTCCTCTGGGTCTGCCCCTTCAGCTGGCGACTATCATCGACCTGTTGGAGGGCTCTCTGTACGGAATGGACTTGTTGAAGCTCCACTCTGTCACCACAAAGCTGCTCACCAGGGTGGACAACATGGAGAAGGTGAGCACACACACACACACACACACACAGGCAAAAAAAAATCATCCGCTGTAATTGTTTAGGTTGATTTCTTGGAGGGAATGGAACTCCAAACACACTTTAGAACACTTCTGCTTTGTTTGAGGAGGAGTGACAGAAGGATTTGAATGGATGCTTTCCTTCAGCTCCAAACACACACTGCATACTGGTCATTTTCATACAGCAACGGCTGAGAGGTATGAGTCTATACATCCGACACGTTGTGCCTTTCAAAGGCAGATTTGTCGGTTGCTGTTTATAAACACTCACATTTAAAGTTGCCCCCTCCTCCTCCGCCCAACAAGCGAGAGAGAGAAAGAGAGCAGTGGTCGACCGAGCTAGAGAGGGAATGAAGAGACTTGTCTCAACAGTAGATGACTTCACAGATTTTGTTTAAAAATCAGAGCAGGGAATCAGAAATAAAACGCTGAGTCGTGATTGTTCCAGCGTGGTGACGAGGAGTCGAAGAGGGATCGGACCAACTCCTGTCACCAGCACACACCTTGAGTGGGTCATAAGCAATCATTGTCTGTGCAGGGTCTTTCTATCATTTTACCTTTAGTTGCATTTGCAACTAAAGATATTCCTCACAGACAACATGACAAGTTGTCTAATTTTGTCAAGTTATGTTGTAATTTGACAATGACTGGTAAACTCAGGAGAAGCCTACTGTGGGGTTTTACAATACAATATACTGTGTATACTAGAATAGTAACTGATTGGTATTGGTAAAGTGAAGTTTTTTTTTGCTATATCTATTTATCTTTTGGCAACTAACAAAGTATGCAGAATTAGCTAATAGAAAAAAACAGCAGAAAACCTCTCATAAAGTTCTGGATTAGTTATATTTCTGCACTCATTTGCTCAGGTTTGTCACAATATTGTGTGTGTGTGTGTGTGTGTGTGTGTGTGTGTGTGTGTGTGTGTGTGTGTGTGTGTGTGTGTGTGTGTGTGTGTGTGTGTGTGTGTGTGTGTACTCCAGGCTGCCCGTAACTTTACTGAGAGAACAAGAGAGAAAGAACGCGTGAAGGAAAGAGCAAAAGAAAAGGAGAAGGAGAGGAAAGCCCAGCAAAAGAAAAAGAAAGTGAATGATTTGGAGCGTGCAGGACAGAAAAGTGGAGCCGCTGCCCACGGCAACAAGCAGGTATTAACCATCTGAAAATCTGAGGTCTTACATATCAGAAGCAGAGACATGACCTCACCTGCAAACCCGTATTCTGTGTGAATTAGACAGGAATGTGCTTGTTCTGTTGCAGAAGAGTTCTGATGGTCCGCTGAAGAAGGACCAGCAGCGGGATGGACTGGAGCAGCCGACCAGGAACAAGACGGGGACTCAAAAGCTAATCAAAGACAAGACCGAGCCAAAGCAGCCTATCACAGACAAGAACGGCGTGGTCATCAGGGGCGTGACCTTTTACAAGGCCGAGGGAGAGAGCTACGAGGAAGAGGACATGAAAGGGAAAGGGAAAAGTAGTAAGTCGAGCATACCTTTACTACTGTAAGGCTTTTTATCACGGCGGCATGATGGCAACAACCGGAAGTATTCCTCCGAACCGTCAGCGTGGATGAGTGTTTTGAAGACAACTCGCATCAGATGATTCTTTAAGCTTTTTTTAAGCACACATTATTTAACTGATGATTCATTACTCATCTGACCTGGGAACGCCTCCTGGTTCTCCAGGAAGAGCTGGGAAACATTGCTGGGGAGAGGGAGGTCTGGAATAGGCTGAAGCCCCCCTAAAATGTTCTTCAGCCCCCCCAAATAATTATTGGGATTTTTCTTTTTTTTTTAAATTAAACTACTGTTTTACACATGTTTGTTCACCCGTGTGAACAAACATGTGTTATTTATAACTCTAACATGCTACATATGTGAGTGCGTTTCTGGTTTGTATGTTTTCTCCCCCTTCAAATTACAATCCAATAGCCTCTCATCATACTTAACAATAAAAGCCCGGGCTTTGAGTTTAGCTCATAGTAAATGATGCACGGAGTGACATTGTAAGTACAGGTAGTTACAGAATGTGGCTATCTGTAGTTGTTAACGATTGTTACCTGCTTAAATTTCTCTCTATTTGAGAAAAGTTCATATTTGTGTTGTCAAATTTCACAATGACCCTGAAATTCTGTCTCTTCTGTTATCTTATACTGAATGAATGCAAGCAAAGATACAGAGAAAAATCACACTCTTTCTGATTGAACCAATCTATGAACTGTCTGAAACAATGGATATCCGCAGCCCCAAATGAGCCCAAAGAAAATTGCCGCGCTACACTTACCTACACTGTTCCAATTGGAGGAGATCCGTAACCGCCTGAGGACAATCATATCAGGTCTTGGAAATCTCATTCAACAAAAAGATCTTTTAAAAAATACAGTTCATTGCAAAACTTTGATTACCGCGGCAATATCTGGAACAGAAAGAGGATGTGACCCCCGCACAATTTAAATAATAAAGCCTTAATAGTGTTAAGCTCTAGCTGGCAGATGGAAATAAATAGTAATTCAACACAACATTTATCTTTGTATTTCTTTTACAGCAACTCAAACTGCAAATGCTTCAGTAGACTTACTGATTCATGAGTCACTCTCATCGACCAAGACTCCCCCCATCAAGAGTCCAGGACCTTCAACCAACGTTAGCACACAGCTGGACTTAGAGGGACTATCAAAGAGACCGAGCAGACCTGCAACCACCCAGCAACCAACTGCTCCACTGACCACCACCCAGCGAACCACAACTACAACCAAACCAGTTCCCTCCACCATCACGCCAAAGAATACATCCACCAACTTACCACCGACAACTTTTAAACCAACAACGACCAAAATGACAACCACCACCCAACAAACCACAACTACAACCAAACCAGTTCCCACCGCCATCATCAAACTAACGACTGAATTAACCACGAACATCCCACAAACATCTCCAAAACAAATGGCAACCAAACAGACAACTACTTCCCAACAAACGTCAACTACTATTCGGGCTCCCCCGCAGCGTACCACCTCACTCTCAGATGTCAGTACAGGTCCAGCCATTGTTAAGTCCCCCATGCCAGACTCTCAGCTGGGATCCAAAAGTCGACTCAGCTGGACGGAGAGCCCGGTCGACCAACCAAAGACCACAAAAAAGCCTGGTAGAGACACTTGTAGTACACATTGTGACAAATACTATTCACATTAGAGTAGAGTCTGCATTCAGAGTGTCACCTTTCCTGTGTGTTCTTCAGCAGTGTGTAAGGACACAGTAGCCAGCATCTCTGAACCGGTCCAGCAGAACTCTTACGGCTTGAGTGACGGAGCCTGGATGAGGGATGGGCGTGGCCATGGCAACGTCATCTACCTTACTAATGGACACTATGGCAACACCCTCTTAGAGTTCCGAGACATGGACACCTTCAAATCAGGTATAGGAGTGAGTGTGCGTGTGCGTGTGCGTGTGCGTGTGCGTGTGCGTGTGTGTGTGTTACTGTGTGTTTGGAAGGCCGGGTCTGGAAAGTAGGAAGTGCCTTAAACCTGCATTCTCTCTAATGCCTTCTTCAATACAGCATGATGTTCATTTAGTAAGTTATGGTCCATTTAGAGTCAAACAGACCATAAAGCAGGGGATGCTTTAGGGCGGGGCTACCTTATTATTGACAGGATGCTATTACAGCATTGTCTGGTCTGGGTGTTTTCGTCACAGGAATATGAATCCCTTTCACATTGTGTTTTCATTTCATGAAAGTTAAGCGTAACAGTTTGGCCACCTAAACATGTTGAACTCAGTGTTCCATTCCTCTAGTGTCCCTGCTGGTAGCTCATGGGGATGAGTGGCCGTCCTGCAACGATCTGTTCGATCCCCAGTCTCCCCATAGTTCGCATGTGGAAGTGTCCCTGAGCAAGACACTGAACCCCCAGCTGCTCCCCGGGTGCTTCTCAGCAGCCCACAGCTCCTAACATTGCTATGGATGAGTCAGACACTTGTTTCAAAGGTCATGCTGTGAATTGTGAGCCTGACCAGTTGCATGTTGTCTGTGTGCCTCCTGCTCAGGTCAGGCAAGTAATTCATACAAGCTGCCCTACAGCTTCACTGGAACCGGCCACGTTGTGTTCAATGGAGCTTTCTACTACAACCGTGCCTTCAGCAGGGACGTCATCCGATATGACCTGAGACACCGATATGTAGCTGCCTGGACCACACTGCATGACGCTATACTGGAGGAGCACGCACAGACACAGAGTGAAGTAAGACCCATGGTGTACTTTGTGTACTGTGTGATTGTGGTGACTGGGATTTAACTGTACGAGAAACACTGCACGATGATTTACTAGAGGAATATACACTCGGGACACTTTAAAAGGGTCGTAAAAGGTCAGTGAGGGGAACAAAAACACTACAAATCATGAGAGTTCAAAAGGTTGGTAGAAAGAGTAGAAACAACTACTGTGTTTGTTCCCTGTTCATGGCTGTTCAGAGCGTGGGTGACAGCTTGTGAGCGCAGGTTTTAGTTTATCTCGGTACAGCCCCAATGGTTCCACACACGGCAACCTCAAAAAAACATACACCATATAACTGATCCTAAAATGAGGGCTTAGGGTCACAATGGGTTATGAGATACAATGTGTTAGAGGGAGCTTTGTACCCCCTATGTCCAGTCTTCATGCAAAGCAATGAAACAATGTCCTGATTCCAGCCTAGTGCCCAGACATATTGATCTTCTCATCTGACTCACAGAAAGAATGCAATGAAGCATATTTCAAAAAATATTGAACTATTAATTGAAGAAAACATGCAAAAACATTTAGTTTTTGGGGGTAGCGGAAACCAGCTGTGAACACAACACGGACATATCATAAACTTTAAGTGGATAAGGGGAACCTAAGCAAAGAACTTAACACATCAAACTGTTTTTTGAGTTCATTTATTATTAATTTATAGTCAAGTTTCTGTCCAACTGATGAACGTACGCTCAATGTTCACTGTCCTTTACCTCTGTTTTGGTCTCCACCTACTCCTGAGACTAAAATCAGGCTCTTTAGTTTAGTTTAGATAAAGACAGTTCTTTGCTTACCGGCTAGTCGCTAACTTTGTATTCTGTCATTTGGTGCTGAGCAGATTAAGTTTTATCGTTAGAAGTGGTTTTTGTACAACCTCTTATTGGCTCTATGTTGTAATGGTTCTTCCCAGAATTATCTCAGAGGTTTTATCCATAAACTTTGCAACTTGGTGTTCACACCAAATGCAACGCAAATTCTTCGCACCAGTATATTACATACAAAGTCGATGCAGAGACGCAACATTTACACAGAACTCTACAATACCTGATATTAGTGTAGACTGGATGAAACTATGTATGTGTATAAACCATATGGTACAATCAATTAAAACAAATGCCTATATGACGTTATTTTGAGTGTTGATGGAGCTGCTACAATGTTAGCATAGCCTAGCACTATTCAATCAATCGATCCAAAATCTCCAAACATTCAGAAAACAAGCATTTTACACTTAGCATACATTTAACACTTGCAGAGAGAACTGACAAAACATGAACTCAGACCTTTTACAAATCCACAGAGCTCCAGATTACATTACATTACATTTAGCTGATGCTTTTATCCAAAGTGACTTACATGCTATACAGTAGACCGTAGACACAGCAACGGTGAGCAATGAGGGTTAAGTGTCTTGCTCAAGGACACAACGACGCAGACTGACATGAACTAGCGGAGCCGTTTTTTTTTTATAGGACGGGGCTGATGTGGTGCAACGCAACCCACAACAATCCTGGTTCACCATCACTGTTTTTTGGGGGTGTGGCCTGGGAGGATCTTTTAACACATATGCTTCAACAATCATTGAAGAACTCTCTCTTCCAAAATGGGTTCTTTGAATGAAAAGGGTTCTGGTAGAACTTCTGCCCTTCTGGAAAAACCCCTTTGGAAGTGTAGAGCAGTGGGGTACTGCAGAGTTGGGTGAAACATTATTTTTTCATAATTTTCATCACTTTGAGCGCCACCTTTTACAAGTAGTTTACATTGCTGATCTAAAAATACTGATTATATACGTTAAGGTAATAAAAACATTATGATTGTGTCTATATTTTTCAGTTGGAGTTTGCGGTTGATGAGTCCGGCCTGTGGCTGCTCTACCCCGCTCTGGACACGGAGGGCTTCCACCAGGAAGTGACCCTGCTCATCCACCTCCGCCACCGGGACCTGCAGCCGATCCAGAGCTTCCGCACGGGTCTTCGGCGCGGCCGCTACGGGAACAGCTTCCTGGTGTGCGGCGTGCTCTACGCAGTGAACAGCATGGAGCACCGCTACGCCAACGTGACCTACGCCTTCGACACACACACGCTCACGCACATCGTGCCGAGTCTGCCGTTCACGAACGTGCACGCGCACACCTCTCAGCTGGCTTACTGCCCACTCGACAAGAAACTGTACGCATGGGACAACGGACATCAGATGACGTACGATGTCATCTTCGCTTACTAGCGCAACGGATGGAGTCAACAGCAGATGGTTACATCCAGCAAACAAAGCTGAGGACAGGAGGAATGTGGATCAGTCGAACTGAAGATGTTTGTATGTTGACCTGCTGCTTTTTGTACACACCAAAGTCACTATCAAGCAGCAAGAAAAATATATTGATATTTGGAAAAAAAGACGAAACCCCAGGGGTCGTATGAATGTTTGTAAATATATGTAATCACATATTTCTCTATTTCTGCAAATGGAAAGTTTACTCTGGTTTAAAAAGTATGCATAACTGACCCTCTGCATATTCAGACTGCCATGGAGAAATGACCCAGCTGTCCACTTCCATGGTTCTGAAAACGTTCAATAATCCCATTCTTCAAGAGCACGAGCTTCCAGCATTCGAGTTTGTGGACAAATACACACCGTCTCACACACAAGTTTATTTTTCATGAATGGTTATCACTGTGGAGGAGCAGTATGTACGTGTATGTGCACACAATTTAATTTAACATATTACAAGACCCGTAATGCTAATCAAAGCTTTCTACACAGAATATGTGATTTATTTTTTACTATTCAGCTTGTCCGGGAGAATGAGGTTCATGATGTCATCAGGGTTATTGTCTCAGCTTCAGCTTTAAGACTACAATGTATGGGCATTTGTTCACCTCAAGTTGAAAATAAAAAATAACCAGCTTGTTAACAACCTCCATGCCCAAATGGAGGTGTGAAGTTAGAAAGACTTGGGACCAAGCTGTTTGAAAAGATGCTATCGGTTGCATTGTGGGATATGTAGGATCCAGTGTTTTTGGAGTGTCACTTTCCGCTTTTTAGATGCAGTGTCTTTAAAAAAAAAAACTTGGGTTAAAATAAGTACATTGTCACGTAACTGGTGTTAGCAAAGTACTCAAGTGACGTGACAAAACTAAGGTAAAAAAAATCTACTTTGTTTAACACGGGACACTGACAACTGTCTCCTGGGTGAAAGTCTTGTGATTGTTTGGGGACTTTCTCTCTTTAAACTACATCTAAACTACATCCCGTCTAATAATGAGGCGGATGGGTTTACACCATACACGTTGGTTGAAAGCCCCTTGGGTCTCATATAGTGAAGGGTGCCTTTCAGACGGCCATGAAAGAACCCTGATCTCAGTAGCAAAATGTTTGGTCAAAGTCTGTACTCTCGGTTTCCTTCTTGTATCTCTGCTTAGCGTGTTGCATATTTACCTTCACTCCTGTCCAGTAATGTAGTTATCATAAGGCTCGAGTACAGCTGTACAGCTGGGAACAGGGATGGAAGCAGGTACAGTGAGGGCTTCACCTTCCATTGAAGTGTATTCATTTAAAACCATTTTCAAATATTGCTTGTTAAAGGAAATCCCAAGACAAGGTTGATTTAAACTGCTTTTCCACACATTTGCATCTTTGTTTTGTTAATTTATAATAAACTATTAAAAAAAGATTAATGTAAACAACCTCCAGTTTCTTTCTCCCTTTCTTTTCCTTTCGTTCTCCTCCATCTGTGGCGTGCTTGTCCTGCCTAATGTCGCTATTATTTCTGGGGTTGATTCAGTTTTCCTGGAAGCGGTCCTTCAGCCACTGGAAGGATCCCAGGGTGGAAAATGAGCCCCAGCCGGATGCTGGTGAACCTCAGGACAGACCAGAGCTTCACCATGTTGGAGAGCCCCACAGACTCCTATCAAACCGTTAACTGGTGTTTGATAAGACTTTGTAGGGAGACGTTTTCCATCCAGTCTGGTCTGTTCTCAGATTAGTGAATATTCACTCAAAACAGACTGAAAATGCCCTCAAATAATAAACATGTCTAACAACAACACGTTTTCAAAGCAGGCAGGACAGGAGGAGTTAATAGCTGCGTTTCATGGACTTTTATGGGCCCTCTGCTCCAGTCGTGCAGCTCTGGACACGTGGTGGTTAATAAACTCAGTCTGACGCACGGCACTTTTCAAGGGGAAATAATCACAGAACAACTCCTGGCTCCTGATAGAAATGGTACAGTAATACCTGCACTGTGTGTGTTTTGCAGCTGCAGCTTCACACAATATGGTCCACATAAAGTAGGACATCAGTTAGAAATGAGTGTCAAACAAAACAAACCACATATTGATTACAAATCCATGATTTGTGTTTCAGTAAAGCTGATTGGATCCTCTGGAGATGACATCCAAAGTTACATAACCATCATGTTAATGTGGTGGCGCCTGTGTGTAGTGCGTGTGTGTGTGTGTGGTACAGTAAGTGACCACCTAGCAGGATGCAGAAGAAAGGTGCCCATTCACTTCAACAGCATACTCAGGAAGACTCGCCAAGCTGAATGTGTGTGTGTTCTGTACGACTATCTTTGAACTACATGGTGTGAATGTCTGAAAGCATGAAGACCGAACACACACACACACACACACACACACACACACACACACACACACACACACACACACACACACACACACACACACACACACACACACACACACACACACACACACACACACACACACACACACACACACACACACACACCTCTATCTTAGTGAGGACCCTCATTGAAATTTTGCATTTCCTAGCCCCTAACCTCGTAACTTAATCATCACAACCAATTACCTAACCCAAAACATTACCTTAAGCTTACCTAACCCTAATTATAACCTGAACCTTAAAACCAAATCATAATCCTCCATCAAGCCTTTGAAGAAGCGAGGACCAGTTAAAAATCTCTTCACTGTGTAGGTCCTAACAATAATAGGTCCTTACAAACACTCAAAAACACTGCGCTATCAAGTTCACAGAGCATTTCGACCACCACTCAGCTAAAAATATGCACAAAGAATGAAAGAAAGAGAGAGAGAAAGAGAGGGGAGAGGGTTTACATGAAAACCAACAAGAGAATTCAATATGAGTCTGTGGAAAGGGAGAAATTAAGTAAAATGGTGGCTGGAAAGGCCTGGGTTAAGTGTGAAAAGAAGGAGGAAAGTGTAAGGGAAGGAGAGTAGAGTTGAGGTAGAACAGATAGAGAGGTAGGAGGCGGAGCCGAGGAGAGAGTGACAGGATGCACGTTGAGTTCAGGGTCAGAGGTCACAAGAAAGGACGGGGAAAGAAGGACAAACAAGGTCATAAAACTCAGAACCACAGGATGCTTGAGGGGAATCCCCCACAACCAATATATGTATAATCAATGTATATACATAATTATAAAACATTTTTGGTTTAGAAACTTTAACATTCATTGTTTCCCATGCTTTGCAGGAACAATGCCAGCATATCTTCTGGTGACTGGGTTGGGGTTTGAATAGTTAGTGATGTGTGACGTAGCTTCAATGAAGTGCTGATACAAAATGATACATTCTCTATGTTTGTGATCACATTTTGTTTTCACATTCACGGACTCATAGCGAGACATTCAGAGGGAATATGAAGAAGTCAAGAGCTTATGACAGTTATATTTTGGTTGCACATGATATGAAATACATAGACAGTGCTTTAGCCTCCAGCCGGACCGTGTATGCTGGTAGAGAGGGAACATTAGAAAGCAGAGCAGAGGCAAGGCAAGGCAAGGCAAGGCAAGTTTATTTGTATAGCACATTTCAACACAAGGTGATTCAAAGTGCTTCACATACAGCCATTAAAAGCATAAAAACACAATGCAGAATAAAATATTTAAAAACAATTAAAAACAATTACACAATCCAAAATAAAAGATTTAAAAACAATTAAGAACAATCATTAAAACAATAAAAAACAGTTAGAAGGATAATAGATAGATATAGAATTGAATAAAAGTTGCAGTGCAGTTTAAGATATAAAATGCAGTAGTGAAATGTAGAATCTGGTTTAATTAAAGGCAACAGCAAACAGAAAGGTTTTCAGTCTGGCTTTAAAGAGGCTGAGGGTCTCTGCAGACCTGCAGCTCTCAGGGACCTTGTTCCAGATGTGTGGAGCAGAAAAGCTGAACGCTGCCTCTCCGTGTTTAGTTCTGACTCTTGGAACAGAAAGTAGACCCGTCCCAGACGACCTGAGGGGTCGGGATGGTTCATAAGGCAGCAGTAGATCACTAATGTATTTAGGCCCTAAACCATTCAGGGCTTTATAAACCAGCAGCATGATTTTAAAGTAAATTCTTTGTTGGACAGGAAGCCAGTGCAAGGACCTCAGAACTGGAGTGATGTGATCCACTCTCCTGGTCTTAGTGAGGACTCGAGCTGCAGCGTTCTGAATCAGCTGCAACTTTCTGATTGACTTTTTACTGAGACCTGTGAACACACCGTTACAGTAGTCAAGTCTACCCCAGGGATGAAAAGAGGGCACGCTGGGGTGAAGGGAGGAGGGAGATTATAGGAGACAGGAGAGAACGCTAATGTGTCTCCCAGACATTAGATTGCAACATCTGCTTTGTTACTTTGAGCGACTCAGACAGACAGAGAGGAAAATGTGCGGTTTATACAATATGATGGAAGTGACACAAAATGAAAGAGTTACATAACACTAAATAATTGGATGAAAAGAGTATAAGATTGTTGGAGACCACACAATAGAAAATATATTTGTTTCCATGTCTGTCTGCAGCCACAGTTTGAGAATAGAAAGACAAAAATAGCTGAAAAAGCATGAATCTGCAAATTTTGCACTTTGACACACTCCCACAGTTTACTGCCAAAAACCTTTTGCATTTTTCTGAATAATGACTGAGACCACGGCTGGTGAAAATCACTTTTCCAGTAAGTCCAATCAGAGCAGCAGATCTTTTGAAGCAGCAGACCGCAGAGTCACAGGGTCGGGGGTTTGAATGTGACTCACATCCTCCGCCGTGTCACTACTCTGCTCTCCTGCTGTTGGTCCTGTAGCTCTTCATCAGATCGTGTTACAGGAAGCAGGTTAATGAAAGTCTTCTCTGGTTCGAGGGCAAAAAGCAAAGCTAGAGTGGGAGACATCTGCATGAAAGCTCTGGTTCTTTATGGCGCTACTAACTAGACCCGACTGCATCGGGACACATCTGCTGTATTAATCCCAGCCGGGTCTTCTCCAAACCAAACTCACTGTTCTCACGGGACAATGTAAGCAGCAACTGGCTCAGTGTGCCGAAGTTTATCACCTGACAATGATGAGTCTATTTTAAAGCACACTGCACAGAGTGACAACAATGTGCTTTAAAGTGGTTCACGTCATCAGCCATCTTAAAAGATTCATAGTTGTGCTTTTCTCAGTAGCTTTGGTCCCAAAACCATTACTCACTGAACACTGTGAGCCGTTCTCAAGTCTATCGTTCATTTGTAGATGATCAGGGTTCATGTGTTTCTTGTTGCTTCGTTGACTTTGTCGTGGTGATCAGAGCCTAGCTAATGTTTTGTTTAGTGCATATATTCAGAATGCTCATTTAAACAAATATGTTCAGTAACCTGATATAATGCAACATGTAGTATCAGTGTCAAACCTGTTCAGGCAACAAAACTACTTGGTAGGATTAGGAAGGATGCTGGTTTGGGTTTAAATATCTGTTTTGTTAGTTTTGTTAGGACTAGCGCCTGGATCCCAGAAGCAAACACAGACAGGTGGAGGTTAAGGTGTAGACACAGGTGTTTATTTAGCCTCTTGACAGACAACGGAACAAGCGGGTGGATACTCAGTCCCAGTGGTGGTGACTCGTGGTGGATCTCGTTTGTCCGTCTTGTGACCCGGCTCGTAACGGAGCGCGTGACGCGGTTAGCAGTTTGGCTCGAAGCGTAGCTCGTGATGCAGAGTGCGGCGTGTCGAACTGGAACGTGCGTGATTCCTGGTCCGCAGTAGACAATCTCCCAACACTGAGGTTCGGGAGGAGACCGGCTTTGTATGTCCCTGGATTGCGGAATAGATTGCAGGTGCGGGCGGCGGCGACACTCCCCAGGCTGCCCGGCGCTTGCCTGCACACAAAACAGAAAACATATCATGCCGGAAAAACCCCGTTCCTAGTGCGCGCCCCTATCTTGGTGCCCCGTAGTCCTCACAAGTTTGTTACTTAAGTTAGTCAAATACGTCAAAGTTGACTCTTGAATTAGGGACACGAACAGCAGTCTTCTGGGTGAAAGTCTTGTTTGTTTGTAGCTCATGTTGTATGGTGTTGCTTTGTTGTGTTAAAACTCAGGAATGTTAGTAATTAAAGTAGATATGAATAGAATAGCAGACCTCTTAAATTAAGCTCCACGTCTTCTTCCTTTCATGTTGGACTGAGGACAGATGGATGTCACAGCGGCTCACTGTCGCCTCTACAAGTAAAAAAAACAACCATTGTGACAACAAAAACATCACACATCTGGCCTCTGCATCACTGTACTTACTTTTATTACTGCAATCAATCAATGTCAGCTGTATTAGTAGAGGTACCTCTACAGGCCCTCTGGAGCATTAAAGTGACCTGTGTCCTGGGACTCAACCAACATGTCTCTGCTCACCCGATCAGTAACTGCAAACACAATCATTTATTTGAATAAAACAAAACATGTCATGTACAGTGTGTGTCTTATATTTAAAGCACTTAAACGAGGATTATTCTTTTAAGAGAGCACAATGGGATGCTCTTAGAGGACATAAAGTTAAAGGAAACCATCTGATGAGAAAGGAGGATGATGCTTTTACAACCCTGAAAATGACGTAGTTCCACGTTGTATTTCAAAGTGTGGGTTGCCAGCCTTGTGTTGATACAGCAATACACAGAAGGGCTATGGAAGTGCATTATCTCCACATAGTAGGATTGCATTCAAGTTTATTCAAAAAGGTTGTTACTGTTTAATAGCAGAATTCTGCTGATGCTTCAAAACAGCCGCCAGAACAAAAAGTGTTTCCATTAAACGTTCCTGCACACCACACATGGGTTGAATTGTTATGAATACATTACATATTGGCCTCATGTCACGCTTGCAGAAAGGCACATTCAAACAGCGGTCTTCTGGGTGAAAGTCCTGTGTTTGTTTGACCCATCCATGACACATCACACCTGCACTTTTTATACCACGCACCTTTCAATAACAGCAGTTGTTTTATATTGTTATACTACATGTTTATCACTAATGGCACACAACACAATACATTCATCAACATCAGAAAACAAAGTGTGGGGATTGGATTCAGTGCTGCTGACGTTGAGACGAATACCGCCAGACCTGCCGGACCAGCTGGAGCTGTTTTTTGTGTAACAAATTTGGTTGTGCATCCCTGTGCTGCATAATGACATTAAATTATCCGAGAATGCATCACTTGCTCTGGCCGAATGCAAAGCGTCCACATTCTTCAGTTTGAAGAAACGTTCCATCGGCAGCAACGCCAAAAACCTTTACTGGCGGTTTCGAGTACTTTGCCAGGTGCACATATTTCTGTCTGGACGTCTGGAAGTCGGGGGGAGTGGAGTGGAGTGAGGACAGATGGACGCCATTGACGCCCACCACTTCACACACCTGGCTAGAGCTGATGTGATCCCATCACAAGATGATCTCTAGTTATTTGTGCGTATGACTTTATAATGCTGTAGCCGCTTGAGATCACATCTAAGATGATGGGACGTTTCTTCAGGACTCTTGGAGCACTTCGCATGAACTGGAAAAAAAACGCATGAACTGGAAGACTGCTCATGACTGGAGAGTCGCTGAAGAACCAGCGACTCTCCAGTCATGAGCAGTCTTCCAGTTCATGCGTTTTTCTTCACTTCTTATAAATAGAGATTGTGGTCAATCACAATCTCTCGGGATCTCAGCTGCATTATCTGCACACACGCACACGCACACACACACACACACACACGATACTTAATTCCAGTGCTTATGAGAGCATGGAAAACTCAGACCACATCCCTGGTCTTTCTTTCCTCTCTTTTCTTTTCAGTTTCACACATTTTCACTTTACCTTACTTCAACCCTTTTTCCGCAACTCTCTTGTGGTTGGCGGTCACCGTTTTGTCCTCCTCCTCCTCCTCCTCCTCCTCCTCCTCCTCCTCCTCCTCCTCCTCCTCCTCCTCCTCCTCCTCCTACCAGGTTTCCAGGCATCTGTTGAATAGAACAGCTGAATTACAGTCAGGGCACTGGTGGAACAATCTCACTCAATACCGCTTACTGTAACAATCCACATACTGTATTTTATAGACTTGGCATTGAGATCTGCACTCAGTAGCTTTGTGCTCAATCATGTTTTGCACAAAATGCTGAGGAGACGTAAGATCTTATGCGAGTGGACAAAGTTCATAGACACAAGATGAGCTTGATAATGGACCTAGCTGACAGTCTGAGCTGATTGGATTCTGTTTATCCAGAATAATGACTTGATTCATGACTCAGCTACAGTTTCAATAATCACCACGATACATATTTTTCTTAAACTCTATTCTTTTTGTTTTTAAAGGATGGAAAAGCCTCTAAAAGAACAACTCCATGTTCGACAGACTCCAACGGGACATCGCCAACGTATCAGCAGTGGTTTGGTCCGTGCATTACCTTTTTTGTGTGATAAATGTGTGTTTGAATAAAAAAATGACAACATACCCAATGTAAAATAATAGGGATCAATGATGATTCTGAACGGACCATTCTGCAGGATTAGTTCTTTTACTTAAGTGTGTTTGTACCTATTTTGTGTACACAGAGTATTTCTATAGTGTGTCTACACTGTGGAAATGTTTGTCATTGTCATTTGCTTTTTTTGATGCTCTGCATCCAAAGAAGGAGCTAGACGCGGGTCAGCCTCTGCAGCGGGCCGGCAACACCAGTGACACAAATTACACTGCTTAACAAAAATGTTTTGTGAGTCTTTCCTTTACTTTGCTGAGGGGAATATTGACTTTAAGTCAAATCCACAACTGCTCCATATCCAAACATTTCAGAATCAATTTCAATCATACTTGAATCATGACGAAAGATCAGACTTCTACAAGTATGAGTGCAGCTTTCCTTCTATACACCTTCCACTAAAACAATTCATCGAGTTAAAGCTGTCACGGTCAAGCGTGTGTGTGTGTGTGTGTGTATGTGTGTTTGTGTGTGTTCCCCCTCCTGATTACTACTCATTCACCCCACCTGTCCAGTCCACCCAGCTGCCTTCCATCAACTCATCTACTCAACAGTACATCTACCCTGGTTTTACAATATACTTCAGTGATTCTCTGCCTGACAGGGTTTGCTCTGTGGCACCCTCAGGAGGACGATGACTGCCATGACATTGTGATGGTGTACAGCCTTATGGCGGTACATTTAACATGTTATAATGGCTTATGAGGTGTATCATAATACTTCATAATTGCTGGTCAATCATGGCTCTATTTTTTACAAGGATAATATTGTATTATAATTTCCATAGAGCTTTCATTTCTCTGCCTTTGAGAAAAAGTGTTAGTCAAATTAATGGAGCAATATGGCCGAATGATAGAAGATAAAAGCATAGTAAATCAGCTTTAAAACAGAATAAGCTGAGGTGAGAGGACCACAGACCTTTGCTGAAAGAAAACATGTGTCAATGTGACTTCGAAAGATTAAAAGAAATACAAATATTAAACCTTGCTCATTCAACAGTCACCCTTATGTGTTTTTTTGTAAGCTGTAAAATATATCATGCTGTTTTTTTTTTTTTAAAAGCTCAGAAGTCCGTCTTGTTTAATAGTTCTGTCGTCTGCTCTAATTGCCAGAAGCGCAAACCTCTGGTTTATCTGAGTGAAGTCGATGCTTCATGTCTTAAATGCATTCTCTCCAATGTCCATCAGGGGACGACTCCTCTGGTTGTATAGAAGTTAATGCTTCATGTGTTAAAGCTGCATTCTCTCTACTGACCACCAGGGGACGACTCCTCTGGTTGTATAGAAGTCTATGCTTTATGTGTTAAAGCTGCATTCTCTCTTCTGACCACCAGAGGGCGACTCCTCTGGTTGTATAGAAGTTAATGCTTCATGTGTTAAAGCTGCATTCTCTCTCCTGACCACCAGGGGGCGACTCCTCTGGTTGTATAGAAGTCTATGCTTCATGTGTTAAAGCTGCATTCTCTCTCCTGACCACCAGGGGGCGACTCCTCTGGTTGTATAGAAGTATATGCTTCATGTGTTAAAGCTGCATTCTCTCTCCTGACCACCAGGGGGCGACTCCTCTGGTTGTATAGAAGTCTATATAAATGACTCTACTTCTCTCTTGATGTATTCCTTCAGTAAACATTGTAAACATGAGTTTATGTCTCGATATCTAGTTTTAAGTCTTCTTCAATACAGCATGATGTTCATTTAGTAAGTTATGGCCATTTAGAGTCAAACAGACTCGACGAGCAGGGGATGCTTTAGGGCGGAGCTACTGTGATTGACAGGCTGCTACCAGAGCCATAAACAGTGTCTCTACGTATCTCTTCCGCATCACAAATATGGTCACCTGGCTGCGTGGAGGCTTTCTTCACATGGAGGTGGTGACATCACTTGGCCCCTTGTAGGACTGTTGTGCAGTTGATGGGCTCAGACCTGCGAGTGAGGGACATGGGAAAGAAATGCGTTGTTTTGTGTTCAGACCGTGTTAGGAAGAGGCCCTCCCTCCTGCCTCTGAGTTTCCTCACATATCACCTCTAGTGCTGCAATGATTACTCAATTTTAAAAGGAGAAGAAAAAACCCTTAAATGTGAATAATTTATATTTTGGTTACTCCATGACGATTAAATTAACATATTTGCCTTGGGGTTGAAAACGAGACATTTGAGGACGTCGTCTTGAATAAACTTTGGGAAAGATGTATCAACCTTTTTTTTAAATTTCTTTGAGACCAAAAAACTATTGCTTAATCGAGAAAAAATAATAGTTAATAGTCCTTCCTCCCCATGGCCCCAGTTATATCTAGATCCACATAGGGACACCCCTTCCGTTCCATGAGGGTGGAGGGAAAATAAAAGCCGAGGATCTTTGCTCGACAGTCAGCCACGAGTTCTCCAAACGGCAGCAGAAGAACCTGCTTTGGAACAATGGGGACTGCGACCCTGTCCCAAAGTCTTTTTGTTTTCGTGAAGAAGACCCAGAGATGAGTGTAAACCAAGTGATGTGATCACGCTGAGCTTTCTTTAACCCACCAGATCCCTCTTCACCACCAGCAGCTTGATGGTGGCCTTCTCGACTCCAGGTGACAAAACCTTTCATTCGTTTTGTGCTTTCTCTGGAAGTCGTTACAACTTTGGATGAGTTTTTTATTTATTTGTCCAACCTGCTCTTCCCTCATGGGAGTGGGTGGCCTCCTGCTTTTCATGACCAACATGCAGGTATGAAGCAGCCGTTCTCATAGCCAAACATATTACATTATCGAATTGTATCCAACCAAGAGCGGGAAAACCCCAAAATATTTTACAATGATAGAAAACGGAGAAAAGCAGCAAATCCTCTAACTGGACTGTAGATTTGAATCAAATAGTATAAAGTCAGATTTAGTATTTGATTCATTGTTTCATTAAATTTCACACACACACACACACACACACACACACACACACACACACACACACACACACACACACACACACACACACACACACACACACACAAATACACACACACACACACACACACACACACACACATACACACACACACACACACACACACACACACACTTCTCTGGGAAACAAACCACATCCTCAAGGTAGGAAAACTGTTCAGCTCACATCAGACCACCGTCATCACTCTCTATAACGGGGCCTTTGACTCTTCCTCAGCAGTCTTCCTCGTCATCAAGGTGAGAAACACACCTGTCCACAGTGTAATATCCTCATAGCATCTAGTGTTTG
This sequence comes from Cottus gobio, assembly GCA_023566465.1. Lineage (NCBI taxonomy): Eukaryota > Metazoa > Chordata > Actinopteri > Perciformes > Cottidae > Cottus > Cottus gobio. The sequence continues at coordinate 23,404,440 of CM042230.1, forward strand.
AAATGATGATCTCGATGGCCTGCAGCTGCTGCATGAGGCTGCCATCTCTCTCCGCCTCCCTCCTCTTCCTGCCCGCCTGCAGCATCATTTTCCTCCTCAGGACTTTCTTCCTGCTGCCCAGAGGCCACATCCCCTACCTGCTGCCGGATGACTACACATATGGGTACGAAACTGTTGGGTAAATTGTTTTCTTTCTATTATTTCTTATATTATTATGTGACTTATGACTTGTGACTCCTAGATGAACTTTCCCTAACTGTGACTTATTGTATGGCCTGTGACTTCTAGATGAACTTTCCCCCCCAAGGGTGTCTTATGTCCTGTATACTAAGCAAACCAGCTAGATCTGCATTTCCACTGAAGTACTTATCACATGTTCGGGCTGTGAAGGGGAGAGTCCACAATCACCACAATCATATGGGATAACAGCTGGCTAAGGACAGAACGTTATTGTTTGTACAAAGACGTCATGATGACCTGCTAGTATGGGATATAAGGAGGGAGGTTTTCATCTATTCTTTGAGCATTTGTGGATGTACAATTAGTGAAGCAACTCGTTGTATATCTGTATCTGCTCCTCTCTTGCAACAGAATAAATTACCTGTTAGTGTAAATTATTTTTCTAACAGAAACCCCAATAAAAGCCTGTACACGTCGTACACCTGCTTTGACTGTATGGAAGGAATGTTTCTTTAACAACAGAGATCTTTGATCCATTGCCTTCATAACTGAACTTTTACAGTTTTTTTGGATTGCTTACACACTAAAATTAAAAGTAGTACACTATTAGCAAAACCTTACACTCAAGAAGCAAAACATCAGCCCATATTTGCACAACTATAAGCACATTGTCAACCTCACACTTGTTGCAAAACTCTACACGCAGTGATTTGCAAAACACTAAACACACTTAACATACATTACACACAAAAATCTATCATGAAGTCACATCCTTGCAATACCAAAGCACTGACTGTCAAATTACCACACCGTCCAACCAATTGGTTCAACACAGTCATCAGGTGTGCAAACACTTGTTTGCTTAATTGTAGACACACCAATCAGGTGTATAAGCACTATAAAAAGCAGCAGGTGAGTTCATCTGTCTTCAAGCACAATGGAAAGAGTCAGAGAAAGAGGACGAGGAGGACGAGGAGGACGAGGAGGACAAGGAGGACGAGGAGGAAGGGGAGGAAGAGGAAGACAAGAAGGTGCTCAAAGAGGACCGAATCTGACAAATGAGATCCGCGCAACACTGGTTGACCACGTTGTCAACACGGCCTGACGCTGAGGGAGGCTGGACTGCGAGTACAGCCAAATCTAAGCCGATATACAGTGGCAAGTGTGATGAGAACATTTCGACTGGAAAATAGGTATTGTAAAAATATCATCATATCAAAAACATCTGCACGGTTTCAGTAACTGCTTACAGTACTGTATTCTATGCACTATCAGCACTTCTGTTACCTTTTCCTGTGAAATTACTGTACTATTGTATACTGTTTTCTTTTTCTACATAGGATTGAGGGTCAGGGACGACAAGGGGGAGGGCCTTTGTTCACACAACAGCCAGAGAGGGAGATAGTTTTGGCCAACAATGCTATAACACTCAAGCAGCTCCAAGCTAACATTGTCAATAACCACGCCATTTTCAACGATATCCATCAGGTCTCAACATCAACACTGGCACGCATCCTAAAACAAAAACATATTCAAATGAAGCAAATTTATCGAGTGCCTTTCGAGCCGAAAGGGTGAAACGAATTCCGAAAGGGTGAAACGACTGCGGCATGATTATGCAGAGGTATGTATTCACTTTAGCAGTGTGATCTTGCATAATGTCTCATAATCTTTTCACTGTACTGTAATATGTATACTAGATCTACACTGAACTACACAATTTTGCCTGACACTGTTTTTCAGAAAGTTTTATGGATGGAGAGGAGATCCAGCATGAGTTCATTTACGTAGATGAGGCTGGGTTCAACCTGACGAGAACATGGAGGGGAAGAAACATCATTGGCCACAGGGCTATAGTCAATGTCCCAGGGCAACGTGGGGGTAATATAACACTCTGTGCAGCCATTACACAGAATGGGGTCCTCCACCGCCATGCCCATATGGGCCCTTACAACACAGCAATTGCACAACATAACCGCATCAAATCGATCATATGCAATACATTGTTGTCTGGGACCAGGGGCGTCGTTAGGCTGAAGCCCCCCTAAAATGTTCTTCAGCCCCCCAAATAATTATTGGGATTTTTTTTTTTTTTTTTTTTTTTTCTTCAGTCTGCAACATTGGGGCGGGGGGGTGACTGTGGCGCAGTGGTTAGCAAGTCAGTCTTTCAATCAGAGGGTCGGTGGTTCAAACCCCGGCTCAGCCAGTCCATGTCGTTGTGTCCTTGAGCAAGACACTTAACCCTCATTGCTCACCGTTGCTGTGTCTACGGTCTACTGTATATCATGTAAGTCGCTTTGGATAAAAGCGTCAGCTAAATGTAATGTAATGTAACATTGGTCTTGTATAGTGTTTGGTGAATTTACATTATATTTGTACTTTGTTGATAGTAGCCTACTCTAATCATAGGGAAGTAGAAGTGCTAAAAGTGTTTTAGGTTTATCACAGCAGAGTGTAACTCGTGCAAACAGAGTATAGTAATGTGAAACGTGTGTGTTTCATATGGTAACAAAGTGTGGTTTTTAAAAAGAAGTGTATAGTTTTTACAAGAGTGTTTAATTTTGCAAAGGATCTGTAGTGTTTTGCTAATTGGGTGTGTGGTTGTGCTAATTGGGTGTAGTGTTTTGAAAACACGTGCCCTGTTTTGAAAATCGTGCTTAAGCAATCAAAAAAAAACTGTAATAAAATTTTTTATTTGTATAGTGCTTTAAAAGGTACTCCAAGGCACTTTACATTGTAAAAACATGAACAAATAACAATATATGGGATAATGACATTATAACAGTCAGGTGACCATATTTGCGATGCAGAAGAGCTGATGCTGTTTATGGATCTGGTTGCAGCCTGTCAATCACAGTAGTCCCGCCCTAAAGCATCCCCTGCTTGTAGCGTCTGTCTGACTCTAAATGAGCATAATTTACTAAATGAACATCATGCTGTATTGAAGAAGACTTGAATCAGAATTCGAACCATTTATTGCCATGTATGTTTACACATACAAGGAATTTGTCCTGGTGGGAAGGTGCATACATTTAACATTTAACAATACACATTTAACAGTTAACGCAGTGCAATAAATGAGGATGAATGGATGAATGAATATTTACATTGAAACAGTAGCATATCATAATACCAAAAATAAGATAAAGTGCATGGAATGTGCATGAGTGTAAGTGTTGTGTGAAAGTGTCAAGTGTATTTAAGCATAAGGCTATGTGCAGGGGAGTGTCTGGTGGGAATTGTCTGGGAGTGACAGAGTCATTAGAGTCAGTGGGGGACCCGGACTCTGTTAGGGGGACCCGGGCTCTGTTGATGAGCCTGACTGCAGACGGGAAGAAACTGTTTTTGTGGCGTGAGGTCTTGGTCCTGATGGACCGCAGCCTCCTGCCAGAGGGGAGGGACACGAACAGTTTGTGTCCAGGGTGAGAGGGATCAGCTACAATCTTCCTCTTCAGGGTCCTTGAAGCAAACAAGTCCTGGAGGGACGGCAGATTGCAGCCAATCACCCTCTCGGCAGAGCGAATGATGCGCTGCAGCCTGGCCTTGTCCTTGGCAGTGGCTGCAGCGTACCAGACGGTGATGGAGGAACAGAGGATGGACTCGATGATGGCAGTGTAGAAGTGCACCATCATTGTCTTTGGCAGGTTGAATTTCCTCAGCTGCCTCAGGAAGAACATCCTCTGCTGCGCCTTCTTGGAGATGGAGCTGGTGTTTAGTTCCCACTTGAGGTCCTGGGTAATGATGGAGCCCAGGAAGCGGAAGGACTCCACAGCTTTGACGGGGGAGTCACACAGGGTGAGAGGGGCTGGTGGGGCTGAGATCTTTCTGAAGTCCACAACCATCTCCACTGTCTTCAGAGCGTTGAGCTCCAGGTTGTTTTGGCTGCACCAGGTCACCAGGTGGTCAGTCTCCCACCTGTAGGCAGACTCGTCCCCACCAGAGATGAGTCCAATGAGGGTGGTGTCATCCGCAAACTTCAGGAGCTTGACGGACTGGTGACTGGAGGTGCAGCTGTTGGTGTACAGGGAGAAGAGCAGTGGGGAAAGAACGCAGCCTTGGGGGGAACCGGTGCTGATGGACCGAGAGGCTGAGATGTGTTTCCCCAGCCTCACGTGCTGCTTCCTGTCAGACAGGAAGTCTGTGATCCACTTGCAGGTGGAGTCGGGCACGTGCAGCTGGGAGAGCTTGTCCTGCAGCAGAGACGGGATGATGGTGTTGAAGGCAGAGCTGAAGTCCACAAACAGGATCCTGGCGTAGGTTCCTGGGGAGTCCAGATGCTGGAGGATGGAGTGGAGGGCCATGTTGACTGCATCGTCCACAGACCTGTTGGCTCTGTAGGCGAACTGCAGGGGATCCAGGAGTGGGTCGGTGAGGGTTTTGAGGTGGGACAGGACCAGGTGCTCAAAGGACTTCATAACCACAGAGGTCAGGGCGACGGGCCTGTAGTCATTGAGTCCTGTGATCCTAGGTTTTTTGGGGACGGGGATGATGGTGGAGGCCTTGAAGCAGGCTGGTACATGGCATGTCTCCAGAGAGGTGTTGAAGATGTCTGTAAACACCGGGGACAGCTGATCAGCACAATGCTTCAGGGTGGAGGGGGAGACAGAGTCCGGGCCGGCAGCTTTGTGTTTTTTTTTTTTAAAAAGCCTGTTAACGTCTCTCTCTTGGATAATGAGGGTCGTCACTGTGGAGGGGGTAGGGGGCGCTGTGAACGATGGTTCAGAGGCGTGAGCCCCTGATGGGCTGGGGGAGGGAGGGCTGGTGGTCTGTGGCTGGTTGGTGGGGCTGTTGATGGGGCTGGAGTCAGGACTATTCCATTGTCTTTCAAATCTACAGTAGAACTCATTCAGCTCGTCTGCCAGGCGGAGGTTGTTCATGGAGTGGGGGGTTTTGGGCTTGTAGTTGGTGATCTGTTTGAGCCCTCTCCAGACCGACGCAGAATCACTTGCTGAGAGCTGGTGTTGCAGTTTCTCAGAGTACAGTCATTTAGCGTCCCTCACCGCCCTGCTAAACCTGTATTTTGACTCTGTGTACAAGTCCTTGTCCCCTCTCCTGAACGCCTGGTCCTTTTGCAGCCGTAGTTTTCTGAGTTCTGCTGGAAACCAGGGTTAGGGTTGTTGTAGCTCACCCTGGTGCTGGTTGGAACACAGCTGTCCTCACAGAAGCTGATATAGGAAGTCACAGCCTCTGTGTACTCATCCAGACTGATGGTAGCAGTCCTGAAGACATCCCAGTCAGTACAGTCCAAGAACGCCCGAAGATCCTCCAGAGCCTCACTGGTCCACTTGTTGAACTTCCTCACCACAGGTTTGCAGAGCTTTAGTTTCTGCCTGTATGCAGGAATCAGGTGGACCATGACGTGGTCAGAGTGACCCAGTGCAGCTCGAGGGACGGCGTGATAGGCCCCGCTGATGGTGGTGTAGCATGGTCCAGAATGCTCTCCTCTCTAGTCGGGCATTTAATAAACTGTTTGAAACTAGAGATTGAGACATAAACTCATGTTTACAATGTTTACTGAGGGAATACATCAAGAGAGAAGGAGAGTCATTTATATAGACTTCCAAATTTTAATAAAAGCCTCACAATTTGTAAACACAAGTACAAATGTTATTTTTCTTCACCAAACCTCATGAAATAATATTTGATGAATTAAAAATCAAGCTTGAATAAAAGTCTAAAGGTTTCGTTATAGACGGGTCTCTTTTTTTTACTGAAGACAATTACAGGATGAAGTATATTAAAGTAAAATCTATTAAATATGGTCTCACTCATAAACTACATTTACATGAGAACGTTTCTTCACTGCATTAAACCCACATGGTGACCAATCAAAATACAGGATTCCTGTTTGTTTGCTAGTTGTTTACCAGGAGATCTCAAAACCAACACCACACACTTCAGTGACATTTGGTGGAAAGTCGGCCGTGAAGACAACGGATGCTTTTTGATGGGAGAGCGCCACCATGAGGACTTTCATCAACCACTTCCTGTTTGGGCTGAGAACTCAGAAATCTGAAACATGAGGTCTGAAATCTGAACTAAACTTTTTCCTGGATTCCTTCATTGATGAAAAATATGCACCCAAAATTGTTCTACCGTTTGAAACGGTTGATATTGTATAAGCTGTCTCTTTAATTCACCAGAAATATGAACATTGAATCACAGCTTCTTCACATATACAATTGCAGAATGGATGTATTATCTCATTGTCATGTGTCTCTGATCATCACTCAGTTTTTCTTTGGTCTCACGCTTCACTCACAGCCAGAAAAATACTGCCCCAAGTCTTCATATTCATTTTAAGTCATTACTGTGAGTGTATAGCTTTAGTGCTTACAAATTAGCAAGAGATGGCAGTCTTTAAAATGATCCTTTAAAACAGAACACAATTATGTACTATTCAATAAACATGTTTTCACAATAACATCTTCATTAACATTAACACATTAGCACATTTAAGGACAAACCAGAATGATGTCATGAAATATGAAGATTTGTTGAGTTCAGATCAGAACCAAGACCTTTAGTAATCCTCAGAATACATACTATTCTAATTCAAGAGAAACATTGTTTTTAATGTTCAATTTTTTATGTTTAAGCAGACTTTAATATGCATAAATCCCCCAAGACACACGTTATCAACAATATGTAAATATTGTTATGCATTAGAATGTGTGTAACCGGAGTCAAATTCCATGTGAGTGTAAACACACATGGCCAATAATAAAGCTGATTCTGAATGTCTCCTAACAGGGAAGGTATATTATCAGATATGTATAGTATATGTATGTTATTACAAATGCAGTAAAAGTAAGCAGCATTTTCATGTTGAGGGGAAAAAGAGCTCATTTACCATCTTGCATCATAATCCATGAACTGATAAGTTTTATATGTGAAGTCTGAACCTACAGCGGAGCAGCAAGTACAGCAGTTCCTCCTGAAGTACAACAACTACACACTGTCACACGCACATCGTTGAAGAGCGCTGATCAGTCTAGAAAAGAGTGAAAGTGAGCTTTGTGTGGCAGCCGCAGACTTCCATTCCCAGCATGTCAAACATGTAATGAAGGTCCTCCTCTCCCCAGTGTGCACTAGCTGACGTTAACTGAGGAAACATGGACACCTTGAATTGTTTGTAATAATCTGTTTTGTTTCCAAAAGAAGACGCGTGGATGTTTCGAGAGGAGCATACTTTCTGCAGCAGGTCTTTCTCCACACGTGTGTTAGTAACACAACAAAGAGCGGGAGGAGAGTGTGTATGTGATGCCCAGGGGTTTTCATTTGCACAAACCTTTCCTGAAGTGCTCTTTATACAGGAGGAGCCGCCCAAGTCCATCTCTTGAGAGTGCCCAACTGACAATTTTATTATCCTCAAACACATCCTTAAATAAACAACCAACTGAAAACCAAATACTCGGTTTTACATCTTTTTTCCGACAAAGTGCCATATCATCATTTTCTTCAAATAAATTAAACACAAAGAAATGCACAGCATATACATATTAACAAAAGTTTCATTCACAGTCATCGTCACCTGTGCATCTGTGCGATTCTGTGAAATGAATTCAGTGTCTGCTCACACATTAGGCTGTGAACATTAAACTCATTGATTGGATTAACTGCTGCTGTTATCTTGGGACACTCTCCATCATTGGCTTCTGTTGTCGAGAGGCGGGTTGTAGCTCAGGCGTGGCTGACTGGCAGTTGTGTCAGCGAATGGGAGAGGAGTGGCTGAACCGAAAGTGGGTCCGGACTTTGGACTGAGGGAGTTAAAGAGGGAAAAATTATGAATGACAGGATGCAATAAACTGTAGTGGAGAACTGATTCCTATGGCCGGCTGTCACCTGGCAGCCGTACACACTATACACAGCTCTCTTATTGGCAATTCATATTGTCAGCACCGAGCTAAACATCTCTGGGAGCATAGCGATGTGTGTTTGTGTTCCTCACCATTCATATACGTCAGTGTGGCGAGGAGTGGCGCATCTGGGGAAATATAGCTTGTGTATTGCAGGTCCTCCATCAACGGCGGCGTCAGCTGACCAGGAGCAAACGATGTCATCATGGAGGAGGCAGAATTTGGGCTGATGTATTTTTTTTGACGAGCTCTACAGTTCTGAAACCAAACCTGAACAGGGAGAATGGACGGTAACTGGATTTGGAGTCCGAATCCTGCAGCACCATCGTACAAAGCTATCATTCCCTCTCTGTTGGGAGGAATTCATTTCTAGTGCTGACAGGGATTTCGCAATAAAATGTTTGAGTGTTCACCAGTGAGAGGCTTTACCTGAATGACCCTGCGGCTGAGACCGGTCCTCTCTGCCAGTTTCTGCAGAGTCTGGGCGTCTGGGTTGTTATCTTTAGTAAACTGGGTTTGCATTACCTGCACATGTTTAGATGACAGAGGGGAACATGTTGTACAGTTGCATGTTTTGTTGAGTTTGATAATGTTGGTATAACAGATTAGAATAAACAAGAGTCCAGTCTGTTAAAATACAATGTACACTAGAGGGCAGACCTCATCAGAGCTAGGTGACCGTACACTCATCATGGAAAACGTCACATATTTACACATTCAGCAGGAACAAAGTCATGTGTCTGGCCACTCAACAACTCCAAGTCAAACGTTCACTCTCATTTTAACTCTGCTTTAGACTCTACTCACCCTTGACATTCACCTAGGTCTGCAGCTTGCTGAAAAACAGTCCATCTGAGATGAACAGATGCGATACAGAGGTGTAGTACTACTGGATATTCCCTTATACTAATCGCAGTATCAGTGGCAATAGCGGGAGAGCAGCCCCACCTGCTGGCAGCTGATAAAGTGTGGTACTGAATGACTTAGAAATTTATATTCTGAGCAGCTGTGTGCCCAGTCAGATGGGTCATTGCATTGGTAACCTTCCCAGATATAGCTGACCAATACCATTAATTCTAGCCCCGTTGTATACAGGAGCATAATGTGTTTAATTATGGAGACCTGCGTTTACCCTGCTTTGTAAAGGTCTATTATCTTCTGGGTTTACCATACGGTGTAAAGGTATCTTATCACCTGTGTTTAACCGTGCTTAAAATGTTAAATGGCGCATTACGTTGTTGAACTGTGTAATTATCTGGTTTTGTATCCTCCAAAGTAGTTGTTGCTCAACTATTTCTCTCCCACCTGCCCTGCGTTAGGGCAGTAATCACAGCAGCAGACTTGGCTGTACCTGTAACTGGTCCACGGTGAAGCTGGTCCTGGCCCTCTTAGAAGGTCTGGTCATGGCGCTGGACCTTTCTTTCTCTGCCTCTTCCTCCTGTACTTTTGGTTGCTCTTTAAGACAAATAGTGCAACATGGGTCATTTAAAAAACAAAAAAAACTAATATATATATATATATATATATATATTATAGGCCCCATTTCAGACGAGCTTCTACCGTGCGTATCTTCCGAGTCACTAGCACATGTCTCGAGTATTTTGTATATAAACTGCCACCTGCACGTAACCACAGTAGGTTGATTAACAACATCTGTGAAAGCTTAACATTTAGTCTCGAGTTGCATTATTTTTTTTATTTTTTATTTTTTTGAACATTCTTTTTATTATACATTTTTAAGATTATACATGTCCAGTACAGTATATATACAAATCATTTTGAATATGTAGCAGATCCATAATACATACACAGCAATGATTCTTAAGGTCCTCAGTGAATCCAACATTTCAGGTAGTTCCCAGGTACTCCAACACTTGGCCAAATTTTGCTGTAAAAAGGTGCCTCTGACCACTAATCACAAATCTCAGTCTTTCCAGAGAAATATAGTCCGCTATCAACGACTTCCACAGATGTGCTGAGGGAGGTTCTTCACCCACCCACTTAGTCATAATAGCCTTTCGGCCCAACATAAGCAAAAACTGTAAAGTGTTTTTATGCTGTCTTAGTGATTCATGGATACATCCCAATAGACATAATAGTGGGTTAGGCTGTATTTGATGTTTGATTATCACACTAATCTCATCACATACAGTTTGCCAGAACCGTTGAATCTTTTCACAATCCCAAAGACAGTGCAATCTTGTTCCTACAGTAGTCTTACATTTTTGACAGTTTGGAGAGGCCCCTGCTGTATATTTACTATACATATATGGAGATATATAGACATTTTGTAGAATGTTGTATTGCATTTCTTTGAATCTGTTGCATATGGATATTTTCGAAGGTAAGAGTAAAATTCCCTCCCATATATCATTGTCTATTGTTGTTTTCAACTGAGTCTCCCATGATTTCCGTAAGACTGATAGTCTGCCTGTAGTCAAGTGTTGCAGCTTGGAATAGAATTTGAGACAAAGTGACCTTGTTTAAGGCTATCTAAGAGTGTCTTTTCTAGTAAATGAAAGTCATCTGGAAGACTGAGAGTATTAATTTTAGTATAGACATGTCTGACCTGTAGGTATTTGTAAAACTCTTTTGTTTGTAGTTTGTATGTGGCCTGCAATGATTCAAATGTTTTGAATCTTCCCCTATCCCAAAGGTCGTAAATGTGGTGAATTCCTGCTTCATACCAGTTTTGAAAGTTAGATCCAGCGCCCCCATCAGTTAAATCGGGATTATCCGTCATTGTTGTTAAACAGCTCAATTTATGTTTAGTCCCAAATAATTTCCGTAGAGTTCCAAATAGTACTCGCATTAGTAATTAGAAAATTGTCTCTTGCCATGATTGGTAGTTCACTCCTGCGTTTATCAAGTAGATTGACAGGAGAGTACGGTTTGGAGAAGGTTGCTTCAATCTCGAACCATGGTGGCTTTGGTTGATCAGTTGCCCATATTGAGATAATCCTGGCTTGCATTGAGTTTGTATAGTTTGTAATATTGGGGAGGCCCCATCCTCCTTGCTCTTTCGGCAGTTGTAGTATATCTAATTTAATTTTAGGCTTTCTGCCAGCCCATATGAAGTCAGAGAGAGCTTTATTTATATCTTTAGTGTTGTTTCTCTTCAAAGATATAAAGAGCATAGATAGAGGATAAATAATTTTGGGGAGAATTACCATCTTGATGAGTTGCATTATTTTTAAAATCAATAGTGGGAATTTTCTCTGGCGTCGCTCAACCAGTCCTTCGTTACCCGTCTCTTAACTCACCGTTTACTTTAACGCGTATTATGTTCTCCATCATGTGGTCATAGTGTGGCCGGCAGAACACCCGGTTCTCTAGCAGTCCGCATTCCTCCCCGGTGGACAGCTGGCGCTTACAGGAGGTGCAGGAGAAACAGGCCAGGTGGAAGGTGCTGCCGCGGGCCCGCCGCACCCAGTCGCTGGAGTGGATGTTGCGGCCACAACGGGCACAGCGGGTCCCATACCTCCTAAACAAAGACGTGGAAGAGGACGGCAGGTGGAGCAGTCACTCAGCTTTGGTATGAGGTGAGGAGAGTTGTGAGTTTATGATTGATGTGTGATGGTATCATCTAGGTCACGTGATCATCAAATGAGATCCTTTGAGCAGGTCTTTACGGGCCCTGCTACAGATCAATATTTATACTAATAGATATCGCCATGAAACTTCACCAGTTCATTATTTATACAATTCTTTGTTCCATTACAAGTATTTTGACATGTTTAAATATGCAAAATACATCTTGCTAAATATGTACTAATATGCATATATTTCTAGAAAAGAAACCTGAACATTGGATAAAGCTAGGTTCAAAATCTTTTTCATGGTTGTTTCTCTCTGAAGGAGAGAAGAGTTAACCCTCTCCTGAAGAAACCCACTCTCAACCCGTCAGAGAAACACACACACACACACACACACACACACACACACACACACACACACACACACACACACACACACACACACACACACACACACACACACACACACACACACACACACACACACACACACACACACACACACACACACACACACACACACACACACACACACACACACACACACACACACACACACACACACACACACACACACACACACACACACACACACACACACACACACACACACACACACACACACACACACACACACACACACACACACACACACACACACACACACACACACACACACACACACACACACACACACACACACACACACACACACACACACACACACACACACCTGAAGTAGTCAAGTTTGCAGAAAACTTCTTTGTCCTTGATGTAGCAGCTCACGTGTCGCCCCAGCGATGTATTACAAACACTGCAGGAGAGGCAGCGCACGTGCCAGCACAGGTTGTTCACCTGAGGTGGAGAAAAATAAAGTCCAAGTGACATTTTACACATCCCTTGATGTTATGTTTTATAACCGAGGATGCTCAAATTCTTCACAATGGATGTTTTAGGGATTGTAATTTTAGATGATCCGACTGGTTATTCACCACAAAGTTCTCCTGAGCTATAGCCTGTATGCCAATATGCGTACCAAATAATTAAATAATGGGTGCATAGACTGCATAATTTGTGTATTCTGGTGTATTAGTTTGTAGTTTTAAAATTCAGATAGCCTCGTGCTCAGTTATAAACTTTGACTGTAAAAAATATATACAAAATAGTATTATATTTGACACGTTTACACACACATATGGATTATATATACACATATATGGATATACATGGATTTTTGTTTTATTTAGCTAATGCGCACTAATTTGTTGTTGGTGAGCGTGTGTCTGACCTTGAGTAGGTATCTGTCCACTATATCCTGGCCGCAGGAGGTGCACGCGGTTTTCCCCTGCAGGGAGCCCACGGTGCGGACGGAGGCCGAGGAGGACGAGGAGAGGGAGGACGGAGAGTAGGAGTCCTCCTCGAAAATATCATCAGGCCCAGAGGAACCCTGTCAGAAGCAGAGGGCCTAACAATGTCACCATTACTCAAAGTTTAAAAACGTGTTAAGAGTGAATAAAATACAATTTCATAAAGAACATATCACAAAAAAGTTCACGCAAGTAAAAAAGGGTCCGACTTTTGAGACGTCTGAGAAGTAAATCAGCGTAAAGAAGGCTAATGGTCTCCCCTTGGCTTCATTTCGCGGCACTTTGAAGTGACCTAAGCTACCTGACACGCGAGCTAACACATTTCTCACTAACACCTCACACAAAGTTCACGCGCCGAGAGACTTCCGAAAAAGGAGAAGAATACAAAGTTGTTGGTTTAGAACTGAAAACTCCTACTGTGTCGGCATAAACGTTTCCTTGTTGGAGCTGAGTGAAAATAGCCTCCGACGGTCCCCTTTCATCCTCCGACATTGTGTCAGCGAGCCCGGAGTGATGCGCGAGACACTGTGACGCCCAAATCGCTATACAGTCCCGTTCATATTTACATGACAACAGCTGTCATTACCCCTCCCCCCCCCCCCCCCCCCCCCATACACACACACTCACTCAACATTTAAAAAAATTAAAAAACAAACAAAACAGTCGCTCAATTTGTTTTTAAGGATTTTATGTTATTTTTTTGTGCCCGTATTCATTTTTTTTTTTCTGTGTTTTTTTCGCAGCAGAGCGAGGTCTCCATAGTGTACGGTTAGCTAATACCTACCCTCGAGCACAGCTGAATGAGATTCCGGCTAATTGTGTTCAGTCGCGCACGTGCACGTGATAACGAGCCATCAGACGGGCGCAGACGAGTTTAGTCGGTGGCCCGGTGTGCTCCTCCTCCTCCTCCTCACACCTTCACCTAAATAGACCTCTTTAACGGAACGAGTTTCACCTGTGGAAATGTCTCCCGTGTTCTGACATGGCAAACTCTGCGTGCTGCCTTTTATCTAAACAAATTAAAATAAATATAAAAATGGTAAAGAAATAATGGGAATAATAATTAATGATCATCATAAGTATTAGTAGTAAAAGTAGGATCAATCGAAATAATTACCGAAAAACACACAAATACAATGTTCTTATTAATTGTATGATTTTGTAATGTTCAGCTTGTATTGGACGTGGGATGAATAATGTGACTATGCCGCTATTGGCCAAAAGCATGCACTTTTTGGATCGACCTCTCATAAAGAGACAGCGCTGTATAATGTGTAAACCAACTAATGGATACAATAAAATATTAAATCATGCACGCATTGGCCCCTTTATTCCTTGATATGAAATTTGTTTTGGCATCACAAATTAATTGGTAATATTACTTACATGGTTTGGACCCACATGTTATTTCGTTTACACAATATATGGGCATATTAATGCGCAGGGCAGGGTACAGCAAAAAAACATTTTCACACAAATGTGCACCTTTTCATTGGCACAAAATAATGAAAAAAAGTAAATAAACTTGGAAATAGGCAAAACAAAATAAGCCTGTAACGCAATCCAGCAAAATAAATAAATAATATTAGAGTTTTCCTTTTTTTGCATGTGGTTTTGAAAATAATCATGTAATACATATGCCTTCAAAATGAATTAATTCAGCCTTTTTAGTATATATATATATATATATATATATATATATATATATATATATATATACAGTACTGTGCAAAAGCTTTCAAAAATAGAAGTGCTAACAGTTTATTTTTCATTAATTAACAAGATTTTTCTTTTGTTCGCTCACTTTGCATTTTGTTAATTGATGAAAATAAACTGTTAGCACTTCTATTTTTGAAAGCATTCTTAGTTTACAGCATTTTTCACACCTGCCTAAAACTTTTGCACAGTACTATATATATATATATATATATATATATATCTTGTTACTCACCACGCTGTTGGAGACAGAGTTTAACATTTTCCCCGAGTATCTGCCGTTCTCCTCCGGTACATCCCCCGTGCGGGCCAGATGTTGGTCGTACATTCCACAGCAGCTGACCGGGAGCCCGAGCCCGGTATCTTAGTCCACTGTTTACTCCACACTCGTCAACCTCCCTTCAGCCTCCAGCTTCTTGCTCCTCTGAGGACTCAGCACCGTTGATGAGCGCCACAAACCCCCACCCTCCCACACCCGTACCTCCCACTGTGATCGGACCCGCCCCCTCCAGCATCAATGTACCGTTTTAGGATTATTTATTGTAAGGTTATTTATTCATTTATTCATAAAAACTAAAAAACTAAACTCTTTTCATTTCCATTCATTAATTTTCCCTTTTTTACTTAAAAAACAAACAAACTCAGACTCATACATTATAAACTTTGTGTGGACATTATTATAATGTCCCCAGACTGGGTTTGTAGCCTTAAGAACATCAGATCCCACACTCACAGATCGTTTCCCTGTGAGAGGCTTTCAGATTCACTCTGGTCTGACGTTATCAGTGTTTCTCATCTTTTCCTTCCCACCATCAGGGACATTGTGAACACAGCACAGGTCGAGTTTGGGGAGACTGACTTGTGTTTGTGTAGACATCTGACCAGCAGCACTTTCTCTCTCTCTCTCTCTCTCTCTCTCTCTCTCTCTCTCTCTCTCTCTCTCTCTTCTCTCTCTCTCTCTCTCTCTCTCTCTCTCTCTTTCTCTCTCTGTCTCTCTCTCTCTCTCTCTCTCTCAGAGCAGCTCAAAGCAAACATTTGTTGCCTCAACTCCTCAAACCTCAAATTCAAATGCTTTAAATGACCGGAGAGGGGCTTTCTGATGTCTGAACATTACGGTAACACTTCATCTTTGCCTTCAACTTTTCATCTTAAAGGAATGATGCAGACTGAGGGGTGGGAGGGGGTCCTGCCAGTGCCAAGTGGTCTCTTTAAAACAGAGAGAGTGCTTTTGATTCTACAGGGCCTCCTGCACGATTACCTCGTCAGACTTTGAGTGGAGGTGACGGCCGACCAAAGACTGGGGTCAAAAAGGCCCGAGAAAACATTCTCAGGGCACTTTGTGAACGGAGAGGCAAGAGACTCGGGGGGTCAAGAGTCCCTTTGGGTCTTATCTGTGCATATTCGTCTGCAACCCAATATCTCAGTGCCCCAACCGTCCAAATGGGGGTCTTTAGGATATTATTGCAGGACATGGATTTGTAGGAACGACTATAGTTTAAACTCTTCACAGAAAAGAGCAATGCAGACGGTTCCAACTATCATCACCACAAATATTGTCTCATTTCTTATTTAGGCCCACAAACAAATCCTGGTCTTTTAATTATAACCACCCCAAGGTTAGTTATAATTGACCTGACCTTTGTTTTGAATCAGTCTTATGTCGTTATAATAATTTCAAATGAAACATATGATTAAAGTTAACTATTTATGGGATGTAAAATATGTTAAACTCGTTAGAACATAATAATTCTGTCACCAAGAGCTCACTATGTTTCACTCACCAACATTTTTTGAAAAGCTTACAAAATGAACAAAGGAACCAAACATTATTTTGTGATCTGCAGTGAATCTTTTTGTTTTTGTCTGAGCTGGACAAAGAAAAACTTATTTTTCTCATCTGAAATAATTTGAACGTCTTTTAAAATAGGGCGATGGATGTGCGCAGCAGTTTTAGTAAATAAAGCTTTGCACACTCGCATTATAACCCTTGTGATAAAGGTTCCTACGAGGAACTTTGAACGGGTTATGAACCAAATTAAATTAATTTTGTACAGAGGGGCCTCCGACATCAACACAGAATTAAACAGCTTGAACACAAAAAGGCTTTAAGGCCTCAATTAAATGGAAATATAAAATAAACAGAAAAACTGGAGTTTTATATAAATTTAAGTGGAGCATATGATCAGTTATGGAATTAATCAGCAAAATCTCCGGTTCAAAAGACCAAACGTTTCTTTGGATGTGAGTTTGTCAGCCATGACAAGGGCCACAATGAGGGTGGCCTGAGCCGAGCAGATGGCCTTTGCTATGAAGCTGCTGATCAGTCGGGCTGCCGACCCACCGCTGAAGATGCAGCCAACTGAGCACAGGAAATGAACTAATAAATCCAGTTTATGTGAGATTAGCTGCGGTGAAACACACACGCGCACACACACACACACACACACACACACACACACACACACACACACACACACACACACACACACACACACACACACACACACACATGATCTTCCTATAGTCTTACAACTGGCAGATATAAAACTATGATATATATATATATATATATAAAAAGAGGGAAAAAAGTGTTTCCTTGATCCACCAGGAAGCAAACTATTTTAATTTAGACCGGACATAAAATCCTTCCCCATTGTGGCAGACTCCTTCACTTCATTGCAGGGCCACTAATCCAGCCCTCTAACAGGGGACGAGGACGGGGGACAGCATCTGCTTATTTATTGAACGAGAGGGGCAATTAGTTCTCTGGGTGTTTACCGTCATGGCACAGAGACTTCATGTTGGCCTTTTGTTTAGCTCCGTTAGTTTGACCTGAGATAATTGACATAATGTAATCTCTGATTTATGAACTGCTAAATTCATTAATCTGCAGGGCTATTGAAGGGCTACTATTACACAAGATTAAGGATATTACAATGCAGCTTGAATAAAAAAAAAACATTTTAAACTCCACGAGTTAAGAATGTCTGAGAGCTCTGGACAACAGTCCCACTGCAGACACCTGCTACTTAATAAGAGTGGCAGATCATTTAGTCAAAGCTGTTTGTGTAAACACTGGTCCAAACAGTCAGGTTTGTATTGCCCTTGCTTCTGCCAGGATGTTCTCATGTTTTGTTTTGTTTCCCTTGCAGGATTAATAAAGTATCTACAGTGCATCCGGAAAGTATTCACAGCGCTTCACTTTTTCCACATGTTATGTTACAGCCTTATTCCAAAATGGATTACATTCATTTTTGTTCCTAAAAAGTCTACACACAACACCCCATAATGACAAAGTGAAAAAAGCTTAATCAAACTTTTTTCAAAATTATTAAAACTAAAGAAGGAAAATAAACACGTACATAAGTATTCACAGCCTTTGCTCAATACTTTGTTGAAGCACCTTTGGCAGCAGTTACAGCCTCAAGTCTTCTTGAGTATGATGCTACAAGCTTGGTCACCTATTTCTGGGCAGGTTCTCCCGTTCTTCTTTGCAGAACCTTTCAAGTCCCATCTGGTTGGATGGGCAGCGTCGGTTACAGACATTTTCAGATCTCTCCAGAGATGTTCAATCGGGTTCAAGTCAGGGCTCTGGGCCCCTCAAGGACATTCCTAGAGTTCCTGAAGCCACTGCTTTGTGGTCTTGGCTGTGTGCTTCGGGTCGTTGTTCTGTTGGAAGATGAACCGTCACCCAGTCTGAGGTCCAGAGCTCTGGAGCAGGTCTTCATCCAGGATGTCTCTGTACATGATGCTTTCATCTTTCCCTCAATCCTGACTCGTCTCCCAGTTCCTCCCTCTGAAAAACACCCCACAGCATGATGCTGCCACCAGCATGCTTCACTGTAGGGATGCTGTTGGTCAGGTGATGAGCAGTACCTGGTTTCCTCCAGACATGACGCTTGGCATTCAGGCCAAAGAGTTCAATCTTTGTTTCATCAGACCAGATAATTTAGTTTCTCATGGTCTGGAAGTCCTCCAGGTGCCTTTTGGCAAACTCCAGGCGGGCTGTCATGTGCTTGTGCCACTCTACCATACAGGCCTGATTTGTGGAGTGCTGCAGAGATGGTTGTCCTTCTGGAAGGTTCTCCTCTCTTCATAGAGCAACGCTGGAGCTCTGTCAGAGGGACCATCTGGTTCTTGGTCACCTCCCTGACTGAGGCCCTTCTCTTCCGATCGCTCAGTTTGGCTGGGCGGTCGACTCTAGGAAGAGTCCTGGTGGTTCCAAACCTCTTCCATTTCTGGATGATGGAGGCCGCCGTGCTCATTGGGACCTTCAATGCTGCAGACATGTTTCTGGACCCTTCTCCAGATCTGAGCCTCCATACAACTCTGTCTCGAAGGTCTACAGACAATTCCTTGGACTTCATGGTTTGGTTTGTGCTCTGACATGCTGCCAACTGTGGGACCTGATGTAGACGGTGTGTGCCTTTCTAAATCATGTCTATTCAAGTGAACATAGCAGGTCAAGGTGTAAAACATCTCAAGGATAATCAGTGGAAACAGGATGCACCTGAGCTCAATGTTGAGTGTCATGGCAAAGGCTGTGAATACTTATGTACATGTTATATTTGTGTTCTTTATTTTTAATAGATTTGCAAAAAAATCCCAAATCTTTTTTCACTTTGGCATTATGGGGTGTTGTGTGTAGAATTTTGAGGGGGAAAAATAATTTAATCCATTTTGGAATAAGGGTGAAAAAAGGGAAGCACTGTGAAAAGGCAGGTGGATCAAACACAAAAAGAAGTTTACCCAGGAGACTGCTATTTGTGCCACGTGTGAAACAAGAGGTCAACAGTGATTACAGTTTTTCTCAGTCACTTTGGTGCGTTTTTCACATCATCCCTAACGTGCAAAATAATAAGTGCACTTCTCAGAACAATTTGTATAAACTGCAATATACAATAGATATGTTTCTAAAGCTAGTCAGTCACTAAAAATCCTTAGTACATCTCTCAAAAGTAAATATTCATGTCAGTGTCATCAGAAAGTCATTGAGTCATTGTTCACGAACAAGGTCGTCAAAATGTTTAGGCATGTTGTCAATGTAACTGTGTACTTTGACCGTATTACCTGATGTAAACTTAGGCTACAGTTTGGATGACAGTTACTGTATTGAAAATGCACAAGGCTGCACTTCTATGGCATATATCAATTTCAGTACTATTTACATATTACTGTATGTGGGTTGTTGATTGAAAGAGACTGGACAGGATTTAGTTTCACAGCTACTACTGCTACTTTATGAAAGAAAAAAAACAAAATAATTTACAGTAAGAAAAAGACAAGGGGCACAAAGGAAAAAAAAAATAGAAAGAAACACAGGACACACCTCTAAGGCACAACTTTGCCCGCAGCACTGTTCTAGTGCTGTCTCTACACATCCAGACGGTCCTGCACCTTTGAGCAATTTAGACAACTGGTTGATTATTGGTTGAACTAACACTTTACATTCCTTCAATTTCACCTGCACGATTCATCAATTCACTTTTTTGTACAAAAGGTCTTATAGAAATGTGTAAAACTATGCTTGACAGTTTATGACAAACAGTTCAACAATTTTGCATTTAATGGCTTATGCAAGGAACTAATGCCTAGATGTTTTGAGGGGTAAGAGTATTCAACAGAGAACCATCTACTATATTTTGATCAACATGACATGAGCAATTGAAAATGTGGAAAAAAGCTGACACTTATACATTATCAATTGCAATATGTACAAAAGCAATTGCAATTTGTTCAAAGGAATAAAAAATTGCTTTTAATGATGTGCACAAGTGACTAGATGATTTGGAATTTGTACAAGTAGTATCAAGAATTGCACTTTTGATCTAAGAAATGCACCAAAATGCACCAAAAAAAGAAATGTTCTAATATGAGCTGTCCGATGCAAAAGCTCAGACCCAACTCATATCAAGTAATAGCAAAAGGTCGTGGCCCTCTGCTACCTTCTGAGCTGCTCAGTGGCTTGTCTGTCGCCGGGATGCCAGGGTTCGTGAGCGGTGGCGGTGTTTGTCAGTGGGCTTGGTTTCCCTTCTCGGCCAAAAACATCCCAGCATCCCACAAACACACGGCTGTTTTCGCTTTAAAGCAGCAGTTGCTTGTTTGGCCCCACGACATGCCGTGCTTATCTCGTCGCTTGGCGGTGTCTCAGCGCGGGCGTGTCACCGTCCATGAATCTGTGTGTGTGTGTGTGTGTGTGTGTGTGTGTGTGTGTGTGTGTGTGTGTGTGTGTGTGTGTGCGTGTGCGTGTGTGTGTGTGCGTGACTGAGATTACTGAGCTTGATCACAGAGAGAGTCACTGGTGAAAGATTTGGATGTGAACGTGTGAGCAGGGCATGCGTGCAAGAGAGAGAGAGAGAGAGAGAGAGAGAGAGAGAGTACTTTCCTTGGCAACTGCCATGTTTCCATTGGTTACCTGACCCTGACAGGAAGTGGTGAGCTGTGACAGGTATGGACAGGAAAGACATGACTGGATGATGGTGGTCCTTTCAGTCAGTCGAAATTAAACAGACGGTTAAAATGAGGAAGGTCAAAAAGTGTGTGTGTGTGTGTGTGTGTGTGTGTGTGTGTGTGTGTGTGTGTGTGTGTGTGTGTGTGTGTGTGTGTGTGTAAACTATGGACGTAGTCTCCTGTAGGTTTCTGATGAGCCATCACCATCTTGTCAGTGAGGATTCAACCTAACTGAATGGTTGGATCGTCGACCCAGGTAACCCGGCAGAGCAGACCACTAGCAGCTAACGATGGCGTCCACCTGTCAGTCATAGCGGCAACGCCTTCAGTTATGTCTAACTTTGAGCTTTGATATAATGTATCTGGCCAAAACTCACAGTTTGTCAAACCCTCCATCCTGAGACCAGGGAGACTTTTACAGACTAGAATAAATGTCGCTCTGAAACACAGAAAAAGAGGAGAGTCTTTACATGACGCCGTATTGGGGCCAATGTAGGAAAGAAACTATGAGGTTATTCAGGTTATTAAAAATAGTGATATCAACCTCATCACACCACAGGTGCCACTGTTAAACACAGCCTTGCTCAGACATCCACACCATAATTGTCACACCGTGGCTGTGGCCCCTCCCCTGATTTTGAGTTCCTTAGGAGTTATTTTGATTTGTACTTTGTTTCAATAAAGACCTGTTCACTGACCCCTCTGCATCTGAGTCCTGCTTCGAGTCCCGGCCTGACAATAATATCTCTACTTTAAGGGCAATGAAATTCAGATGGCTGGCATCACCACATGTTTTGCACTTCAGTAAATCTTTTTTCATTAATGTGTGATGTTATAATCTCCCAAATTTGCCACTTTAATCTCAGAGAATAAAAATGTGTTATGCCTCTTCATCTAAATTGATGACTAATCACAGTTTTCTGGTGGAACAATCAAAGTTTAAGAAGACAAGATGACAACGGCCCCCAAAAAGATGGCAATGGCCAAAAGCCGATTATGAGGCTTCAAAACGGCAGTCCAGAAACCAATGGGTGACGTCACTGTGATTTAGTCCACTTTTCATGTGCAGTTTTTGCTGAGGACACTATGCATCTAAAGTTTAGATGCTTCAGAGGGTCTGGTGAGTGTTTAGAGTCTAAACACTCACCAGACCCTCTGAAGCTGACTGATCTCCTTCTTGCTCATCCTGCTCTTGGGCTGAGTCAACTCACAGTCGATGTAACTCACAGTTCACCAGCTAGCGTTAGCTGCAGCCGTTAGCACTCGCGGCTCAGTTTGATGCTAAGTAATCAACAAAGCTCACAACTCATTTGCTAGCTAGCATGTGCAGCCTAAGCTAAATAATTTTTTTAAAAAGGACATTGTGACAATTTTCATTATGAAATACAAATTGGCATTACAGGACATGCTATTATGAAATAAAAATTGGCAAGAAATAAATATACTTGGGGTTAATTCCAAAGTGACATAACAGACTTTTTGGATAATGTTCATGTAAAACAAGTGAAAATGAGAAAGATGAAATCTTTTTTAATACCGACTTGAGTTTTAATGTATTTCTTACTCTATAAACCTGTTTTAAGCCGTTACAGGACACTCGCATACAAGAATATAAAACACATAAACCAAATTGCCTTTAATCAGCATGACAGCAGCATATGTTTCTTATATGTTGTTTAAGAGGACTCTGATTATCTGGCTCATTACACACTTTACTGCTTGTACTTTTATCCTTGTACTTGCACGTTTCCTTCTTCATTATTGCTTGTTAATTATTTCACCATGCAGTTACATAAACAAGGGTAAACAATCACTTCCTGAATGAG
This sequence comes from Cottus gobio, assembly GCA_023566465.1. Lineage (NCBI taxonomy): Eukaryota > Metazoa > Chordata > Actinopteri > Perciformes > Cottidae > Cottus > Cottus gobio. The sequence continues at coordinate 23,427,374 of CM042230.1, forward strand.
AGGTCACTCCCACCCCTTCTCTTAAACTGGGCATCAGAGAGCCTCCCCATTTCACATGGTCAAAGTTCAACCAGATTCAAAGCGATAGAATGTCCCGCCCCTTCATTAATAAAATGGATGGGGAGTGAATTATGGCATGACCAGACCTTCAGTCTGGACTCGACTTGTGTCACAAAGTTGATGTGAAAACAGACCGGTACGGTAGCCGACCGCCAGCCAATACGGTAACTGGTGCGTGTATGTGCCCGTACATGTGAGTTTGTTTGTCCGTCCCTGTTCTCCCCATTCTCTCAAGCTCCCCTTTCATCTCAGCTAGAGGAACCCATCACCAGGACAGCCAAAACAAACAGCGGGATTCTGGGTACTGTATTGCCGTGACAACAAAGGATAAGGGGGCGGGCTGGGTGGAACCAGACGAGTGCCACATCTGGGTTTCATTAGCATTACTGGCCAATGACAGATGACTTGTATTCTGCCCAGCGACACAACGTTAGGCTGGATGGCGGTCTACTCCGACAGAAGAAGGGAAATTACATCATCAAGGGAAGCTGATGTTTCCTGAGCCTCAGGGAGCCATTTCTGGACCTGTAGGGATTTAGTTAAGTTCAGTTTTATTATGATTGACATTAACTGATACAGTAGTGACAATCGGCCTGTGGTCCCAAACGATCTTAGTGAGGTCACGATGGTTGATGTGTATATTTGCGTGTGTGTTCTCCTGTTTTGTGAAATCCATTTGTCCACACAGCATGGATGGATTACTGAACGGGCCCACCGGGCAGGCCCAACGCGTTAGGGGCCCCCCTGGCCTTAACCTACAAAATGTTACCCAAAGAGACGACTTCTCTCTTTACATCCTCCTCTCTGGCACTGACTGCTGCTCTGCTGTTGATCAGTTTATAAGTGGCTCTCCGATGCTCTCAAGTGGTACATAGCAGAGGGATGGAGAGAATGACGAAGGACTTGTTCTTTGACCCCGGCCCTATGGAGCCACTGGCTGGTAGAAATGAACCAGTCAGCAATGGGATGAGGAAGATGATGAGGGGACGTGACATCTAAAGTTTAAAGGTCAAAGCGAGCTCAGATACGAGGAAACCAATGTCCTCTGCTCTGTTAAATACCAGTTTGTTTGTTATCTCATCTCTGGATTTAAGATATTATCACAGGTTGTTGTATTTTCATCACTATTCATCATCAGTCAAAACTCACTGCCCCTCCCCCGTTCCAGTCAGTGTTTTTTGAAATGTTCCGCTCGCTGCTCCTAAGGAAACTGTGCTTTCTCCTCAGAGTCTAGCTAACGTGCTAGAGCTCTTCTGAGGTTATTGTGGCCAGTGGAAGCCTCTGGATGTCTGTGGTTTTATTGCAAAAGTAATAGCCTAGTCTTTTTGATGTTGACACTCAAATATTCACACTATGCATTATGGGTGTTTTTCTTCTCTTCGATATCGTAATTTTAGTAATTGGATCTGCAAGCATTTGCGGTCAATGTGCATTTGACTCTGAGAATGTGAGACCAGAACTATGCTAGTTTGTGAGCCGTGGTCATAGAGGGCCGCAGGGATGATGTATGTTTGGAGGACAACCCTGAAAGTTAGTGCCGCACTGCGGCCCTCAACAAAAAGACGATGGAATTTTTCCTTTGGATTTTGGATTGTTGCAGAAAAATAAGCTCAGTGGCGAACAAAAGTTTATGATACTTAGACATTTTGTTCAACAAGATAATCTTCATTGATGAACACCATTTATTCATTTTTAAGCACAAATGCAAGTGACGGGAGTGAAAACGATGTTAATTACGTTTTGTGTTCTAATTTAGCCACTTGTTAGTAAACACCATTTCAAAGACATGTAATTCACAAGTGGGATATTTACTGACATTACAATCTCAAATATCTTGTGTTAAACTTGTTATCCTGTACATTTCCCCATTGCGGGACTAATAAAGGAATATCTAATCTAACCACAGAATGCATTTCAGACATCTAATCCTGCATTGTAACATTTCTCAGCTACTGAGCAGTACATTTTTAATGAGTTCTCCACAGTAAAACAACAAACTACATATTTTGTCCATGCACTCTGGGAAGACATATAAGCACTGTCCGATCTGACACCCCTATCAGCAGTACAACCTACTCTGACTGTGCCTTCCAAAACAGGAACAGAAAAATGTATTTGTTTCATGATGCACAAAAACACAAGGTTAGAGTTTGGGGAAAGGTAATGGTTTGGATTCAAATAGCTGCTTTGGGGACCTTCACCATCATGGCTACAGTAATAACCATGTCGGGAATGGTTGTGATCGTAATGAAATCGTCTGTTTGAAATGGAAAGCCTCTCTCCACTGTGGACTTATTGCTCTGTAACAACTCCACCTGGCTTCGGTCGTGTCTAGATGGGAACCTTCGATGTGTGAAAACTTGTGCGATACTCGCTGCCAGACGACCTATCCTAAACGTAACTATGCAGGTCAATGCCCAACCATTTACTAGACACAACCCCTGATGTCCTTCTTTTCGTTACTCCGTCTCCGATCACAGTATCATCTCCATGGACGTCTCCTGCCCGTCCCCCCTTCCTAAGTCAGAACGTGATATCCATTTTCGTAATATAAAAAACATCAACTCTGCCATTTTGTACTCTGATATCAAACTGCTGGCCTCCGTCAACTATCCATCAGTAAATACATCAGTTGAATACTACAATATTTCTCTTCAGTGCCTCCTGGATACACATGCCCCCCTTAAAACAAGAACTGTGTCTTTCTCTCGTTCTGCCCCCTGGTTCACGGCCGAACTAAGAAAGATGAAGGCTGGTGGCCGCGCCATTGAGAGGCGTGTCAAATCATCAGGCCTGGTGGTACACAAGCTGGCCTACAAACAACACCAGAAGGCCTATGCAGCGGCCCTAAAACAAGCTCGGTCCATCTACTATTCTAATATTATTAATAACAGTCCTGGGAATTCCAAACAGCTTTTTTCCACCATAAATCAACTCCTAAATCCCAAAAATCAAACCCATTCTGAACCCACAGCAGAACAATGCAACAGTTTTCTTCGATTTTTCAGAGATAAGATCAACTCCATACGGTCTCAGCTTTCAGGTTCGCCAGATCCGTCTCCACCATCTGTCTGCTCACAACCTCCTTTTTTCAGCACTTTCAATGCAGTCACACAAATCGAAGTTGAGGATCTCATCAAAAAGATGAAGCCTTCCACCTCTCCTCTGGACCCTTTCCCTACAGCACTCATCAAATCTAACCTGTCAGCCATTAGTCCTCTCATCACACAAATTATAAATCAGTCGTTGAACTCCGGTCTTGTTCCACCCCCACTCAAAACTGCCGTTATCAAACCTCTTCTGAAGAAACACAACCTTGACCCAGAATGCCTCTCCAACTACCGGCCCATCTCACATCTTCCATTTCTCTCGAAAGTGCTTGAAAAAGCTGTTGCTGCACAGCTACAGGAACATCTACAACGTAACTTACTGTTTGAAACATTCCAATCTGGTTTTCGTCCTGCCCATAGTACAGAGACAGCACTGTTGAGGGTTATCAATGACCTCCTTATTTCTGCAGATTCTGGATCCCCCTCTATACTCATCCTACTCGACCTTTCCGCAGCCTTTGACACCGTTGACCACCATATCCTCCTAAACCGCCTCCACACTGACATTGGTCTACGTCACTCTACACTGGACTGGTTCACCTCCTACCTCGCTGACAGGACAGAATATGTCAGTCTGGGATCTGCCAGGTCCCAAACAGCTCTGGTCACTTGTGGTGTCCCTCAAGGATCTATCCTGGGACCCCTACTTTTTATTCTATACATGCTGCCACTGGGTCGTGTCATCAGTCGACATGGCATCTCTTTTCACTGTTATGCTGATGACACTCAGTTATACCTGCGAACCGATTCATGCACCACCCCGGTCCTTTCACCAACACTGGCCACCTCATCATCAGCTGCTCCCTCTTCACTATCATCTTCTGTCCTCTCAAACTGCCTGGAGGAGATCAGGGCCTGGATGAGTCAAAATTTCCTCCAGCTGAACACTTCCAAAACTGAAGCCATACAAATTGGCACCCTTCATCAGGTCCAGTCATCCCTCATAACCACTATCTCTTTCTCTGGTCAAGACATCCCCCTATCAACTACTGTCACCAACCTCGGTGTGAAGCTGGACCCACAACTGACCTTTGCAAACCACATTAATTATCTGTACAAAACCTGCTTTTTTCATATCAGAAACATTTCAAAACTCCGCCCTTTCCTAAGTCTTTCTGACGCAGAAAAACTCATCCACGCACTAATCTCCTCCAGGCTGGACTACTGTAACAGCCTGCTTATCGATATCCCAAATAAACACCTTCAGAAACTTCAATTCATTCAGAACTGTGCTGCCCGAACTCTGATGAAAATTCGCAAATACGAACATATAACTCCCGTTCTTCAGAACCTTCATTGGCTACCCATAACCTCAAGAATTCAATACAAGATTGCCCTCATCACCCACCAATGCATCTACAACAAGGCCCCGCAATACCTCAAAGACCTCATTATCCCCCACTCATCTACTCGTAACCTACGGTCCCAAAGCACAAACCTCCTCCATCAGCCTCGCTCAAGACTCCGCACCATGGGAGATCGAGCTTTCTCCGTCACTGCCCCTCGCATCTGGAACTCCCTCCCTGAACATCTCAGAAAACCACAGTCTGTGGACAGTTTTAAAAAACAACTCAAAACTGTTCTGTTCAGGCAGGCGTTCTTAAGTTGTTCGTAGTTTTTGCGGATTTTAAATTTGCTCTCCACTGCTCGTTTAGCTGTTTTCTTTTCAAATGCGTTTTTATGTATGTATTTTCTTGATTGTATATGTTTTCTGTTGTTTTTTTATTATCCATGTGTTTTTATGTGGTTTCTGTAGCACTTTGAGATTTTTCTTATGAAAAGTGCTTTACAAATAAAATGTATTATTATTATTATTATTATTACTTGAACCAAAAACATGGGTTGTTTTGGGGCCCTTCTTCTTGGGAGGACTGTATTTCCAATTTTGAGGTGGTTGTACTATATTTCCATTTTTAGGCTATTTTGTAATTCCACTCCACTACAGTTTTGAGGGATACACTGTACTTTGTACTAGTCAGGGTCAACTTTCAGATGTCTATGACTTCACAAAGACAGTGTGACTAAATACTTTCATTTAAAGCTGTAGTTTTTATAAATGTAACTTTTTGTCAATAGGAACAATTTGTGGGTCACAGGAGGAGAGATGATGACAGGAGGTGTGCGTTAGCGTATTTAAAAGCACTCTGTGTTTCTGAGAGTGTCCTTGGTTCACTGCAGTTCCAAGGTGGGAAACAAAGTAGTCTCAGATTGCTAAACCTTCAAAAAAATCTCAGAAAATGATTCTGCAAATGTAGCTGTTCCTTACAGTATTTTATCATACGTCTCTGGATACTCAGGAAGGACTTTATATTAACGTACTAAAGAAGGGGTTTCTATACCCTGTTTGGATACACCATATTTTATAACACAAGACTTACAGAGGTAGAAAGGGTCTTTACGGCCAGCATACACAGGCATTTATTTAAATCTTTACCCTCAGCTCTCAGATTTATCAAAACGTCAATGCGTGTGCCAGTAGGGGAGTACCGAAATATGATGAAAGTGGTCTGTCAACACCAACAAAAGGCTTTCAGTGAGTTTGGAGTCCAATTGTTAGCTGTGTTAGCCAACCGACTGAAAGACAGAGCTTTGAAGTTGTGGCTAAAGCACTCAGAGAGCTTAGAAAAACATTGTTGCTTGGAGTTTTACTTAAGCAAAAGAATGCCATAAAAAAGGCCTATGTCTTGCAACACAAGAGGAAAAGTAAAACTTATTTTGCTGCCACGTATAATTAACATCTGCATTGACATTGGAGTCGATGCCTAACATGGAAAAACCAAGTAAGGTATCAAATTATGGACAAATCTTGAGGCATTTATGTTGCACACACAGGGTACACACAGGGTACATGAACAATGGAGTGTTTTGTAAGAGCAGATTGTTTTCAACTACAACAGTCTGTTGCATTGCCGGCCGTACAGACAGTAAAAATGTAGTCAAAGTACAGCGATGTGATGAAGAAGTGTTCTGGAGAGTTGATGCGAGTCAAGGCTGGTGTGGTGAGTGTGTGGGCTTACATCATAAAAAAACACTGGGCGCTGGCGCTTTTGACACACATCATTTGCTGGAGTGGGTTCTTGATAAGTGGTTCACAGAATTTCATCAATTAAAGTACTAGTTGATGACCCACAGTTGAACTTTGAAAGTAGATTTCCACCTGCTGCATCGCTCACTGATCTGCAAGCTTGGGAAACCTCATATTTTACTGCAGTGCTGCCATGCACTGGATCAGTACAATTTTGAAGAGCTGTGACTACAGATTGGTCTTAACACTGATGCATCAATGTATGAGCAGCATTTCACTGTTGTAGCTTCTTTTTTTTTTTTTTTGAACACTTTATTTGTACATTTCTGGTTATTACATTAAACAATCATATTCTCTATCTTGCAAATAATCGTAGAAAAACAATCCCAAGAAGACAAAGACAGACCAAACCTAAAATCAACCTGACAGACTTGTGACAGACAACAGACCGACAGGAGATGAAAAAATAAATAAATAAATAAAATAAAATAAAATAAAATAAAAAACACACAAGTGCACCTAACATTCGTTATGACAGGATCGACCAAGGGCAGGTTTAAACATTCAGAGTTCCAGTTCTAGTCCTGGTAAATCGTTCACATAAGCCATCAGAGGGTCCCAGGTTTTGTGGAATCTGTTGATGGAACCGTTGAGAGTACATCTGATTTTTTCCAGTTTAACATTCTGCATAGTGTCCCTGATCCAGTGGTGGTGTGATGGAGGAGTAGCAGCCTTCCATTTAAATAAAATCAAGCGTCTAGCTAGTAAGGAAGAAAAGGCAATAACCCTTTGTAGATGACCAGGGGGAGCAGATTCCGTTGGATCAGAAAACCAACCGAAAATAGCAGTCAAGGGAGAGGGTGAGATGTTATAAGCATAAGCATTAGAAATGACCTCAAAAAAGGATGACCAGAAAGAAACAAGTTTCGGACAAGACCAGAACATATGATAGGAAGTAGCTGGCGCCTGTTTACATCTATCACATAATGGGTCTACGTTTGGAAATATTCTCGCTAATTTGGCTTTCGAGAAGTGCAACCTGTGTAACACTTTGAACTGTATTAAAGAATGTCTGGAGCATATGGAAGAAGAATGGACTCTAGTGAGTGCCATGTCCCATTCTCCATCAGACAGTTGCGCCCCCAAGTCATTTTCCCACTGTTCTCGAATATGTGAAATAGAGAGGTTGCAGCTATCCATGATAAGGGAGTAAATAAATGATATTCTTCTCTTCGTCAGCATATTGACCCGCAATAGGGAATCCAAACAAGAAGGAGAGGGGAGTGCAGGGAAGTTAGCAAACTTTTTATGAGTAAAATCCCTAATTTGCAAGTATCGGAAAAAATGATTATTAGTCAGACCGAATTTTCTGGATAGTTGTTCAAAGCTAGCAAAAGTATCATCAATATACAGGTCCTCAACACTATGAATGCCCTTGTCATACCAAATTTTGAAGCCACTGTCCATTAGGGATGGTTGGAAAAGGTGATTGTGTATTATTGGTGAGTGAATAGAAATACCTTGAATACCCAGACACCTTTTGAACTGATTTACGATGCGTAGTGATTGAGTTACAATTATATTATCCTTAATATTATTAACTAGTGGTGGTAGAGATGCGCAAAGTAAAGCAGGGAGGGAATGTGGGCTGCTCGTAACCCTTTCAATCTGGAGCCATGCAGGGATCCCGTCATTCCAATCTTTTAACCACAGAGAGATGGCATTAAAATTCGCAGCCCAATAATACGTGCGCAAATTCGGAAGTGAAAGCCCACCTACATCTTTTGGTCTTTCCATGAATTCTTTTCTTATGCGAGCTGATTTATTGTTCCATATATAGGAGGAAATCATTTGATTAAATGCCTTGAAGAAAGACTGTGGTATATAAACCGGCAGTGCCTGAAACAAATATAGAAACTTGGGTACAATATTCATCTTTACAGAGTTTGTTCTCCCGATAAGAGATAGTGGTAAGATAGACCACCTTTTAATATCTTGTTTGCACTGTTCCAACAGAGGAGTGATGTTACTTTTAAACAGACTGGTATAGGATTTGGTGACTTTGACACCCAGATATGTAAAGGACTCGGCGGACAATTTAAACGGCAGATTGGGATATTCACTGGCATTACTATTAATAGGGAAGTATTCGCTCTTACTAAGATTCAGTTTATACCCAGATATGCTACCAAAGTCCTGTAAGATTTTAAGGACTTCAGGGGTAGTCGTGATGGGGTTGGTGACATATAATAACAGGTCGTCTGCATAAAGCGAGACAGTGTGAGTTAGGCCACCACGTGAGATACCTTGTATACTATCATTACATCTAAGAGCTATGGCAAGTGGCTCTATAGCTAAAACGAAAAGTAACGGACTCACTGGATCCCCTTGTTTCGTCCCTCTGTGAAGAGGAAAATACTCAGACGAGATACCGTTGGTACAAACTGAGGCACTTGGATCAGTGTAAATGAGCTTGACAAGGTGAGTGAAGTTAGGGCCAAAACCAAACCTACGAAGTGTATAAAAAAGATAACCCCACTCAACCCGATCAAACGCCTTTTCGGCATCAAGCGATATCACTGCTTCTGGGGATGGAGTGCTAGATTCAGTATAGATGATATTAAACAATCGTCTCAGATTAAAATAGGATCGTCTGCCTTGGACAAACCCAGTCTGATCCTCCGAAATGACATGAGGAAGAATTGTCTCAAGCCGGAGTGCAATGGCCTTTGAGAACACTTTGCCGTCACAGTTTGTCAAGCTGATCGGTCTATAAGATGAACAATCACGAGGGTCCTTATCCTGCTTTAATAACAGTGTAATAGACGCCTGGCGAAGCGTAGGCGGAAGGATGTTATTCTCCAGTGCTTCTACATAGACTAAGAGAAGAATAGGGGCAAGCTTATCTTTAAATTTTTTATAAAAATCAGTTGGAAACCCGTCCGGGCCAGGGGCTTTTCCACTCTGAAGGGACATTATTGCGTTGTTGATTTCTTCCAGTGTCAAATTCTGTTCCAATCGTTCCTTAGAGTCAGGGTCAATAGTAGGAATGTTCAGATTAGAAAAATAAGCGTCAAATTGGTTGTGATCACGAGTCGAATCCGAAGAATATAATTTAGAATAAAACTCCTTAAAGCAATTGTTAATAGCCTGATGGTCCTCCGTGGAGGAGCTGTCAGGTAGCACAATTTGCGAAATGATGCGGGACGCCGCCTTTTGGCGGAGTTGACTAGCTAATAGTTTGGAAGGTTTATCCCCCTCTTCATAGAATCTACTACGGGACTTAACGATGAGCCTCTCTGCTTGGGAGGTAGTTAAGAGATCAATTTCAGTTTGTAAGCCTACTCTCTTCCTAATCAAGTCAGGGGTCGGAGAACCAGACATGAGCCCATCCAGAGCCTTGATTTCTGAAGATAGCTCCTTAATATTCCTATACTTCATCTTCCTAATATAAGCAGAGCGAGAAATAATCTGTCCCCTGAGATACGCTTTAAGTGTCTCCCAGAGGGTTGAGGCTGAGATGCCATCTGTCCTATTTACCTGCAGAAAGAAATCTATTTGTTCTGTAATGAACTTCACAAAGTCTGAATCAGCCAGTAGGAGTGTGTCAAGCTGCCATGTCCGTTTTGTCCTCTGAGTCAGAAGAGTTACCTTAATACTAACTGGGGCGTGATCAGAAATAATGATTGGGTCATATTTACAATCTATAATAGCATTAAGCAAGTAGGGGTCAACCAAAAAAAAATCTATCCTGGAAAATGACTTGTGTACATTAGAGTAGTACGAATACTCCCTCTCAGTGGGATGCTTAAATCTCCATGGGTCTATAAGTTTATGTGTATCTATAAACGACTGGATTGTATGTACAGATTTGGACAGTCTTGGTACAGACTGAGAAGAGCGATCCCAGGCAGAGTCCATCACCAGGTTGTAATCCCCAGCCACAATCAAATGATAACTATCTAGATTAGGGATGGAGTTCAGCATCTTTTTAAAAAAACTATCATCATCAAAGTTTGGTCCATAAATATTGACCAATACTAAGCGAAGTTGAAACAGCTCTCCCACAACCATCACATATCTGCCATTCGGATCCAAGATAGTGTCTGAGACAATGAAAGGAACCTTTTTATTAATAAGTATAGCTACTCCTCTACCTTTACAGTTAAATTGTGAATGAAACATTTGTCCCACCCAGTCTTTGTGAATTTTAAGCTGGTCTCGATTTTGAAGGTGGGTTTCCTGTAGGAAAGCAATACCAACCCCAAGATATTGTAAGTGAGAGAGAACCCTCTTCCTCTTGACTGCCTGATTCAGACCCTTCACATTCCAGCTTATAATTTTCATGTCATCGTTACCTGGGACAAGATGTGACTTATTCTGTGTCATTAGAACCACTCAATTCAAAAATACCTGCGTCGACCCCATTTAGACGATAAAAAAGCTGGATAGGTGCACAAACTGTATATAGAACAAATGCCACAACAAAACTACTACACATAACACATAAACGAGCCTTAAGAAGGCTATCCCCCCCAGAAAACTTCAAACTACTGCAAACCTGCATTTGCATGCTACCCGCAACGATGGGTACTTTTCCAACCATTGATGAACCTCTCCAACAGTCTATTAAGTGACTTGTGACATCCATAAGAGATCCATAGATCGCAGAAAATCACTGTAGGGAGACCGTGGTGATCATATAAAAAAAAATACGTGTTACGTATGTTGTATATATACACCTTAATACACAAAACGCCCACTGCCACTATGAACGATGCTAACAAAATAATACTATAAACATAGAAAATACTATCAGAAAACATGACAGAATAGCCATATCAAATGAAACCACCGTCTCTTTTAAATGATTACTGAAGTCATTGGCCCGATCATCAATATTACCTCAATCACCATTCTCCGCAGTGTGTGAGGCGGGGCGTTCATTATCAACGATTACATCGTTATTGATGTAGGCCAGCGCCCCCGCAGGGTCGGTGAACTTCATACGTTTTCCGTTATGTGTGAACTGCAGAGTGGCTGGGTAGTAGAGGCCGAACTGGATCTTTGCGGCGTGGAGCTTCTTCTTGGATTCGGAGAAGGCTGTGCGTCGTTTGTTGACGTCTGGGCTGTAGTCAGGGAAGATATGAAATCTAGATCCGTTGAAGGAGAGCGGGCCCTTCTGTCTGGCGAGGCGTAGGATCAGCTCTTTAGTTTGAAAGTGATGTAGCTTGACAATGAATGGCCGCGGTTTATTGACGCCAGTAGCTGGTTTTGGAGCCAAACTCCTGTGGGCTCTATCCACCGATGGCGGCTTCTCAAAACTGTCTTCCCCAAGCACATCGATGAGTAGTTTGGTGATAAATTCTGTTGGTCGTGGGCCCTCCGCATTTTCTGATATCCCCACAATGCGTATATTCTGCCGTCTAGTGTAATTTTCCAAGTACGCCACCTTCTCCCTCAAAGCATCGTTCTCTTTAGCCAGCGAAATATGGGAAGCTTCCACGCTGCTCAGTCTCTTGTCGAACTCATTCAGCCCGTCCTCCACATCATTAATTCGTTGACCATACACACTCAGGGTCGAATGTAGAGAGGCAATAGACGCCCGGTTCTCCTCCCGAAACGAGTCGATAGAGGCTTGCACAGCAGTAACTGCATTTACCAGCGCGTCCATGTCGGTAGCATTAGCACCTGTGTCTGCGCTAACGCTAGCCGAGGAGTTCGAAACGCCTCGTGTTGTAGTCCTCTTACTTTGTTGTTTGGCCGGTTTGGGAGGCATTCATCCACTCATAAGTTAGTAAAGTCACTAAGCGTGTGTTTCCGACGGAGTTTGAAAGGTTACGAGGTCCAAAATGTATAAATTTGATAGATTTCTGCGGGAGCTGTCGGAGACACGTCTACTCACTATTCATGCTCAAGCGCGCCCCTCTCCTGTTGTAGCTTCTTGAGGTGAAGCTAGTTTTAACTTATTTTTATATAAATATATCTAGAATATATACAGCATATTAAAAATAAATCTGGTTCCCCTGCCTTCTTTTAGTGCTCCTCGTGGAATTTACAAGACTCCAAAACGCCCTAGAAAAACAACCAATATGATATGTTCATTCACTGACAATTTGTTTTTGAATGAATGTAATATTCTCCAGTTAGTCCTCAGGTCTGGAGGCTAAGACTCAATGTTTGAGATCAAAGTTTGAGATCAAAGGTGCATCTGTCATTCCGCTGACTAATCGCCCGGCGAAAACCAAAAGCTTTGACTCACTTCTGTTGTGAGAAAACTGTCATCACTTCATCTGCCAGGGCACTCACAGGAAGCCACTAATGTTTATCAAATCATATCAGAATCACAACGGACCACTTTGTGTCTAAAAGTGGACTTCAAAGTGTAAGTCTGAGTATTTTTGGCCGTTTTCATGTTTTTTTATGATATTTATTTATTTATTCATTAAATCATCTACTGTACATCTTCATTACGCCCACTTTACGTACTCTTCTCTTGTATTCTCCATCTCTTTCTGTCTCTTTTTAACCCAATTCACCACTTCACTTTACTTTAACCCCCCCCCACCCCCCCACACACACACACACACACACACACACCCTGCTTTCTTTGACATGTCTCTCTGTTTCCTGTCCTTTGTCAAAACCTCCTCTCTGTCACATCTTGTTTTCCCCGCTCTATCCTGTTTTAATCCAGTTCCCGCCCCCTCGTACAGCAGAATCACGCCATTGGAGGAAATTGGTGAATAGTGGCTGCTGAGTGACTGGTTATTCTGGGCTGCCTGCGGAGGTAAACATAGCGAAGTAATGGAGGTAAACGTCCGGTCAGTTGGCTTGGTGGTGCACAAACAATAGGCCAGTATAGGTTCTGGCAGAACCACTGCTGGCTCACCCGAATTACATGAAGCTTGTGTCAGTTATCATTATTATGTCTATCTTCAAGGTCCTTACCATGGGTTCACACTTGACCCAAGCTCGTTGATTGCTTGCTTTGTTCTGACTCCGATCCGATTTTTTGATTTGCTAGTGTTCTGCTGCTGCATAATTCAAAAATGTTCACAAAAATAAATTATAACCTGGATCCATTATTACGCCAAGATATCTAAGTTTAGTTGTTAGTCCAGTGGTTTTGCAAACATGCAAACATCCATCCATCCATTTTCATCCGCTTATCCGGGGTCGGGTCGCGGTGGCAGCAGGTCCAGCAGGCTGACCCAGACTTCTCTCTCACCCGCTACATCTACCAGCTCATTCTGGGGGATCCCGAGGCGTTCCCAGGCCAGCTGGGAGATATAATCCCTCCAGCGTGTCCTGGGTCTTCCCCGGGGCCTCCTACCAGTTGGACTTGCCTCGAGATGCCCGAACCACCTCAGCTGACTCCTTAGCGGCTCAACTCCAAGCTCCTTCCTGATGTCCGAGCTCCTTACCCTATCTCTAAGGCTGAGCCTTAGGGATCCTCAAAGTGCTCTTTCCACCGGCCGGCGATATCCTCTGTCTGGGTCAGCAACCCCCTCCCCATCTGATAACAGCCTGGGGAAGGCCTTGCTTTCCCTTCCTGAGTTATCAGATGGTTTTCCAGAACCTCCTTGAGGCCAACCGAAAGTCCTTCTCCATGGCCTCCCCAAACTCCTCCCATGCCCGAGTTTTAGCCTCCGCGACCACCGCAGCTGCAGCCCTTCTGGCCTGCCTGTACCTGTCAGCTGCTTCAGGAGACCCCTGGGCCAACCAAGACCGAAAGGCTTGACGGCTTCCCTCAAACCTGGTGTCCACCACCGGGTTCTCGGTTTGCCCGCCACGACAGGCACCGATGACCTTCCGACCACAGCTCCTAAACCACGCCCACAATAGAGGCTTTGAACATGATCCACTCGGGTTCCATGTCCCCAACCTCCCTCGGGATGTGTGAGAAGTCCTTCCGGAGGTGGGAGTTGAAGACCTCCCGGACAGGATCCTCCACCAGACGTTCCCAGTTCACCCTCACTACACGTTTGGGCTTGCCAGGTCTGTCTAGCTGGCTCCCCCGCCATCTGATCCAACTCACCACCAGGTGGTGATCAGTTGACAGCTCTGCTCCTCTCTTCACCCGAGTGTCCAAAACATACGGCCGCAGATAAGATGATACGATTACGAAGTTGATCATTGATCTCCGGCCTAAGGTGTTCTGGTACCAGGTACACTTATGAGCCACCTTATGTTCAAACATGGTGTTTGTTATGGACAAACCGTGGCTAGCACAGAAGTCCAACAACGAAACACCGCTCGGGTTCAGATTGGGCAAGCCGTTCTTCCCAATCACTCCCCGCCAGGTTTCTCTGTCGTCGCCCACGTGAGCGTTGAAGTCTCCCAGGAGAACTATGGAGTCGACAGGCAGCGCCCTTTCCAGGACGCCTCCCACCGACTCCAAGAAGGCCGGATACTCCGAAATGCTGTTTGGTGCATAAGCAAAAACAACAGTCAGAGCCTTACTCCCCGCAACCCGTAGGCGCAGGGAGGCGACCCTCTCGTTCTCCGGGGAAAACTCCAACACGGTGGCGCTCAGCCGGGGACTCGTGAGTACCCCCACTCCTTCCCGGCGCCTCTCACGCTGGGCGACTCCAGAAAAGAACAAAGTCCAACCCTTCTCCAGGAGTTTGGTTCCAGAGTCAGCGCTGTGCGTGGAGGTGAGCCAAACTATATCTAGCTGGTACCGCTCCACCTCCCGCACCAGCTCTGGCTCCTTCCCCGCTAGAGAGGTGACGTTCCACGTCCCTAGAGCTAGTCTATGCCGCCGGAGATCGGCTCGCCCAGGCCCCCTGCCCGGCCCGCCGCCCAGTCTGCATAGCACCCGACCCCGATGTCTGTCCCTGCGGGTGGTGGGTCCACAGGGTGGCTGTTCCATGATGTTTCTTCAGGCATCCCGGACGAGCCCCCAATTATGTTACGCCCGGCCTAGGGGAGCCGGAGCGCAACATACTTAAGAGTCTCCCCACCTCCCAAAGTAGGACCAATGCTGCCGCATTTATAGTTTACAATGGGTATTTATTTTAGATACGGTGTCACAATTCAGGGTGAGCGTGGCCCAAAACAACAAACAAAACAATCTGTGCAGGTCACCTATCTTCCCTAGACCGCACAAAGGAACAAACAAAAGAACAGGTCTCTTACCTATCTCCCTACCCCGAAACAGGAGAAAACATGGTTAAACAAAAGGGCTTCTCACCCCTACCACTAACGACACCCTAGCTAACCCCACCACCCAAAGATCTGTGATGTTTCTTCAGGCTGAGCCTGACTGGGCCCCATGGGCGAAGGCCCGGCCACCAGATGCTTGCCGACGAGCTCCCCTCCCGGGTCTGGAGGGTGGCCCGGTTTCCCTACTCCGGGCGAGGCTATCTTCATTCCGTGGGCTTCTATTCATCAGGGTTTTTGAACCACTCTTAGTCTGGGCTCTCCCCCGAGATCTGTTTGCCTTGGGAGACCCTACCAATGTTTTGGGAGATCATCATAAAGCTGTAGTTGGTCTACAAAGGTCTACTGATATCTACATAGATCTACAGACACCCTGTGTCCTTTGTAGACACAGGTCTACAAAGGTCTAGCAAGCTCACTATATTCTAAGTCAACCACTTCAGGTTTCTTTTCAATTTCAAACTTGTTATCATTTGTGGACATTCATCATATTTCACACAGCTGTAACCATTAGTTATATCTGTTTTCTGGTTAACAAGACTATTTGAGGGGCCTCTGTACCCTGTGACCCTTGCAATCTTCACTATTGGTCTACGATCTTGGAACTTCTAATATAACATTTCCTGAATTAATGTTGCTAAAATGTCCAATGCTTAAATTGTTAATATCACTTAGAATAGATTTCATTTTGAGGTAAAATCTAAAATGTATCAAAAGTTGAGAAGGATCGCTTGCGTTGTCTTAGTTGATTACTATTACTTTCCAGATTTACATTATAAACTGTTACGAAGCATTGACGCAAACAAAAGTATAGAGTTATATACAATATTGTCAATCTATCCCCTAAAAAATTAAGTTGACATCAATATCCTGTCTCTGTCTGGAGATGCTTGGCCAAGTGGGACACACACACACACACACACAGAGAGAGAGAGAGAGAAAGAGGAAGTATGTGAGGCCCTGTCCTTCTGGAGTGGAAGACGATTCTCTGGAATGAATGTGACCTCTTGGTAATTTATTCACATCATTGGCCAATACAAACCAGCTCCTGACATTACACTGTCTGACCCAGACATGCAACAAGTCTGCTCGATCCTACACACACACGCACACACACACACACACACACACACACACACACACACACACACACACACACACACACACACACACATACACACACACACACACACACACACACACATAATAAGCATGTTGCATTCACTGCCCACGTCTGATTTCCGACCAACAAACCGTTTCCCCACATACAGACTAACTGCAGAAGAAGAAGAACACAATAAACAACATTGGGAATGAAGCAACATGGGTTCTACATTGATCTGCTCCAGACAGCATGTTATTCAGGTCTCCACACTGGTTGGGAAATTCAGCTTGATTAGATTACATTTCATTTAGCTGACGCTTTTATCCAAAGCGACTTACATGATATACAGTAGACCTTAGACACAGCAACGGTGAGCAATGAGGGTTAAGTGTCTTGCTCAAGGACACAACGACATGGACTAGTGGAGCCTGGGATCGAACCACTGACCCTCTGATTGAAAGACAGACTTGCTAACCACTGAGCCACAGTTTCATAAGTCAATCTGCTGCAGGCAGAATCTTTTCCACTCTTCAATCTTGCATGGAAGCTGCATAGCACAGGGTCATCCAGAAGAAGCCGGTGTTCAGACCGACACAGAACAATGACAGAAGCCAGCATCCTCATTAATTTCAGTGAGACGTAGCGGGGGTGCTGACGCAGAGGACTCAAGTAAAAGAAAAGCCATGAATTTTAGCTCCGTGTTTGCTGCCACCAGAAGACTACCTTGCTTTGAGGCGTGGCTCCAGGAGATGCACCTTCAGCTAGCAGTTAGCTGTAGCAACTATAGCCCTCAGATGGTTGCAGCCAGCTGGTTGCAGCTTTAGTGGCAGCACTGGGTCCAACCTGGCTGTGAACTTACTGGTAACCACAGCTCTGCTAACTGAAGGTCCGCCCACGCTTCTTTCGCCTCCAGGAAAAGTGGTCTTCTAGGTGGCGGGGAGAACGTAACAAGATAAAAGTTTCCGGCACCTTGGATTTAATCCAGTAAACTACCATTTAATCTTCTAAACTATCACAACGATACAGCCACGGGGTAAGAGGAACAGTAAACACAAAGATGGTTACCGATAGGCCGGCGCCACACATGAAGATTATAAGAGCAGTGTTATTTTGCTAGTAGCCAGCAGGCTGCTTTTTATTTTTCAAATAGACGATGACTGTAAATTTAGTTTGCGGACAGTGTTTTGCAGCCCGCTCTGGCCTGGCCGTGGTCTGGTGCACCTGTAACCACACCCAGCAGTGATGTCATGACGTCCAGCTGCAAGGTTAAACCACTAGAGGTCAGCAAAGACAAGATTATCTGTGGGTGTTAAATTACTCTCTGAGCCGGCCTTCCTGGATTGGACACAACCCTCCAACCCCCGCCCCCGCCCCCACCCCCCAACGCAGCACCATCCTTTTCTTGATTAACACGAGGTCTGGTCCAAATGTGCTACTTTAATATTGATAGTGCATTGTTTAACTCGTTCAAGTTCACTGAGGTGAATTTTCATCTCTTGTTCTGTGATCAATAGGTTGAAGGTAAAGTAACCTGGAGGGTTGTCAGGCCTTAAAAAAAAAAAGATAGCTACCGCTGCTGTCATGTTTCAAACAAGCAAACATATCCTCGGTTCAGAGAGAGAGAGAGAGGAGAGGCAGAGCAGGGAAGTAAGGAAAGACACGGGACCCTGTTTGAGTGTTTATATAGCGATGGTAGGATATCCTGCTACATGATGAAATCATTACAGACCTGTGTGTGTGTGTGTGTGTGTGTGTGTGTGTGTGTGTGTGTGTGTGTGTGTGTGTGTGTGCGTGTGTGTGTTGAGTGATCGTGCCAGGGGTCAGAACCCTTTGTTGAATCCAACAGAAGGTAATAAGCTGCAGTCTTTGCTCTGCAGATCCTGATGACATGCAACACATAAAATAAAGGATAAAGGACTTTTATTGTCAATCTGCAACACGGGGATGCATAGCGAAATGCAGTTGTATCACATGACCAACAAAAACGACCCAAAAGAGAGGTACGTTCCTGTCGAGCATTTTTATTTATTTATTTGGATCATAAGGTGCACTGGCTGCCCAGACACTGTCACCTCACAGCAAAAGGGTTCGGTTCCCGGAGTGGATGGAATGATCTCTGTCCTGAGGTCCACCCTTCAAGTAGAGCTGGATCCTGGACCGTGATGAATCCAGGTCTCTGTGAAGACGTAGACTCAACAGTCCACGTCTTCACAAACAATGGGTAGTGTTATTGACTGTGTGCTATTTGTCAATAACACAAAATGCGTCAGACAAATGGATCAAGCATGTTTTCATTGCTACTAAAAAAGATCTGTGGTTTGTTTACATATTACAAGCAAACACACATTAAAAAAATGAAAGGCTTTTTTAACTTATATTTGACGTGGCCCTTTGTCCACCAAATAGTGACGACCATAGCATTTTCCTTTCCTTTCTATTGTGATGAAGCCTTTTGTTTCCACAGCACTTCTCACATATTGAGGAGAAAGTGTGTTTGGCTCCGTTTCTCAATACAACTGTCGGATACATTATGTGGAGAGTTTCCGTCGTTTCTGCTGCCGACACATGGGGGATGTTGCAGCGTCTCGGCAGAATTCACCAGCAGGAAAGCCTCCAAATCCTTGATGTGTTCCTTTAATCTTTGGCGTAAACCGTTTCCATTGTAATAAGTAAATACAGTGCGACGTAAAACACAGGAAATAGCATTAGTCGTTGAGGCTGCACTGCACTAATATATCTTACACATGTACACACACAGCACAGGTCACCTTTCAGCAGGGCTGCCTCCAAGCGTGGTGTGTGTGTGTGTGTGTGTGTGTGTGTGTGTGTGTGTGTGTGTGTGACTTAGAAAGGAAAAAGGTGTAGAAAGGTGCTGACACAAATATGGAAGTGGAAGAGGAAACCAAGATGAATGGAATGATGACAGGAAGAGTGAGTGAGTGAGTGAGTGACTGTGAGTGTGACTGTGTGAGTGAGTGAGTGGTGGAGTGAGTGAGTGTGTGAGTATGTGAGTGTGCGAGTGTGCGAGTGAACGTGAAATTGTGCGAGTGTGTGAGTAAGTGAGTGAGTGACGGGGGCGACTGTGGCTCAGTGGTTAGCAAGTCTGACTTTCAATCAGAGGCTCGGTGGTTCAAACCCCAGCTCCACTAGTCCATGTCGTTGTGTCCTTGACAGAGGTGTCAAAAGTATTCACATTCATTACTCAAGTAGAAGTATAGATACTAGGGTTTAAAAATACTTCTGTAAAAGTTGAAGTATCAACTCAAGCTTTTTACTTAAGTAAAAGTGTAAAAGTACTGGTTTCAAAACTACTTAAAAGTATAAAAGTAAAAGTAATGTAAGGGGAATTTGTTTTCCATTAAGGACAAACTCTTAAGCTGTGTCTCAGGGGCCTATAGTGCATTACCCCACCTCCCCCCCCAAAAAATATTTTTTCTAAAGGCCATAATGACTAATGTTGTATTAAAATGTTATGTTGAAAAATGTGGGATGCACTAGACTACCCGTTTCAGCTGCATATATGCCCATTGAAAATTATCACATTTTATTACAATGCAAATACATTAAAGTACCATATGTGTACTACTGAGCATTAACATGCGTTTCATGGAGCGGAAGACATGATAACTAGTTGCCTATAAGTATTGTAATAGTGCAAAAAGTCAAACTTCAGTGGAATGTTATCAATAACCTGTCAGGCCGGAATCAAACCCGGGTCGCTGGCTTCGTGGACCAGCGAGCTAACAAGTGAGCTACGAGGACCCAGTTGCGGTCTCTTGTCAATTTGGTGCTTTATTCACAGAAGCTCCAATACACGGAAGATAATGGCAGCGGTCAAAAAAGAGAACACAAGGATACTCCAAAAAATGATAATCCAAAACTCCCAAAGTAAACAGTTCAAAAACGATAGTCCAAAATCCCAAAATAAATAGCTCCACAAACGGCAGCGATAATCCAAAAAGAAAACCCCCAAAAGGTACAGGCAAAAAGCCAACACAGGAACGGCTACTTAAACTAGCGCTCTTCGAAATGCGGCTGAGAACCGCAACCCCAAAACAGCCGTAACGCGGCTGAAAGCTCACTTGCCTTGTTGTTTAGACTAACATTGCAGCGAAGAACAAGTGCAACAAAACAGGTACTTATACCCAGCTGACAAATTAAAGTGGCTCTCTTAACGAGCAGATCGGGAACAGGTGAGCACATGTAATCAGGTGAAGGAACATAACCGGACACAGGTGAGGAACTCAAAAGAAAATAAAAACACATGTGAACCCAAACAAATCCCTAACCATGTCTCCCTTTGGCCACCAGGGACCGCCAATGTTCCAAATTGTCCCAGAGTCTGCCACCGACTGTGACAAAACCTTTATTGGAAGAGACCTTGAGACCTTTGGACTCAATCCCATATGTACAACACTACCAATAGGTTTTGTTCAGCCGCAAAAGCAGCAGGTTCTCAAAGTTATTTGAGCCAATGCATGCTCTTCTTGGCCTGAAGATGAGCCCTGCAACACTAAACAGTCTTTCACAGGCTGCTGAGGCAGGGAGTGCCGTATTAAACTTAAGTGAAAGCTGGCACACAGCTGGGAAGGACTTCAGTACATCTACTGTGTCTCCTGGGCACCCCAGGTACGCATCCAACTGCTGGGTCGTTTCAAGAGGGCCGGTCTTCTTCAAGGAGGAAAAGAAGTCCTCTTCCTCAGATGATTGGGAGCCCTCAATGACGTGATTCTCAGCCTGACAGTCCAAGTGGCTTCTAATATAGTCAAGGCCTGTGGAATAAAAAAACATAATCAGGATAATTTATACCATATGACAGTATTGTAATTGTGTATTGGATTGTGTGTCATTAAATGTAATTTCACTGTCTCCATAGAAATTACACATACTGAGGGGAAGTTGAGAAGTGAGACACTTACCAAGTTTGAGAATATCTTTGTCACTTGTCCAGCAGGTCTTAAATTTGGGAACTAGAATGGCTGCGGCTATTAGCTCTGGATCTGCAAGCATCTCTCCGAAGCGTTTTTGTAGGCCTGAAAGAAGTGCCGTAATCAAAGGCTCACAGAACTTGGAGGCGACGTGAAGGTGCTGGAGCTTGGTCCTTAGCAGAGTTATGGTTGGGACCAACCATCCCATCTGCACACTGGTTTCTCCCTGAAGGACGTCAAGTGCCTTGGCAATTGGGCTCATTGTCTTTGCATATTCTGCAAGAAATGCAAGTTCCACTGGAGTAAACCTGTACAAAGAAGAAAAGAAAAACACAACATGGAACATTTAGCCTACTTGATGTAGCACCTTTAACTGGATAATTAAAAAGGAAACATATTGTCATCTGAGACTTTTAGAAATGTAGTTGTGTTGCTACAAATCACATCCATAGTAAATTTGGGGACTGCATATTGGCATAGTGCATACATGTGTTCTACAGTACTCAAAGTATAAAACTGTAACTTAATCTATTTGTGGCGGTTGAGGGAAGCACACACACGGATAGCACTTCTTTGACGGGTTTCAACATGCTTTTATTTCTCCAGTACAACACTGTCTCACACTCCGCATGTCACCCACCACCCTACTGCTCTCTCTGCCGGCTTAAAATAGCCCTGCTATAGCTCGCTCATTGGTCCCAGCCGCAGCTCTAATGACCTGCAGCTGATCCCAATGAGCGAGCTTCTCTCTCTTCCGTCGCAGGTGCGCTAAACCACGCCCCTGCCTCCACACACCCCCACCGCCCGACCTAGGCCGGGGAGCCGCCGGCCTAGCCAACTCCCCCCCCCCCTCCCCCCTCGGAGCGGGAGAGGAAGTCAGCCCCGGCCATCCGCGTCCCCGACCCATGGACCACCGTGAGGTCGCCGAAGTCTTGGCCCGATGTCAGGGCCCACCGCACCCGGGTGGTCCGGGCGTTGACATCCCTCCCGGTGGGTCGGTGGAGCGGGACGTGGTCCGGGCGGCGTGCGACCCGGCGCCCGGGAGGTCTCGTCTCCTTCCCCGGGCCAAAACAGCCCTCGCCCGCCGCCCGCCGCAACACCTGCAACACAAGAGAGAGAGAGAGTTAGGGAAAGAATAGACCGGCGAGCCCCAAATTACAGCCCTGTTCCTCGGTCCGCTCCCCGGCCAGCTGAGCCTCCGCTCGGCCCCGAGCCACCCGCTCCTTCACCAGCCTCCGGCCCAGCTGCCTTATGGTCCGCCGGTTCCGCCGCCGGTCCTCCCTGGCGTAGCGGAGCTGGCTCTGCCACCTCTCGAGCTCCCGGCGCAGCTCCCCCGGTCGGGCCCCGGTGTCGGTCGCCGCCTCCTTCGTCGCCGCGCTCGTGGTCCTCCCGGTCCCGCCTTGGGGGTCGTCGGGGCCGGGGTCTCCGCGTCCTCCCGGGTCGACGCCTTCCTGGTCCGCCGCGCTGGCTCCCGCGGGCCCGTCGGCCCCGGCGGCGCTGCCTTGCCCCATGAAGTTGGGTCCGGCCCCTCGGGTGCGCCGGTCGTCTGGACCGCCGCCTCGCGCCGCGATGTTGGGGTCCCCCGCTCGGGGCTGCCGGTGGTCTGCTGCGCTGCTTCGCTCCGCCCAGTTCGGGCCAGTCGCTCCGGTGCGCTGGTGGCCTGCAGGCCCACCTCCCGTTGCTGAGCCGGGCCGGTCTGTGCCGCCCTCTCCTTCCGGGTAACCCTGGTGGTCTGCGCCCAGGCCTCTCTCCGGACCGTCCGGTCCGCCATTTCCCTCCGTGCGGTGGGCCCTGGCCGGTCCAGGACCGCCGGCCCCTCGGGCCGCTCCTCTGGCAGGCCCATGTCCCGGTACTCCTCGGCGAGGTCCATGGCAGCCACAAGCCCCGCCGGCTGGCGGCCGCCGACCCAGTCGGCCATCCGTGCCGGCAGGCCCTGCAGGAACTGCTCCATAGCGACCTGCTCCACCGCCACCTCGAGTCCGCCACCGTCCTTGGCCCGCAGCCACTGGCCCGCCCGGTGCAGCACCTCCTCCGCGAAGACGTGCGGCAGCCCTCCGGGACCCAGCCGCATCGCGCGTAGCTCCCGACGGAAGTCCTCTGCCGTCTGGCTCCGCCGGTCCCTCGCCGGCAGCATCGCCTCCGCCGGCCCCGCTGGTGGTGCCGGCACTTCCGCCACCGCCACGGTGGGTGTCGCCGTCGTCCCGGCGCCCCGTCTCTTCCGGGCTTTTCCCCGTCGTCCCTCCTGGACTTCCGCCACCCCGAGCGTCGCGGCGCCCATCAGCTGGCCGTTTCCTCTGGCCATGCGCTCCGCCGCTCGCCGCTCTAGGTACTCCCGCCATTCATCCACAGTGCGGTACGGGATCGGCTTCCGCTCCACCGCCTCCGGGGTCCGTTCTGGCCCCATGTTGGGCGCCACTGTGGCGGTTGAGGGAAGCACACACACGGATAGCACTTCTTTGACGGGTTTCAACATGCTTTTATTTCTCCAGTACAACACTGTCTCACACTCCGCATGTCACCCACCACCCTACTGCTCTCTCTGCCGGCTTAAAATAGCCCTGCTATAGCTCGCTCATTGGTCCCAGCCGCAGCTCTAATGACCTGCAGCTGATCCCAATGAGCGAGCTTCTCTCTCTTCCGTCGCAGGTGCGCTAAACCACGCCCCTGCCTCCACACTATTGTTAATCACTTCATTAACTGAAAGGCAGAAAAGCACTTTGGTGTATCTAGTTCACTGCAGACAGCTGCAAGGGCTCCCTCGCCTTGTTCTCTTGTTATTCTCACTATTCTTTCTACGGCTGAGAAGAGTGAATTCCACCTTGTAGCAACAGGCCGTACGAGTTGGAGTTTGCAGTGGTCTTCAATTACTTCAGATGCAGTGGTTGATCTTGAACTTTTGTTCCACAGGCTAGAGCATTTGGCAAATGTGGACCTTGCCACACGCTTGTACAATGGGTTGACCTCTGCTTTTGAAGCATCAACTGTGGACACTAAATTGAGGAGGTGGCAGGCGCAGCGATGGTGCTTGGGTAGCTGGTATTCCAAGTAGTCATCTTCGTCCAACAGGGCTCCGGCATCAACAAATTCAACACCCTCAACGCTTTCCTCATCTTCATCATAATCATCATTTTGGCCACCATCATCCTCTTCTCCATCACCCTCTCGTACAGGTTCAGGATTATTGTTCTCGTCAGTCTGCCCATAAACTCTGAAGGCTTTCAGGAAGTTTGATCCATTGTCAGTTGTAGTGCGAACGATCTTCTCTCTCATATTGAATTCTGTGTGAATATCATTAAGGGCACCAGCCAGGGCAGAAAAGTTATGTGACCCTTTAAGTTGCTTGCATGCCAGGGCAGCACAGGATCTCTGCATGGTCTGGGGGTTAAACCAGTGCGCAGTGACACCAATGAAACCACGACGGTGTGCCGTCCAGCAGTCTGTTGTTGTTGCTACAAACTCAATTTCACTAAGGGCAGCTTTCAGTTTTCTTTTCATTTCAACAGAGGCCTTTGTGACTTGGTTTACAACAGTATTGCGCGTCATGACATTTGTATTTGGCTGAAGATGTTGCACAAGATCAATGAAGCCCTGTTGCTGAACAATGTGTTGTGGGTGCAAGCCTTCGACAACAAATTTGAGGACTACTTTATCCACACTTGCCTGGGACACTCTTCGAGTCTCCCACAGCTTGGTTTGTTTGGAGGGTGGGTCCAAAGAACCTTCAGTGGATGACTTCCTTTTGACGGCTGATGAAGTAAGTTGCGTGTACCTCTCTAGACGTGTGGGGTGTTTCTTCTGTGGAGAAAATGAATGTACAGGTACAGATTGAGATTCATATTATTTCTCTCAAACCACAAGCTCAGATTATCTAGGACTTCTGCTGTATTAAATGTCCTGCTTGAAGTTCATGAAAGAAGGTCAGACTACAAGTTAGGGAGCAGTTTCACTGGTCTATGCAATTATGTTGAGCAGACCGGAATATTTACAGCTGTTTTAGGACCACAAGCAGCTGCTGGCATGACCAAAAAGTAGCATTATTGATGAGATAGTCAGACTTTAATTCATTTTATACTGCATTTGGCTGATAGTTGGGCCTATTACATCTTTACAAGGACCTATGGGGCCTGCCCTACACAGGCGCGCGCACTCTCATACAGACAGGATCATGCCTATCCTTAGTACATGCTTTATCAACAAGCTGTAGACTACAGCTTTGCACAATTAACCTACAAATATTGCATATAGCAATAATATAAGTTCAGATAACCTTTGGCTAAAGTCGAATTTCAAATGTTACACAGAGCCCAACAAACGAACTTGCAAAGTTGAATCACAGCCTTTTACTATTAAGAAACCAATGGCATGTCTTGGCATGTACCTAGCCATAGCAAACATTGCAAATGTACAATTAGCCAGTATGTTACTTGGTCACTACTACAACATTTAGTCAACAATCGACTATCATAACGAAAACTATAGTTTTGCTCAATTAACATACAGATGTTACATATAGAAATAATATAAGCTCAGATAACATTTGACTAAAGTCGAATATCAAATCTCCCACAGAGCCCACCAAACGAACTATCCATCCATCCATTTTCCACCGCTTATCCGGGGTCGGGTCGCGGTTGCAGCAGGTCCAGCAGGCTGACCCAGACTTCTCTCTCACCCACAACATCTACCAGCTCATTCTGGGGGATCCCGAGGCGTTCCCAGGCCAGCTGGGAGATATAATCCCTCCAGCGTGTCCTGGGTCTTCCCCGGGGCCTCCTACCAGATGGACGTGCCTGGAAAACCTCTAAAGGGAGGCGTCCTGGAGGCATCCTAATTAGATGCCCGAACCACCTCAGCTGACTCCTTTCGACACGAAGGAGTAGCGGCTCAACTTCAAGCTCCCTCCTGATGTCCGAGCTCCTTACCCTATCTCTAAGGCTGAGCCCGGCCACTCTACGGAGGAAACTCATTTCGGCCGCTTGTATCCGCGACCTCGTTCTTTCGGACACGATCCAAAGCTCGTGACCATAGGTGAGGGTTGGGACGTAGACCGACCAGTAAATTGAGAGTCCCAAACGAACTAGCAACGTTGAATCATAGCCTAGCTACTGCTATGCAAGCAAACCATGGCATGTCTTGGCATGCACCTAGCCATAGCAAACATCGCAAATTTACGTTACTAGGTTACTACAATATTGTGTCAATAATCGACTGATAATAATAAACTTTCAGCTTACCTCAATATGCTTTTTCAAATTCGACGGCGAATTTTTGAAAGCCATTAGTTCGTGGTACTTGGGTGCGCAGAGCTTGCAGCGCATTCGAAATGAATTGTTTTTGCACCCAACCATCTCGAAATATTCTTCCAGGTACGGCCAGGGATGTACACTGGTTGGCTGGTCTTGTTGGCTATCAACCTCCTCGCTGATACTTGGTTGGGAGTGGGATATTTCGCTCGAGTTCTCTGACACGGACATCTTGGTACAGTAGGCTTTTCTGCTGTCCTTGCTGGAGAGTGACGTGATTTGTAACGGTTGATTTGTGTCATCTGCAGGTGCATCGCATAGGAAACCAATAGGGTGTCGGAATGGTATATGTTTAAACTTCTCATCCAATCACAATCAAATTCACTCTATCTGGATGGCGCGATTTATCTGGCTAGTTTTTTTTTGTGTGTGTTTTTGAACGATGACAAGCGGAATAAAAACAAACCAAAATGAAATAGTAACGAGGCTATTTTTAAAATGTAGGGAGTAGAAAGTACAGATATTTGCGTGAAAATGTAAGGAGTAGAAGTATAAAGTCGTCTGAAAAATAAATACTCCAGTAAAGTATAGATACCCAGAATTTCTACTTAAGTAAAGTAACGAAGTATTTGTACTTCGTTACTTGACACCTCTGGTCCTTGAGCAAGACACTTAACCCTCATTGCTCACCGTTGCTGTGTCTACGGTTGACTGTATATCATGTAAGTCTCTTTGGATAAAAGCACCAGCTAAATGTAATGTAATGAGTGAGTGTGTGTGTAATTGGCGAGTGTGTGAGTATGTGAGTGTGTGTGTGTGTGAGTGAGTGAGTGACTCAACAGCCTCTGAAGAAATCTAAAAATGTTCAGACTCCCTAAAATATGAATGACTATGAATGAACAGCATAACAGGACAGGTAACAGGTGCATGACTTCTCTCATTTGAACGCGTTGATTATCATTCTGCACGGCGGCGGCGTGACCAGCACTGTTGCCTCATGGCGGGATTGCATGTTCTCCCCACTGGGTCAGCGTGGGTTCTCCGGGGTTCTTCCTCCCACAGTGCACGGACATGCAGCTTAGGTGGATGGATGAGTTCTCTGCGCACATTATTCATGTCAGTAGTCAGAGTTGTCTCCAAACTCCGTCTACTGCAGTAATACACTGACGATGGAGAAGAACCTCATGAACATTCAAATAAACTATCCCTTTAAGACGGGCAACCTCGGATTAAACCACAGAACTATATAATAATAAAGTAGTATACCTCCACCTCGAACAGTAGAATGCTGCTCACACATGCGCCAAATACAACCCAATAATGACACGTATGATAACGATATCAATCACAAGTGATTCGGAACACAGGACTTTTACTTGTAACGAGTATTTCAGCACGACCCTGTTTTGTCGAAAGTTGCGACTGTGTTGCAGCCGACACTAAATAGGGATTATCCCCAAGGTCTATTTGAATAATTTCATTAGCTATAATATACATAAAACCCTTGTGAACATAGATATGGTCATGTTTGTGTTATATTAGAAAAAATGTCCCAAAAATGTCAACGTTAATTTTTATTATCTTAACGATATTCACAAAGGCTGTTTTTGTATAACATAGCTATATATGTAAAGAGTATCTGTGCGAAGTTTGGCTTTGATTGAGTGAAGTTAAATATTATTAGTTCAGACAAACCAAAGATCCAAGCATCTCGGCGGCAACTGAAAATCTCACCGCTGCTCGCAGGGTCCATGAACGCGTCTCAAACAACATCATCCGGGTTGCTCGCAGTCATGTGGTCCAGTTAATTACCAAGCAAGGCCGATATATTCATATATCAGCCATAAGTAAGTCAACTTTTATTTTTTTTGCTGGATGAAAAGGACATTCTTGTCCGTATCTTTGCGGTATTGGCGAACTCTGCAGGCTCTAAGGATTCCAAAACATTTTCGCCAGTAGCATGTAGCTATGCAGATAATGCAGATAAAAACAGATGCTACATTGTAGCATCTGTTTTTATCTGCATTTTTTCCAAAACTCAGGGTGCATTTTGAGTCATTTTTGGGGGTCACTTTGAGTCACTTTTAGTCATATTTATGGTTTATGATAATGTTTATGGTTGAATTGTGTTACTTTATTCTCATATTATATGCTTTTGACTATGAAGTTCAGACTTTGCTGAATCTTTTGTATATTGACATCAAATGGGTCTGATCCTGATTAGGGGCTCATATAATAAACTGAACACATTACCAGGGCTCAGTTTCAGGGGTTCTGCCCCCCATATGGGGGCGTTTCGTGCGCATAGTGTCCTGTAGCGTCGTTCTTAGATTGTACTATCCGAACATACACAGTTCAGCTCATAGACTGACAATAAACCGATCTATTGTTTTTGGTTGAGGTGTTTTTATGGGTGCAAGTGTGTCTGCAGAGGTCTAGGTCTCAGTTGTGATCCCCTTGTTAATTGTTGTCTGCTCTGCTCCACCACTGATTGTTCATTGAAAGGCGCAAACCCCTCTTTTGTCCACTAGGTGGTGCTGCGTGTCCACGCTTCGTCCGCCCTGTCAGGATCTGTGTGTCTCGTTTTTTTGTGTTTTACAGGAGCAGCATGCACCAGATTTGACTGTTTGTCTGTGCGGTCAGAACTATGGGATGCTCACACTTTTCCCTATAGATGGGGGAACTACACTTCACTCGCATTCCCTCCTGAAAGAACGGTGGAATGAGCTCCCCATTGACATCAGGACAGCAGAAAGTCTCTACATCTTCCGTCGCAAACTAAAAACACATCTTTTCCGACTATACCTTGAATAAAGGATGTAATACTATAGTAGCACTGAAATGGCTCTTACTGATAGCACTTTGTAGTTGAACTTTATTGATGAAATTGTACCTTCTTGATTCTTGTTGTTCTGATTCTTGTATGTAACCGTAGAATGCACTTATTGTAAGTCGCTTTGGATAAAAGCGTCAGCTAAATGTAATGTAATGTTAATCGGTAGTGTTCAAAGCAGTGACTTGAAGTCTTTAGCGGGTGATATAATGTAAAAACTAATGTTGCAACATTTACTGCTGGTTTACAGCATATTGCATCAGGGCATTACATAACTTCTCCTTCTATTATTCTCTCCTCTCTCACCTCTTCATACTCATCCTGTTTGATGTCATGTAAAGCACTCCCATGCTGAGATCCAATTGTGAATTATTTGTCCTCCCCCCTTCTCATAATCAGCAAATATCATAGAGACTGTGAATCAAACACCCTTTGTGGATTCAAAACACTCAAAATAGCATTCACAGACACAGAAAAGCAGACCGAGCTCTAAGTGAGTCACACGTGGTACTAGCTGTTTATGAAATAATCTCTCTCTTCTTTTATAGGGAAGAATTGTAAAGAGCACCCGAAGCCCACATGACCTTTTGTTGCTTCACGAGATAAACTCTCGGGAGACAAACAGGTTGTGTCGTGTCAGGGGGGTCAGACAGTGAGGCATGCTTTATGATTTATCTTTGTGCGTCTCTTGAGGAGAGGTTGTGTTTACATAATTCCACTAATTTGAATTATTTACCGTTTACTAAATGGAAGATTTTTTTAACATGTCAATACATATCAACAGCACTGATTTTGATGGTTTTTTTGTCAGATCAAATTAAAAAAAAATCTCACAAGACAAACATTTCCCCATTCTTTAAACTGTTGTTTTCCACCTTCAGTGAGTTAAATTTTCTAACCAGCATCATTCCTGATCAGAACTAGTCCGAACTTTAACCTTTTAAATGCCCTTTTATATAATACTACTGTTGTTGTTTTTATGACAAAAGACATGTTTAATTATTCATTGTTTACTAAATGCTAGGAAGAATGTAGAATTTCTGAATATGTCTGTGATTTGCCAACATGTTCCTGCTCCATCATAGCGTCCCCTCCTACTGCCTGCCTCACCCTTCCTCAGCCACGCCGTGCTCTCTTCTCTTCCCCAACCCAACCCCCTCTAACCCAGACACCCCCCGTGAGGCCTCGCCCTAAATCCCCCTGTAGCCTTAAAACTCTCTCCTCCAAATCTCCTTCCCTCACCAGCCTGTCCCTCCCCCGCCCCCAATCACCGAAAAACTCTACGTCCACCGCAAACTTTTCCATATTCTGATTTAATAATAGCCGTCTCAGTATTTTCTACATGACTTTGGTTGGTGGCCGTGTGAATGTGCTTGCTGCAGCTTGCTGTGTGTGTGAACCAGCGTTAACATGACACATCCAGAGTATCAGTGTGTCAATCCCTCAGCTAAACCTCGGCTCTGCAGGGGTTCACTCCTGATTTAGGTCATCAGATGGTAAAAGAGTTAAACTCCTCAGGATTGGTACACAGACTGTACAAAAAAAAAAAAAAAAAGTGGTTTTAACTCCAAGAACCGGTCTGTCTACGTGGCCTAAATCCTGCACTCACATACAGAGGTGGAGCCCATCATCACCAGGGGTGTGTACAAGGCCAAATAATGTCACATATAGAAATGATTTATCAGCAGCGGCGGCCACATGAATAATTTACTTTGATGTTTAAGTACATTAGCTGGTAATACTTATGTACTGGCACTGAAGTATGCATGACTTTAACTCGTAATGGAGTGTTTGTACATCGTGGTATTGACTTGTATAGTGGGCGAAGATCCCAACAATATACATCATTTCAAAGTGTTCAATAACTGTTGAATGAATGAATAAATGTATTCTTGGAAAGGAGCAGTGGTAACATGTGACTGCAGTAGATTCATGATGAGCAACACAGATGCTCAACATCGTGAGACTGTTGATCAACTCTCCTGTTGATCAACTCTCCTGTTGATCAACTCTCCTGTTGATCAACTCTCCTGTGTCAGTGGCAACATGTGAGGAGACACAGCTGGGACTTAATCGGCACCTTGATGAGAATATTTTATACCAATGTAATTTCATTGTAATTTTCATGTTGTATTGTTTTTATAGGGGAGGGCATTTCATCTATTTGATTTTTTGTTGTCTTTAATCTATTTTATTGTTTTTAGTATGAGTATTCATCTTTTGATTTACTGTTTAAACTATATTTATTCTACCTTTTTATTAGTGCAATTCCCAGTGCCTTACAGATGATTGACACACCTTTTTGAAAGGGGCAATACAACTAAAGTTTAATGAATTGAATAAATGAACCTGTCATAAGGAGAATAAAAGCTTGAGCCAATCAGTGAGATAAAAGTAGAACGAGGTCAAAACATTTTCCTTGCATTTCTGTTTGCAGAACGCCAAGACAGTGACAAGAGGAATGGTGAAAGAGTGCGGGAGGAATGATACAGCGAAAAAAGAGTGAGAGAGGATGGATTGGGTTCGGGTGAGACAAGAACAAAGATGCTGAATGCAGAGAGACAGAGGGGAGATGATGGAGGCAGGGTATTACATAACACTGTCACACCAGCAGAGGAGGAGAGAGAGAACTGGAGGGTGGACGGGGGGATGAATGGAGTAGAGGACAGGCGCTGACGCAGCCTGTGAATGAAGAGAAGCCAACCCCGGCTCCTCCTCTACGTGTGCCTGATGAAGATGACGGCCACGCCCTCTGGTTTGAGTCATCCAGAGAACAGCTGAGAATGAATATGCAGTTTATGATTCAGTTACAGTTCATCAGTCCAGAGGGTTGATTTTAGAGTCTTTATTTGTCCTGGACGTCACCTGAGAGTCCCGGAAACATCATCAAAGAAGACCTGATGAAGTCAAAAATGGCAATCAATACTTTATTACAAGAAATATTTGTTGATATCTGAAACACCAGAACTGAAAATGAGCTTCTCCACGCCCCTCTTTACTGCAATACAATATTTAACCTGCACGAATCAGTTTTCATATGAACAGTGACTGAGGTAAAGGGGTCTCAAGGTCTCACAAGGGGCTCCGATGAGGTTCCACAGTGGAGCCGCAGTCTGTACATGAAGCCGGACGGTTGCTTTTACCGCAGGATGCCACTTGAGTGATGAGTGTGTGGTGTTGCCTTCACAGACATCTGACCGGAGCTGAGGCTAGCTTACTGAAAACCTGCCTGCTAGCTGCTGAAGCCACAACTAGCTCACGGTGAGCATGCAGGGCGTCCTGGTTTGTCCCGCTTCAAGCCGAGTGTCCATCTGTAAGTCACTCCAAGGTTCCAGTTTTCAACAGTCCCGGGCAAAATGTCCCTGTTTCCACCACAGTTGAAATAACAATAGCAATATTACATTTGTTTTCAGCGCTTACATGGTCAGTGATGTTGTGTTCCACTCACACTATAACCTAACCGGGATATAAAAATATAAACAATGCACCACATGTCTGAAATCAGCACTGATTTGTGTTTATGTGAGTCGATCAATGAATGTATCCATAGCTGTCGCTATGACACTTATGTGATAATTCATTTGCACGTCAATGGCATGTCAATTTGTTTTTATGTTATTATCACAAAACATGAATTTTACGCTGCAAAGAAGCAACTTTTTTGGAGCTGCCACCTTTCCATCATTCAGCTCCAATTTAGATTGTGCTCTGCAACACGGTACATTTTGTTTTAACTCAATTTATTTATTTTTTGTTCAGGTTGGGACATTGTGATGGACAGATTCAAACAGACCAGAGGCCTCCAGAGGTGCTGAGAGGTCCTGGCTAAGAGGATCAGAACAGCTGTGCAGGTGAACGATAAAATCCGCCACCAATCAAATGAGACGGGAGTTTGTTATTACTTTAGGGATTGATGATTTTTGTGGTAAAATAATAAAATACAATCAGCTGCTGCATTGAGAAGATGAATGTTCGTACTGTAGACAGTATGTGATGTTTGAGGGATTACAAGCAAATCAAATGGGAGCCATAATCCCAGATAATCCTATAGAAACCTCCGCCTTCCCCACAGCCAGCCAGTCATCTGGCTAGCTAGCTCCATCAGCCTGCAACTCTGATACAGTCATGCAGTCAGTCAACCAGCTGCAGTTTGTTCCATGTATGAGTTCTGAGAAAGAATTAAATGAAAAGTGAAATAACAGACCCTTGATATAAATGAGGGAAGTGACATTCATTGTATGAATGCAAGCAGACCCAGATTCCAGCCACTTGTTTCAATGTACTATTTGGTCTTTGCTTCACAACCTTCATCCACAGTTGCTGATGTTTCTGAGTGCAAAGTACAATTATCCTGGGAAAAAGAACATCATCAAGATGATTTCCAATATGCGTAGGCCGCTTATGATTTTCGAGTGTGCCGTTGACTGGTCCGCAGCGTACTGCACAGCAGAAGGAACCACCCAAATGAGAATGCTCCAGATGTTATTGCGACAACAGCAGCTCAGAGCGAGGCAGCACATCTCATGAGAAGCGTTTGAACTTACTATTTGTGAAAGTAGTCACATTCTAATTTGTCGATGGAACCCTGGAGCCACAGAATGAATGATATATTGGTGCATGTTGCTATCTTTTTCTATTACATTATCACCAAATGATTTCTTATGCAGTGTACATACCGCCAACATAGTGCGCTGTATTAGCAACAGCACCGGTGTTTCACTGGCACTACTTTTACGCTAGCTCTGCGATTGCTACTTAAAGCTGCAAAGTGTAATGAATGGCCACACGCTCCAAACAAATATTCAGTTTTCAGGCAGAAACAGAAAAACAACACACCCCGGTTTTTGTTTGGTCCTCTCTTCCCCCAGGAGAATACTTTGCTCGCTGAATTTGAGTTGCTAGCCGCTAACGTATGGTCGTCTCCCAGAGCTGCTTCCCGGCCAACTGGTCCAGTGGTTCTGTAAACATTTTGAATTTGATTGTTTCTGACACTTTTGGATGTGATCCATGTCAGCGTCATAATTATTGGATGACTGATGGAGCCTCCGGGAGAATTCAGCCAAACAACTTCTCCTTTCCGGTAGATTTATTTTCTCCGATCACAAGCAAAGTATAAGCGCTGCAATTGCAACGCAGGGAGTCATTCTGTCAACACGCAGGTTGAGCGTGAACAACTTCCACAACAACCGGGTGTTCGGTCCTTTCATACACAGGGTTTCGTCACAGGTTCCATCTAATTGGCTCCAACCTGTCAAGGAGGGGGAGAATCCCATGTCCTCCCTTTTCTCACAAGACTGAGGCGTACAACTGATAACAGGCGTTTTTGTTGTGGTGACGGGCGTGTATCCAGTCTAAAGAAACAAACAGACATTTCCCAGAGAAAACTACAGCTTTATTTTATGTTATTCTGCCCTTGAGTGACCTGAACATTTGCATAGACAAGTATAACACAATATACAATATAACAGAATATACAGACTCATATTATCAATCCCCCTTTTTACATAATTTATCATGTAAACTAAACAATAATATAAAGCTACAACAATGGGCTGTATCAGTTCATAACTATGTGTGTGTTACTTATTTAACAGAGAGGACACCTCTAACATCCACTAAACAATCTATAAAAACTGTCGCTTCAATGTGACTGACACCCCTTAGGGCAGCTCCACGTCTTCGTCCTCTCATGTTGGACTGAGGACTGACCGGCTGCTTCACTGGCTCACTGTCGCCTCTACAGGCACACGTGGTACTACAAGACAGGACGGGCCGGGGCTAGCTGCTTAGCATGCTCATTTCAGAAGATATCTCTGCAACACAATACAGAGACGTCTTTGACAAAACGTCAACACTGTAACCTCCTCACCTGTTGATAAAGCTAATTAATTTATTGAATGTCTTAAACAAAATAATCTAGCCTGATCTTACACATTACACCTTTAAGTCTCATTTTTTGCCAAATGTGCTTCACTTATCTATATTTAACCCAAATTCAACTGTAAATAAAGGCTTCTTTTACTATTTAA
Organism: Cottus gobio; assembly: GCA_023566465.1. NCBI lineage: Eukaryota > Metazoa > Chordata > Actinopteri > Perciformes > Cottidae > Cottus > Cottus gobio. Next base: position 23,462,875 of record CM042230.1, read on the forward strand.
CAATTTGTATACCTGTGTGTTGTTTGTGTTGTGTGGTTCTGTCCATACTGTACATATCATAGGGATATTCATGGTACAGTTGCATTCACTCTGAAATGCTGCATAACTTCGAGGCGATCACATAGCTGCCGGCTTTTGTTTGAGTGAGTTTTACAACGCCTTGCACTCTACTTACTGCACCTTTCCAGTTTGTACTAGGGTACCACATTTAGAAAAATATATTTTTTTTCATTTTAATTTTCATATGTACTATATGTAGTCTGTTTTGCACTTTGAACATTGGGAGTCCAATTTGGAAATGACATGTCATTCCTTGAATGTACTATTACGAACTGTGTGCATTTGTTTCTTACAAATCCGCTTACAATCGAGTGAAAGCATCCTATTTAAAGCGGCTCGTGAAGGCACCAGCATCCCCAATGCCTGCAGATTCCCATCAAAAGGATTTCTTTTTTTCTCCTCTTTGGCTCCGGGCTACTGATTGGCTGAGCAGCCTGGGAAGAGGGCGGGGCTTGCATCTGAGTCCTGGCACCAGTCTGCTCTGCAAGCAGCGAAAGGTGGAGATTTTCACCTTCACGCGCGCCGACTGTCACACACACACACACACACACGCACGCACACACAGATACGAACGCGCTCTGTGACAGAAACGGGACTCATCGAAACGGTGAGTAAAGTGCCTTATTTTACCATTTGTGTTTATTGACGTGTCGTCGCTGGGCTTCTTCCGTCGCTCTCGCCTGCTCTGTCCTCGCGCTGCGCCATCCTCCTCGCGCGTTACTGGCCGGACGATGGAATTCATGTCATATTCACCGCGTTTTACTAAGGTCTCGCGCTGCTGCGGCACGGATGCGGGCCTACATTTAGCTTATTTAATGGCGGACGGGACAAATTGACGTTGTGGTGTGCGGCGTTTCCCGTCGCAACGGCGGAGGATAGTGGGCGTGTGAGGAGGGGAGGGTGGAGGGAAGGACCTCTGTCTCATGCAGAGCTCCATGGGTCCGGGTGTCTTTGTTATGGTGGTGCCGCAGTCGGGACTGGTACACCCCCCCTGCAGAAAGACCACCAGGCTATAGTGATCCAAAGATGTTCCTGTGATATCCCTACCCGAGCTCATAGGACTCCGGTCCGCTCAATGAGTGCATAGTAGCCCCATTGCATCCAATGCTATTGTAGTCTTTGCCTCTTCCACCTTAATGTGCTATCTGGGACTACAATACGCCATAGACTGCGTTTCGGTGCTATTGGTGCTCTATCACATATACTACAGGAGTGTAGTTTCTCAGAGGCAGCAGGTGCAGCTCCAGAGCAGTCAGGCCTTCTCGTTACATAAAGGCCTTCTTTTCCTCTCCCCCTCCGGATGTTACACAGCCTTGCACCAGTTTATAGAAGAGTGTGTGATGTGCTATAGGGAGTAAGCCTGCCCCCCCCCACACACACACACGCACACGCACACACACACACACACACACACACACACACACACACACACACACACACACACACACACACACACACACACACACACACACACACACACTGCATCCTCTGTCTCAGTGTGGATTAGCACACATTGTTCCATCGATGCCTGTGTCTCTCTCTCTCCGCTTCTGTTCTTGCTCATTTTTAGTCGGTTACCCATGTGAAATTCAGCGGGCGGTGTTTTGAGACGACGGATGCACCGTAAAGTCGATGGACTGCCACGTTGTTGGTGTGGGGACATAATTCCCCCCTCCACACTCCCTTAAAGTACAAGTGGCCCCAGAGTGCAATGTAACGACTAGGGTTACCGATATCGGGCCGATACTGACTCAAACCGCTGGCTCGGGTGTCGTTGACAGGAGGCCGATCTCTTCAATCCAGTTCTATGTTTTTATACATACTGGTATTAGAATCCCTGTTTACGTTTCAGCATTTAAGAAGCACTCCTGTTCATTGTGAAGATTTGTTTTGACCGAGACGCTGCTGTACGATTACTTTTTTCAATAATTAATATTGGCTAGACGGAAAAAGTCTGGATCTCTGTCTAAATCTCTATTTATTAATAAAGCTACGTATGTGAAGTTTAAACCCAAGAAACATGGCTGCGCTGGTCGACACATTTGGTATCTTCGGAAAGTTCAGAATTTGAGGGAAAGAAAGACAGACAGGCTAGGCAGAAAGACAGACATGCTAGGCAGAAAGACAGACATGCTAGGCAGAAAGATAGACAGGCTAGTCAGAAAGATAGACAGGCTAGGCAGAAAGACAGACAGGCTAGGCAGAAAGACAGACAGGCTAGTCAGAAAGACAGACAGGCTAGTCAGAAAGACAGACAGGCTAGTCAGAAAGATAGACAGGCTAGGCAGAAAGACAGACAGGCTAGGCAGAAAGACAGACAGGCTAGTCAGAAAGACAGACAGGCTAGTCAGAAAGACAGACAGGCTAGTCAGAAAGACAGACAGGCTAGTCAGAAAGACAGACAGGCTAGGCAGAAAGACAGACAGGCTAGTCAGAAAGACAGACAGGCTAGTCAGAAAGACAGACAGGCTAGGCAGAAAGACAGACAGGCTAGGCAGAAAGACAGACAGGCTAGGCAGAAAGACAGACATGCTAGTCAGAAAGACAGACAGGCTAGTCAGAAAGACAGACAGGCTAGTCAGAAAGACAGACAGGCTAGTCAGAAAGACAGACAGGCTAGTCAGAAAGACAGACAGGCTAGGCAGAAAGACAGACAGGCTAGTCAGAAAGACAGACAGGCTAGTCAGAAAGACAGACAGGCTAGGCAGAAAGACAGACAGGCTAGGCAGAAAGACAGACAGGCTAGTCAGAAAGACAGACAGGCTAGTCAGAAAGACAGACAGGCTAGGCAGAAAGACAGACAGGCTAGTCAGAAAGACAGACAGGCTAGGCAGAAAGACAGACAGGCTAGTCAGAAAGACAGACATGCTAGGCAGAAAGACAGACAGGCTAGGCAGAAAGACAGACAGGCTAGTCAGAAAGACAGACTGACAGGTTGTCTAGTGAAAAAGACAGAATGACAGACAGCCAAGAATAAAAAAACAGAGACAGTAAAATAAAAAAGAGAGGGAGATGTATTGTCAACAGAATGACGTGGTAATACATGCATTTGGAAACAAATAATGAACATAAATCCATCTGCGGTGGCAGGTTTAGATGTGCAGAGGAAGGATTGCATCACCAACATAGCGAGATGCAAGAGGGAACTATATTGGTTTAATACCATTAGAATGAGCAAGAAGGAATAAGAAATGCTGGCTGCATCGAGTTTATCATAATGGAAGCCGTTCTGGAAACGATTAAGCGATGACACCCAGTATGGGGCTGTGTGGTGCTACGGATCAGAAGACTCACGATCGGATCGCCCCACGGATCAGTCACAGATCGGACCAGCACAAAGAAAAAGGGAGCAATCCAACTTTTAGAGATCACGTTTACATCAAAACAAATGGCCAAACATTAACAATCCATATTAGCAGATACAGGTCCCTTTGATATTGATTAAAGCAGCTGGTATACAAGGCTCCAGATTTTTTATATATATTTTTTCACCATCCCCAAACATTTTTAAACTGCTATGAAGTCAATAAACCATCAACAATTCTAAATGTTATCCTTTTACTTTGTTATCGTAATTAATAGCGCTTTTTTTTCTTCATAAAAAGACACAATTCAAGTGATAGAAAAATAATATGACAAATACAAGATTGTATTTGTATTGATCAAAACAAATCTTGTTTTAATGATGAGGGGCGACTGTGGGTCAATGGTTAGCAGGTCTGACTTTCAATCAGAGGATTTCCAGTCCATGTCGTTGTGTCCTTGAGCAAGACACTTAACCCTCATTGCTCACCGTTGCTGTGTCTACGGTCTACTGTATATCATGTAAGTCACTTTGGATAAAAGCCTCAGCTAAATGAAATGTAATGTAATATGTATTATAATCTGCTTAAAGTTATTGTAAACGGCTCATTATTCATCTCTAATATCTATTTATGTTGTTGTGAAAACATCTTCTTCAAAACAACTGGATTTATTTAAGTATTTAACCAACACTACATTTTACAAGATTACATGTGAACACATCATGATAACGTTATAATTTACCTTTGCTCCATACAAATGTTCACAGAGCCTGAACACATCATAATGTAACTGAACTGAACCTTGGTTCACTGGCTGTTAGCGGTGCTGCTAACGTTAACTAGCGCTGCTCGTGACAATTTAAAAACAGATTGGTTGTTCACAATGTAACGTTATCAGAGATTAGAGACATCAATGATGTCCTGATCAAATATTTGACTGAATATTGATGGATAGCGATCATTGGTGAAACTTTATTTCAAGCATTGCTAACTGTGCAACCAATGGCAACAGTGCTGACAGAGCTAACAATATGTATCTGATGGGGGAGGGGGTTCAATATTATATTGATGTTGTCTCAGATTCTGGATATCATGATATGACAGAGGTGTTGTTGTCCTTTCCTGACATTTAAAGGCTGCGTCACAGTAAAGTGATGTAATTTTCTAAATTTACCAGACTACTATATTTACCCACTTAGTTATTACAACCACATTTACTGATGATTATTTATAAAGAAAAACAATATCGTTACTCAATACTCCACTACATCTTTACATAGCAAATTGTTGTTTGCTGCCCTATTAATGCTCCGAGTATCGTATAGAGAACCAGGCCGATGTTTGCCTAAGACTACAAGCAGGAAGCTAGATGGATTATCAGAGATGTTCTCATGCATGGCTGTTGTGATGATGATGCCATGATTTCCGCCTCAGAGATCGGTGGGATTACATGCAATCCCTCCCAGATTACAGCCAAGCAGGCAGGAAGTCAGGCTAGCGGTCCATCCAACCAGGTATGCTCGACATATTCAGTCCGCTCGCCAGGGTGGTCTGCCAGTCAGTCACTGAGGTCACTGAGGTCACCAATGATAAGATATTTGTACAGCCCTTTATTGGTCGAATACTGGGCCCATTATCTTTTCTACTACCACTGTAAACAGATATTATCTCGAGACCTAGATGCTTTAGAAATGACAAACAACACTACTGTCAGTGTCACAGTCTCACCCCTGCCTGGTGATGAAAACACAGCTTTTCATTGATGCAATATTGTCTGTGAACTTTATGATGCTGGCCTCACGCTGTGCCGACTTCAACGGGGTGCAGTCTGTTGCAAGACGTTGTACACTTAATGTGCAGCAGTAGTGTGTATCTATTATTGATGACCTTTCTAGATTATTATAAACTATAAGCTATCTGTTTTATTGCCACAGTGGGACACAGTGGGACCAACCTTTACTGAGTCTGATACAGTGAATCATCACTGGAGGACAAATGAAGGCAGCATTCAAGCCCTCTGACGGGGCATCGCCCTGCAAGCAGACCAGCTAACGGAGAAAGGACTCCTTCTGTCTATGCGGCCTGCCTCAGTGTGTCCCTCAGGGCTCCCGTTCAATGGCAACTCACACTTGCTCCTGCTTCGGCTGTGGTTGCCATGGGGATCTTGCCTGTGAAAAAGTGAATCACCTTTGTGAAATTTGTGAATGAAAAGTCACTCGCTGCCAAACTGATCTTTCTGGACGAGGCAGAACGTGGCATTAGCAAAGCTGTTTCTGGGACGGCGGTGTTTCAGGTTTGGGCTTTAAATAGACACATTGGGCTGTAGTACACTTTACTTACTCTCTGTAAGTAAACAACATTAATATGTGGCACCAGATTTGAGGCAGTAAAAGGCGCTACAATGTCTTGGTACTCATCAGCCGTCATGTACAGGATATCTGCGGTGATGTCGGATGTCTGAATCATTTGTAAATGTGACTTTGAGGTTTTCTTCAGTTCTGGTTACACTTTGGCTTTCTGTTAGCGCTGTATGACTGGAAGGAGTGAGGTAAATAGTAGCATTCGTTAGTGATATGCGTGTTCTGTTTGGAAGCGGTTAAACCAGCAGATATCAAACAAATGCATGGCAGTACCATCGTGACTTCAAAGGAAGCCCTGACTGTACGCCGGAGAGGCAGCGAGCCGATCAAACGGAGTTCAGAGGAAACGAGAAAGGTCGTCCTCTCCTGCTGAGGGAACCGGGAGACTCCGATCAGACCCGACATCATATGGTACAGTGGAGCCGGAGGACGGGATGTCATCCTCCCCTTCCATCCAGCCTCGGTCAGCGCGTGTTGGCGATATGAAACAAGCGAAGGTCTCCTCCGACCTGCTGATAGCGGTCCCTGAGTCCAGATCAGACCTGACATCAGACGGTAGAATGAGGGGAGGATAAGTACAAAATGTCCCCCCATCCATCGGCTTCCTTTAATGCATTAAAACATCGGACAGCAGCAAGGGTTCACGACCTAGGGTTCAGAGTGGAGGTCGCACTTAATCCTTTTACTATTCTTTTGTGTTTGAAAGATTCTTTTGGGGGGCATTTTACACCTTTTGTTTGGACAGTGGCCGTGGAGTCAGACACACATTGTGGGGAGAAGTAGTTGAAGATGTCTTCTGTCTATTCTTATGTACATTTGGGTGTACTATTTACTGTTCAGATCAACCATGTTTTCTCAAAAGAAAGCCGCATGAGGTCTAACCTGCGTGAGGATCCAGCGCCACATCGACATCGTCAGAGTTTTGTTTATTTGAGCGGTTATGCATTTTCAAAGGATTCAGCCTTTGTCTCATAGCGGCGCTTTCAATAACGGACACAGGTTTAGAACAAATGGAGGAATAGCACATACAAGCAACACACAATTGTTTGAACAATCTGTTTTTGTTGTCTGTATTTCTTAGAGAACCCAAACTCATAAGAATGGATTTGATCTTATTCGCGTTTTTCTCTCACTTCTGTCTCTCCTCCCGTTCGTTGGCTGAACCAGTCCAAATGGAATGATTGATTTATCAGTGACCCCTGGTCTACACTGTTAAATTATAGTCATTGCTTTCCTGGAAGTTTTGGCAAAACCATTACTTGCACATCACTAGCACATTTATACAACTAATCAACAACTAAACAACATGGCCGATCTAGAGCTGTGAGCTGTTGGGACAGTGTATGGCAAACACATGATGTTGATTTAGAAGTTGAAATGGCACAGAATTAACAAGGTTTCATTGTAATATGTTTATTTGGTTTTATTGTTTTGTGGGAACATGCACTGGGGAAGGTATCCCATTATATGTACAGCATACAGTAGTATAGTAAAGTATCTATACAGTAAGTACTAGATTGAGGGCATTGTAAACGCGTGGTGTCTGCTTCCTATTTGAAACTATTTACATGAAATTTGTTGAACCAACTCAGTTTCAAGTCGCTGTTCCACAAATACAGTCCACGTCCAGTGCTTGAGGTTGGACCAGCTCTACACGCCTCCATACAGATCCCTGTGTTACGCTTTAAATTGTAGGTCTTGCCCAAGGAAACGCTGAGCGAAGGACGTTGACTTAGTTGGTTTCCTTTCCAAAGGACACATACAGCCTCGAGCTGCTTCCATCTGCTTCTTTTTGCGTCCCTTCTTGTGTCCTTTGTCTCGCCTCCCACTCTCATCTTTGCATAAATAAACCACGCCAAGTGCTTTTGCTTTGAGACTGTTGCAGCGTGAGGAGCTGGGAGAGAAGGTTTGACTTCATCCACATGTACTATAAGTAACAGTACTCATTGTGCTGAGTGGCCCATTCAAAATAATGCATGTTTTTTTGGATTGGATTATGTTATTGATGTATTAAAATGTCACTTAATTATTTACCTTTGAAAGGTAGTGAAGTAGAAAAGCAGAACATAGAAACACTCAAGTGTTTCTCATGTCCCCTTCGTCTCTGATGACATCACTTCCACTCTTGCTCTCTTTGCGGTGGCTCGGTGTTGGAAGTGTCTTCTCCAAGAGGATATTACTGGGAAACTGTAAGCGGTCACTGGGCTGTAATGGTTTTTTATAGATATGGCGCCAATACTAATTGCTGATAATAATTGCAATGATGATCCCTGTTAGTGATACAGATTTCTTTGTTGTTTGATTATAGCAGCTGGTCTACAAGGATCCAGAACATTTATGTTTTTGCCACCGTCCCAAAAATCATTTCAACACCTCTGGAGTCATTAAACCATCAAACATTCAAAATGTTTTACTTTTAATTGTTCTAATCATCTTTAGTGTTTTCTTTCTTCATAAAAACAAACAATTTAAAGGATTTTATGGATGAAAACCAATCTTGTCATGGGTAGTTTTAGTGATGTATTATAATCTGTTTAGAGTTCAGTGTAAACAGCTCATAATTCATCGCTAATAACTATGTATGTTGTTGTGAAAACATCTCCTACAAACAGCTGTATATTTAAGTATCTCACCAACACTAACCATGTGTTCACAACACGATAACGTTATAATTTACCTTCGCCCAACACTTATTTTCACTGAACAGAGCCTGAACGCAACATACTGTCACTGAACTGAATCTTCATTTGTTGGCTATTAGCGGTGCGGCTAACGTAGGGCTGGGCGGTATACCGTTTCAACCGGTATACCGGTGTCAAATTTACGTACGGTATGACTTTTTCACATACCGGCACACCGGTGCCCAGACGTGGTCACTGGTGAAGCGGTCGGAACTACGTGTGTTACGTGCATTGAGTCATGGTTTTAATTTTATAACAACAATTAATAACCTACAACTAACGCTCTTTAACAGGGCACAACACCACAAAACAACAGTTTGTGACATAAACAATTTGTAACACTAATAATTGTACATTTATTAAATTTACTCCGCCGAACTGCATGCTGGGTACAGTCCGCACACTATCACAGAAAGAAGAAACTCCGTCGCTACATTAAAAAACGTAAAAGAGCGATGCAGGAGGAACAAGAGAGAGCAGAGATGCACCAACACAACGTGTTGCCCAGAGAGGAGCTGTGTCTGCTGGCTGGAGGGTTTGAAAAGTCCAACGTAGTTTAGAAAACGATGTATTGCAAAGAAGCTGAACCTGGAGGGACTTAGGACCCAGGGGAATGCAGGTGAAAAAAACAAGGAAGAGACAGACCAGAAGTCACGGCACACAAACAGCTGTTCACAGCTTGCTGGGCAGTTGGGAGTTGGCCAGCGAGCGGTGAACAGCGAGCGGTGAACAGCTGTTCAGGTGGCCGCAGGTCCTTTTCGGCGTCAATAAATTAATGTTAATACCGTGATATACCGTGAAACCGACAGAATCTTACAAAATTCCGTGATATGAATTTTTGGCCATACCGCCCAGCCCTAGGCTAACGCTACTAGCTCTCCTGTTGATTCAAACACTAATTGGTTGTTCACAATGTCACATGATCAGGTATCAGAGACTAGAAAAACATAAATGATGTCCTGATCACATGTTTGACTGAATATCAGAGGAGAACAATCGAGATCCCATGATGCACAATGATTTGGTTCCTTCATATGGACTGTCACATGCCACACCGGGATAATGTATCGCTATCGAGGTGCCACATCGCCCCGCCCGACTGGAAGTGCAAAAATGCTAACTCATTCCTGCAGCCATCTATTGAATGTGCATCCGCCGTAAAACTACATATGAATGTATTACCAAATATAGGACCATGTGTTGTCCTTTCACCACATTCCAATAACAACACAAGATGACACTCAGACCCGTGGAGCTTCAGCCTCAACAGAGTCAGATCCTGAAGACTTCTCATTTCACCTCCGTTTGGCCTCCTCCACTCAGTGTCCTCTCATCCCGTCTCCTTCCCGTGATCGCCACGACAACAGCACGGGACACAAGCACAGATCTGCCGTTAGTCATCGCTCTGTCGGGTTAGCCGACTGTCTGCACCTTTCGCTCATGTACTGACTGTGTGTGTGTGTGTGTGTGTGTGTGTGTGGATAGGTCGACACAGTATGTTGTCAGCAGTAATTGAAACTGGCGCTCATCAGTGTGTGTGTGTGTGTGTGTGTGTCGCAAGAAAGCTGGCGACTGGCCAGGCAGCCATGACAGGGTTTTTGTTAACGCTTTTGCTTTTCTTTCCCCTTCGTCCTGAAGGCTTAGTCACAGAGAAGAGTCATTCTCTCATGTCACTCATCCATATACGCTATAGCTGTCCTCCTATCACACAGAAGCCCTGCCGTGTGGTAAAAAGACAGGAAAGGAGAAACAGGTACTTCTTCTCGCCACTATTCAAACTCGCTAATGGACTCCCACGTCAGCTGTCTAGACCGTGAGCTCTGGACTTAATCCGGCCTCTCATTCGTCCTCTGCGTCACATTCAAGGAGCAGCTCGTCACCGCAAGGCGACGGGAAGACGGCAAGCCAGAATATCCCCTCAGATCTCTTTCCCTGAAGCTGGACGAGACTACTGGACACATCCATTACGAGGACTCGTTTAGGAATCGTATAGCGTGAGCCCGTCTACTAAATGGGATCAAAAGGTGGATCTCTATTGTTGAAATGCATATACGTATTGATTAGTGCAGCTTGTGCAGATGTCCAGAGTTTTGTAATGAAATCTTTGAAATACCTCACCAGTAAGAATTTTAAAAGTACAATGAATATTTGAAAGAAACAACACACTCACTAGCACTTATATGTATTGTCATATGTATGTTACTATTACACACACACATACATACATACATACATACATACATACATACATACATACATACATACATACATACATACATACATACATACATAGATACATACATACATACATATATATATATATATATATATATATATATATATATATATATATATATATATATTTTATATATGTGATAATCACACCTCTTGGTAGTTTTCCTTGTATTTTTTATCCAGTTGTGTCATCAGCCATGACCTTAGCACAGCACACACACATTATGCTTCACCTGATTGTCCCGTGTCAGCAGATTTACATGGAAGCGCTCAGCACTCACTCTTAAGTTGCAGTGCTGCTGGTTTTGGAGGTGAACTCCGACATATAGTCTTACAGCTGAAGGGTTAAGATATTGTTTTACCCAGAGAGCTGCAGCTTTCAGGCTGTGCACACAACACAACGCTGTACATCCGTATGTAGGAGACGAGAAAAATAATACTTTTTTCTTCGAGATGAGTTCATTCATATTACAGCTTACATTTTCTGTAGTCATGGCCATGTGTGGCCTGAAGTTACATGATGAGAAAAGGTTTTGACGACATTCATACTGAATGCGATGTCATGCACAACATATTCAGTTTCAGTACAGTCCCACTAAGTTGTTTAGTTGCCTGATGTACACGATTGTTCCACCAACATTCCCGTGTACGTGCAGCGTGCATTAGCGTGAAACGCTGGCGTTCACATGCTTCGGCCGTCGGAGGACTCTTTCAGCCTCCCTCCTTCAGCAGCTTCCTGTAAAGGTCGTTGCTGCCACATTTGATATCCATGTTTCAAAGTAGGTGTGTTTCTCCCTCCAACCAGAAACGTGGGTTTCTTTTCTCCATCGGAGCGTCTGTACCTCACCAATATAGACGCATGTTATTCTGTTTGGACTGTGTCCATAGCATGCTCCTAGACTAATATCAGCATACCCCACAATCCCAATATGCTGTTTTCATGAGCGGTTTGATATTTTAAAATGTTGTCATATTTAGAGTAATCGTAGTGTGCATGTACACATCAGGCTCAACACAGCATCACTGTAAGATGGTTTTTATTGGTCGAATAGAGTTTTTAGGCTGCCGGTCTCCATGCTGCTCAGATGAAAATAGATCTGATGCTCAGTGAGGCACCTGAAGAGACGGCCCTCCTGAGTCAGAGAGGAACAAACGACTGCTTGTGAAAACACTGTTTGAAAAAACATTATCCCGGTGACAAGTTCTTCCGCCATTTATATTTTGAAGTGAGCCCAAAGCACCCTGTTATTCTCTCCTCGTTCTCCCGTCTCGGCGCCTATCCGTCTCTTCAGCCTCCTCCTCCTCCTCCTCCTCCTCCTCCTCCTCCTCCTCCATGTTTACAGCCAGTCGGCAAAAAAGTTACGAGCCTCGTCAAAATCTAGCCAAAAAAAAGAAAAGAAGATGCTAAGGGTTTTCTAAACTAACCGGGGATTTATGGTTTGATTCCATGGATGCAGGAGGTCGCCGACCCCTCCCATCACTGCTGGTATCACTGCTGCATCATTGGCACAGACTCCATCTCTGTTGCTGTGACTCATCACTCACAACCCGCCTTCTTCTTGTACTTCTGTCGTCAGTATTTCAGAAACGTTGGATCAGTCAGTGTCAACAGAGGTCTTCTGTCTTGCTCAGCGGCACATTGGCAGTCATCGAAAGTGCTGTGGACAGACAGTCCATCATCATTATCATCATCATCATATTAGGCCTCACATAAGAACCAATCACACGAACAGAGAGGGGTTTGGCACGCGGGACCACGCTCTGCTACCGATCGACCAATCGGTCCAGTTTGGTTCATAGAGCACCATCAAACCAATCAAATCAAAAGTGCTTTACAAGTGATTGACCAGACAAAACAAGACAAAAACACCATCATGAGTTATACAAAAATAATATACTAAATGAATTGATCTTGGTAAAAAAGTACTATTAGAGCATAATGAAATGAGAAATATATTATGTATAAATACTAAAACCACAGAATAAAAACACATTAGACACTGTATTAAATCAAACTTGATAATACACAATAAATATAAAAACCATAACATACAAAACATGACATTAAAACCAGACTGAACAGATGGATTTTTGGGACGAATCAGAGCATTTTAAAATCATTTTAAAACTAGCAGGTCCCCAGTGTACAGATTTATGATATACACTCACCTAAAGGATTATTAGGAGCACCATACTAATACTGTGTTTGACCCCCTTTCGCCTTCAGAACTGCCTTAATTCTACGTGGCATTGATTCAACAAGGTGCTGAAAGCATTCTTTAGAAATGTTGGCCCATATTGATAGGATAGCATCTTGCAGTTGATGGAGATTTGTGGGATGCACATCCAGGGCACGAAGCTCCCGTTCCACCACATCCCAAAGATGCTCTATTGGGTTGAGATCTGGTGACTGTGGGGGCCATTTTAGTACAGTGAACTCATTGTCATGTTCAAGAAACCAATTTGAAATGATTGGAGCTTTGTGACATGGTGCATTATCCTGCTGGAAGTAGCCATCAGAGGATGGGTACATGGTGGCCATAAAGGGATGGACATGGTCAGAAACAATGCTCAGGTAGGCCGTGGCATTTAAACGATGCCCAATTGGCACTAAGGGGCCTAAAGTGTGCCAAGAAAACATCCCCCACACCATTACACCACCACCACCAGCCTGCACAGTGGTAACAAGGCATGATGGATCCATGTTCTCATTCTGTTTACGCCAAATTCTGACTCTACCATCTGAATGTCTCAACAGAAATCGAGACTCATCAGACCAGGCAACATTTTTCCAGTCTTCAACTGTCCAATTTTGGTGAGCTCTTGCAAATTGTAGCCTCTTTTTCCTATTTGTAGTGGAGATGAGTGGTACCCGGTGGGGTCTTCTGCTGTTGTAGCCCATCCGCCTCAAGGTTGTGCGTGTTGTGGCTTCACAAATGCTTTGCTGCATACCTCGGTTGTAACGAGTGGTTATTTCAGTCAAAGTTGCTCTTCTATCAGCTTGAATCAGTCGGCCCATTCTCCTCTGACCTCTAGCATCAACAAGGCATTTTCGCCCACAGGACTGCCGCATACTGGATGCTTTTCCCTTTTCACACCATTCTTTGTAAACCCTAGAAATGGTTGTGCGTGAAAATCCCAGTAACTGAGCAGATTGTGAAATACTCAGACCGGCCCGTCTGGCACCAACAACCATGCCACGCTCAAAATTGCTTAAATCAACTTTCTTTCCCATTCTGACATTCAGTTTGGAGTTCAGGAGATTGTCTTGACCAGGACCACACCCCTAAATGCATTGAAGCAACTGCCATGTGATTGGTTGATTAGTAGGGATGCACCGATACCGGTATCGGTATCGGGGCTGATACTGCGTTAAAATACTCGTACTCGTATCGATTTCAATTGCCGATACCAAGAACCGATACCACTCAACAGTATTTCGCTACAACAAACTGGTCGCGCTTTGTGGAGAAAAAGATTTGTTGTCCTACCTGACTTCAACGTCTAGGGCAGGGGTCGGCAACCCGTGATCCAGAGCCGCATACGGCTCTTTCGTCGCTCTCTTGCGGCTCTTGCAGCAAGGTGTGTAGAGTAATGTGCGTCGCGTTCACACAGTAAAAAATGACCGCCGTCCTGCCGGTTTGAATCAAACGGCTGCTGATCCACCTGAAGTAGCGCTGGCAGCGGCCTCATTCAGACGCTGTTGTGCGGCTACGGATGATATTATTGTAGCCGAGTGTCTGTTGTGTGTCTATATTTGTAATTCTAATAAAATGAAAACACGCTCCAGGGTAACTTGAACCACTTTTTTATCTCCTTCACACACGTATATCCCACAATTCCACTCTTTTCCTTTCCGTTTCTCCCTCCACAATAAAAGCACAGGAAACATAACTTGGAACACAGCTTCCTATATAATTGCTCGATCCCTAATATTATCGCTTACATTATGAACCCGGACACGGGGGCGTTTTATGGTCCGACATTAGAGGGACTTCCACAAGAAGTTTAAAGCTTGGGATAGCCTTCTGTTAATTTTGTACTATAGGCTTGACATAATCTGCAGAGGATAAAATAAAATCTGCCTCCAAATTAATTGCACTTTCATGGAGACCAAATCTAAGAAGTATCGGTACTCGGTATCGGCAAGTACACAAATAAAAATACTCGTACTCGTATCGGTTTGTAAAAAAGTGGTATCGTTGCATCGCTATTGATTAGATAATTGCATTAATGAGAAATTGAACAGGTGTTCCTAATAATGCTTTAGGTGAGTGTATGTGCTCACCTCTTGGTCTTAGTTATCACGAGCAGTGGAATTTAGAAATGATGACATTGGAAAAAATGTTCTTGCGTACAAACAAAAATCATATCAAGGGTATGATGATGTATTTAATACGTATTAATCTTACTGGAACGCGCTTCATATCTGTCACATTATTTTCCCTGTAAAGTTTGGGTTCCTGCTCTCTGTACAGCACAGTGTGTGTGTGTGTGTGTGTGTGTGTGTGTGTGTGTGTGTGTGTGTGTGTGTGTGTGTGTGTGTGTGTGTGTGTGTGTGTGTGTGTGTGTGTGTGTGTGTGTGTGTGTGTTTGCGTGTGTGTGTGTGTGTGTGTTTGCGTGTGTGTGTGTGTGTGTGTGTGTGTGTGGGGGTTTAATTTAGATGACGGGTCATGTTCTCTCACGCACGCATGACCACATAAATATCATCCACCAAATATCTCTTGTATTTTCATGGAACAGTTATGTGTTTGATGTCCTGCCAATCTGTGGCCGTTGTGTGTGTGTGTGTGTGTGTGTGTGTGCATGTGCTTGTGTGAGAGTGGTCAGTGTTTGGGAGGATGAAATGATTATGTAGCAGAAGGCTGTGTTCAGAGAGGGAGAGATGGCGGATGCTGGAGCAAGGGATTGTGGGTAAAGATATAGTTTTTAATCCCTCAGAGTGCAACAGCTGTCTGCACCCAACAACCTTCATTGTCATCATCATCATCATCATCATTTTATCATCATCATTTTATCATCTCTCTCCCGTTCTCTCTTCCTCTTTCACACACACACACACACACACGCAAACACACACACACACACACACACACACACACACACACACACACACACACACACACACACACACACACACACACACACACACACACACACACACAAACTATTTAAAATACATATCATGTTTCTTTGCATTTGGCCTTAGGAACAAATCTGCTTTCAAGCCACATTAATGCATTTCTTTTGTCCACTTGGGGACAATAAAAAACCTGAAAACACAAAACTAATATGGAATATGGAAATGATCGTGGTTTGGGTTAAACTAAATGCATGTTGCGTAACTCAGGCTAGGCATGTTAGTTAAGTGTGTTACGAGTCGGGTACTTTAAGTAATTTAATTCACGTAAGTGAGATAAAGTAAGCCATGCATCACAAGGGACACAAACAGCGGCCTCCTGGGTGAAAGTCCCGCATTTGTTTGGATAGCAAAGAACGGGCACGGTACATACACATGGTTTCCAAAACTGAAAATATGATTTCCAGTTTAGTCCAGTTCAAGGACACCAGGACACTTGGCCTCTCTGTGATCTTAGTTGGACGTTTCACCCCACAGTCAAACAACTACATTGGCCTCAGCATTGTCTCTAAAGTATGTTACGTATACTCTGTTACACATAAACATACAAGAACTTAAAGAATGCAAATCTTAATTCAGGGTGCCAGTGGGACTAACGAGAGGCAGAATGGGGAGAGAAAACAAAGAACACCAGCTCCAGGCCACTGAATATTCCGGCTTATGAATCCTCTCCAATGGAGCGATGAATATTGCAGAATAATACTCTAAAGAGGGCAATAGAGGTTGGGAAGCCTCTATTTGGGATTGGTTCATTTTTGGAACTGGAGCGGTGGAATTATTGAATGCATTGTGAGAGTCTGTGTGTGTGTGTGTGTGTGTGTGTGTGTCAGAGAGAGGGAGAGAAAGCGCTGTGTGATTACAAGACCAAATGTCTTGTAATCACAAGTATTTTTTAGCGAGAATAGTTTGAAGGGGAATATATCTGAGAGAAATATGAGACAATAAAATAAAGTCTTGGAGAGAAACAACGAGTGAAAACTGTTAAAGAGGTAGAAATACAATGTGAAATTGTGTGTGTGTGTGTGTGTGTGTGTATGTGTGTGTGTGTGTCCACTGTGATGTGTCCTTCCCCTGAACAATGGCCTACAGTTCCACTCAAGGCCTAGTAGCTCTCTATTGTATGTCCTCATACTGGCTGCTATACCAGCGTGTGTGAGTGTGTACTTGTACATCTATCTGTGTGGGGACCAGTTTGCTCAGTGTTTCTCACAGCACAAGATGACGTCCTCAGATGTCTTGTTTAGTCCACCATCATCTTTGCAGCTTCACTTCAGAGTAAAGACATTTTTATAAAGTGAGGACATTGTGCCAGGTCCTCACTTCCTTTACAGACCTGTTTGAGGGTTCAGGTTAGAGTGAGCTGGAGCTTAGGGTTAAAGGTCAGGCATTTAGTTGTGACGGTTAGGGCTAGGGGCTAGGGACCGCAGTATTTCAATGAGTGTCCTCGCAAAGATAGAAGTACTGGGCGTGTGTGTGTGTGTGTGTGTGTGTGTGTGTGTGTGTGTGTGTGTGTGTGTGTGTGTGTGTGTGTGTGTGTGTGTGTGTGTGTGTGTGTGTGTGTGTGTGTGTGTGTGTGTGTGTGTGTGTGTGTGTGTGTGGTATCGTTGCAAGACAATGGCAGCTTGTTTGCTGGCCGGGTGGATGAGGGACAAGCAGAAAGGATAAGAGGAGTTTGAGGGCTGAGTGTTGGGACTTGGTTTCTCTCAGCGACGGATCAGAACGTGAATCCCAGACATCTCACGAGGAGCAGAACTGATCTGAGTTGATTACAGTTTGTGTTGGTTTTTGGCTCTCTGTAGATGAAGTTAAGGTTCAGCTACCAAGTTATTTTTTTTTTCCATGTCGGAAACAATAAACGCATCACAGAAGCGTTCAAACACTCGCCGCTCCACTTAGTTTGGATGTCCTGATCCACATTTGTAGCTTACCCAGCAGCCTTTGAGCTGAACTAACTTTGGCTTTCCTGGATTCAAGAAGCCGGTTCACTTTTAACTGGGATGGATCACTATGGTAACCTATGCAGGGTCGGTTCAGAGTACTGGACACAGAGGGACGTTGTTGTGACGTTTGTGGACTGATGTTTTGAAGCCGTGAGTTCTGCATCTTGACTGTCGCCATCTTGTTTTTTTGCAACCAGTGAATGGAAGTGACCATATTTGGAATGAGGAGGCGTGACAGAGACGCTTTACATGACTCTAGTAGAGACCTGTCAATCACAGTAAGCCCGCCCTAAAGCATCCCCTGCTTTATGGTCTGTTTGACTCTAAATGATCATAACTTACTAAATGAACATCATGCTGTATTGAAGAAGACTTGAAACTAGAGATTGAGACATAAACTCATGTTTACAATGTTTACTGAGGGAATACATCAAGAGAGAAGTAGAGTTATTTTCTCATACGTTTAAGTCACTTCGCATTGACTTCACGTTTGAGAGTTAATTCCAACAGCATTCTGACGTTGACAAAAGCACTTGTTAAGTAGCGACGGGCAAATAGAGCAACAGCATCGCTGCTTTCTGTAACTCAATATCAGACAAACAGTTTGTGCACATCTACGTGTCCCGACTGTGTTGACTGGTTCCCAGCGGTGTTTGTGATCTCTGATTTGTCCCAAAGAGCAAAAAGCTAAATTGAATTGCATCTCCCTGCATCAAAGGGTTGAAACGCTTCCACCAGTGTCCTGACTGGCATGATGACGAGAGCTGTGTATGCACTGAACCCGTCAAGAGTCCTGAAGGATTTTACTTCAGATACGTGACACAGCCTTAATCCATCTAAACTCTTTTCAGACGCAACATGTCATGCCAAATGTCACTGTGACCTCACAAAACACGCTTTTGGCCATAACACGATCATTCTTACCCTAATTTCCAACACATGTCTAATAAGAAACCATTTTGGACGGACATGGATGGAAACTGCATTGTCACTGGTTGAGGGAAGCGGTCTTTTTTTCCCCCGGGCAATGAGGCGATCTTTGAAATGTTTTTTTCTAACTTTATTAGCAGGAAAGACTGAATGGCAACACCCAGTGACAGTGTATGACGCACATCAAAACACTGGCGCCCGTTGTTTTCCGTGCCCACACGCTGGCGGCATCTTGACGCCTGACAGCGGCTGTCAGGGAGGATACACTGCCACCCGGTTACACTAAACTGGATGACTTTAGGACCACAAGTCATTTGTTTCCAGGAAAGGTTCATGCATATTGTTGTTTTCATGACACCTAATGAACACATGTGGTTTTATTGCACTACTTATCTGATTGATGGGTGTAGCATCAGATGGAGCGTAAAGAGATCTCTGAATTAGACTGTAACACAGGCAGTGCAGGTCTTTCTAACAGCTCGTACAACCAACTAGCTATTTAAACATTTAAAGAGTTACACACAAGTTCATTTCACTTCCACAAATTGAATTTTGCTTCAAGCTTCGACTCTAATTACTAACGTCAGTGAAAGTGTGACAGACTCAGTACACAGAATACACATGATGAAGAAGTTCCAGTTGTATTGATGACACGCAGGCAACCTGTGACGTTGAGAGGATGACAAAAAGCAGCAACGGGCAACAAATAGCAAACGCAGATCCTCTTTTGTCTCTCCAGCAACCGGACTATGGACTTGAGCCTGCGAGACGCTCTGGGTGGGGGCGGAGGTCGGGTCCCAGGCGGGGCCCCCGCTGAGGCCCTGCTGAAGAGAGACTTCGTGGCCTCGTTGGAGAAGGAGAGCTACGACGACAAGGTGGGGGAGACGGTCTCCAAGAGCGACTACCGGCCCTTACTGGACGGGAAGGACCCCATGAGCGGTGAGTCGCTGTGAGCAGGTGTTGCTTCTCATGTGATGTTGGTCCCTGTGTGTGTGTGTGTGTGTGTGTGTGTGTGTGTGAGATTGTGAAGCTTCAAGATGGTAAACTGGCTGAAACAGACCATGTGGGCGTGTTTACTGCACTCAAAAAGGATCATTCACTAGACCAGGCTGTGACCCTGACTGATGAGTGTGTGTGTGTGTGTGTGTGTGTGTGTGTGTGTGTGTGTGTGGTAACACATTTTAAATTCAGCGCTTCAAACAGCAAAACCCACAGGGTCAGTTCAGTTACATTATGATGCGTTCAGGCTCTGCTCAGTGAAAATGAGTGTTGGGCAAAGGTAAATTATAACGTTATCATGATGTGTTCACATGTGATCTTGTAAAATGTAGTTTTGTTGAGAGACTTGAATAAATCCAGCTGTTTGAAGAAGTGGTTTCACAGCAACCTTAATAGATATTAGAGATTAACTATGAGCTGTTTATTATTATTATTATTATGACACTAGGTCTAAGCCGCTTATAATCTCTATCATTCAACAAGATTAGTTTTAATCCATAAACACACAATCTTTTATTTCCTTATCATTTGAATTGTGTGCTTTTATGAAGAAGAAAAAAATACTGTAGATGACTATAACTAAGTAAAAGCTTAACATTTAGAATATATTACGGTTTAATGACTTCAGAGGTGTTGAAAGGATTTGTGGGACGGTGGGAAAAGTAAATATTCTGGATCATTGTAGACCAGCTGCTATTATTTGAGACACAACCAAGAGATCTGTGTTTTCTAGTATGGATCATTAATGATCAGCATTAGTATTCTGCAGCAAAGAATCGTGATCAAGGATCTGTTAAAGTTCTATTTGCTCCATGTCTTCTTTTGTGCTGATCCGATCTGTGATCCAATACGAACAACGTCCCGATGCGGAACCTGTTGGCTATCGGCGACGTTGATGCGTACTCACTTCTACCATCAGAGGATGCCAGTTCCTGAACAATTATTCTAACACAGTGATCATTTATTGATGTTAATTTTAAAATGCACCGCTTTATGAAGGCCGTTCCTTTTGTTACAGACACGATGTGAATAATTCATGTTGTAGGTTACTGCACATTGAAACACGTTGTGGCCCTCACAAAGCTAGAAGTACAGGGAACGTGTGTGTGTGTGCATGCTTCGGAGATTAAGTGTAATTGCCTGGACACTTTTGTCAACCCTGTCTAGACTTAAATTAGCTGACTGTCTTTGTCGGTCGTCTTCTCTTTATTGATCCTGCTTTTTCTTCTTTGTGTCTTTTCGGTCTCATCTGACTCCGATACTATTTTTTCGCCCTCTTCCAGTCTCTGTTCCCTCCGTCCTCTTGGCCCGTCTCTCTCTCTGTCATTGTTCCGCTGTGTCAGCCTGGAGACGGTGCTGTATTAGCATCATTAGCATCTACCGACACGCACAGTCATCAGCCAGCAGCACAGCTGGTCCATTACATTACATTACATTACATTACATGTCATTTAGCTGACGCTTTTATCCAAAGCGACTTACAATAAGTGCATTCTACGGTTACAAACAAGAATCAGAACAACAAGAATCAAGAAGGTACAATTTCGTCAAAGGTTCGACTACAAAGTGCTATCAGTAAGATAGCACTGGGAGATGGTCCAGTGAGCTGAAAGGAAACCTGTCTATCTCGCAGCAGTCCACAGCTGGAGGGAACTCTAATCCACGTTGTGGGACTCACGCGAGACAGAATAAAAAAATGAATAGTCAAACTCGAAGCAGAGATTTCCCGACTTTCGGTGCCTATTATGGGTCAAGATCAGGCGGCATACTCCGCTCTGAAAAGTGAGGCTAACATGGAGGTCATCATCAGGGGGCGACTTGGTGTATTCCCTCAGTAAACATTGTAAACATGAGTTTATGTCTCAATCTCTAGTTTCAAGTCTTCTTCAATACAGCTTGATGTTCATTTAGTAAATGATGCTCCACTTAGAGTCAAACAGACTAAAGCGGAGTATGCTTTAGGGCGGGGCTACAAGGTGATTGACAGGTCTCAAAAACAAGATGGTGACGGCCAAAATGCTGAACTCTAGGCTTCAAAACATCCGTCCACAAACCAACGGGGACGATACGACTGCCACGTCCACTTCTTAGATACGGTCTATTGTGAAGGTCCAGGGATGCTGCATTCTGAGTGAATGCATGAACGAGAACGGACCTGCATTCACATTAAAGCCAAGACTGTCTTTTGAAAGATGAAAGACCACTTTTCCTTCACACGTGAAAAGTGTGAAGTACGCCACTTGGGGTGGTACGACCAGCACTTCCTTGTGGCTCATGTTAGCCGGCAGCACATTCTGATAAAATATCTGTGTGACACACATCACCGGGTCCCTTTGTTGACTTCATGACTGCGTTTTAAATGCCACCTTGCGCTAGCATTGAGATCTGTTTCCATCTCAATAGGCCAAGCAGAAGCAGTCTTTCTGTCTGTTGTCACAGGAGGTCCTGAAACCGTGACAACCAACGTGATGTCAAGACGTGATGCCACATCAATATGACGTTCACGAGACGTCTTGATATCGCCTCACATGACAATCAGAAGCTAACCGCATCTTGATGTGCTCTCCCATAGTGTGATGCTAAACACAGACGGCATGTCGGACAGAGTTGCGTGCATGTTTTTTTTTATCCTTACGATAAACCATCCGGCTGTCGTATCGTCTCACATTGTCTTTGACATGCCCACGCACAGCTGGTGTGATAACGATCACCGAAAGCAGGCACACGTCCTCTGGCTGTGTGTGTGTGTGTGTGTGTGTAGTACTGGTGACTATATACAGTTGGCCTGTAGGCTACTTCTCTCGTTCCATATGGACACCGAGGAAGAGGCCGTGTGCCGACAGCTGATGTTTTCAAATGTTTTCAGACCACAAATCCTCAGTCGAATGCGCATTACACCACATGAGTATGTGATAAGATATTAACCCACTTTCTTTTTCCTCTGTGCGGGTTGCTTTATTTGTTCTTTTATTTTCAAGTCACAACAACATTTTTGTTTTATATTATGCTCTTATATATATCATTTTCTTTCAATTAGTTATTAAGTTGAGTTGAAATGTAAACGTATTGTGTAGTAAGTTAAATAAATACAACAATAAATAAAGTAGCCTGCATTCAAAAAAGGAAAGTGGACCCAGACTTGACCTTGAGGGGGCCCCAGAGCGGCCCCTGGGTTGATATCTTATTGTAATGCACATTCGACTGAGGATCTGTGATATGAAAACATTTTAGAAATCCTGCGGAGAAACAAAGGTCGACTGCAGCTTTTTAAGAGCCTTCAAACAAGTCGCGCCTTAATGTTCAAACTGCTGACTCCTGCTTGATGACCTTTGACAGAACAGTCAGTGCCATACGATGCAACCGAGAGCTGCAGCTGTGTGTTTCCTTGTAAGTACGATCGCTCGCGTGTCACCTTCACTGGCCCCAGCTTTCGTCTTCTTTTCGCAGCGCGTTTATCCTGCAAGTTGAGGGTTCTGGTTCTGGTTCTGGTTCTGGTTCTGGTTCTAATGGCTGGGAAGCAAAGGCACAAAGAAACACTGGAAGGGGCCGGTTATGTACTCCATGGCTGAACAGTGGAAACGGGTGGATGGAGAAGGTCGGGTGACTGGAGGCCAGTTTGTACAATTCCTTTCCTCTCTTCCTCTCCTTGTGTCTTAGTCCCGCCGATGGGAGACGCGAGTGTAAGAAGAGAGGAAAATACATGAGGAGAGAGGAGAAAGGAGAGGAGAGAGGAGAGAAGAAAGGAGAGAAAAGAAAGGAGAGGTGAAAGGAGAGAGGTGAGAGGAGAAAGGAGAGGAGAAAGGAGAGAGGAGAGAGGAGAGAGAAGAAAGGAAAGGAGAGAGGAGAGAGGAGAGAGGTGAGAGAAGAAAGGAGAGAGGAGAGAGAAGAAAGGAGAGGAGAAAGGAGAGAGGTGAGAGAAGAAAGGAGAGGAGAGAGGTGAGAGAAGAAAGGAGAGGAGAAAGGAGAGAGGTGAGAGAAGAAAGGAGAGGAGAGAGGAGTCGAGGCAACAGGACCAACAACATGACGAGTGTCACAGCTGCAGCCGCTGTCCATTGTTTAGTTATACCTTTGTAGTTTATGAACTCTGTGTGTGTATATACAGTGTGTGTGTATATATATATATATATATATATATAGAGAGAGAGACAGATAGATAGACACAAACAATTTCAACGTCTGCAGCTGTTGCTGTGATGATTAAAGCAGTGTAATTGGTTGTAGCCTACATCCAGTATAAAAACACAAGTACTACCAGGTGTGTGTCGTTGAGGAATGCGGTGAGAACAGAGTGGGGCGGGGCACAGAGCTCCATCACCCTGAAGGACTCCACCGTGGGAAGACCACTGTGTGTCTGAGAGCGTCTGCTGGAGAATGGACATGAAAGGGTCTGGAGAACAACAATAAGGTGTTACGCTGAACAATAGACTGACGTATATCGGCATATCTAGTCGGAGGGTCCGGGTACGTGTCAGCATCACTACGCATCAATGAGATCTGCTGTCTGAGACAGCAGCTACGTCTCTGCCAGCTCCTTTTCTTTTCTCCCTGACACACTTTGGCTTTTTCTTCATCCTCCGTCTCAGCCGTGCTTCACCCCCCTCTCATGTCTAGCCGGTTCAGCTTTGTTTTTAGCTTTTGTTAAACTTTCATTTCATGTGGAAGCTGTGAAGTCGCTGGAGGCCTCGGCAGCGATGGGGCTGTTCCACACCTGACTCCTGCTGTGTGCACTGAATGGGAAAGCGAAAGCTCATCCATCCTCAACGTCCGGAAGGGCAAACCTCCTCCTCGAGCTCGGGTCTGCCCCCGCAGGCTTGTTCTTTGACAGGAAGCAGCTTCTCTAGGATCCTGAGATGAGACTCAAGGATCGGCCCCAGAGTTCTAAAAGATATTAGAGTACCAAAATAGCCATCGTTGTGATTGAGCCCATTGGCCCTCCCACTTTTATGCCCTTAATCGTGGCTACCACAAGATGGTCTAGTTTTGTGTATTTAAATAGATGGAGACATACCATGGGGCCTTTTTAAACAAGTTATCATAAACCAAGGATGTCTTTATCTTTACGAATCAAGACTGCATAGTCTTGGCAATGAAATCCCCTTCAAGTCCTTGAAGTTGTATTTTTCTTAAAAAAGGTGCAGTAAGAATATTGTGACTTCTTTAAAACCGGTTTTATTTTTAATCTGCTGACAAATGTATTTCAACCCACCAGTTTATAATGGAACCAGTTGAAGGGTTTTTGATGCTCAATTATAGCTGATAACTTCATAACCTGGATTATGTTGTATACTCAGTAAGTGTTTTTATTAATTTTAAAGTTCCCCGTTGAAAGTCGAGAGGTTTTAAAGAGTCTAGAAGCTGTAATGACATCAGGGATTTAATGATATTGTAATATATTAGGATATTCTGGTTTAATGTGGTCATGAAATGTCTTTTTTATTTTGCATGTGAAAATGTGGCTCATGAACACTTTTTACATCCATTCACACGGCATTCATGCAACACTTGAATGTGTATGTATATATATATATATATATATATATATATATATATACGTATATATACACACACAGTATATTTTGACTTTACCTGTCCTGGAGTTGAAGATCATCCATGTTTGATGGGCTTCCTGTTGGTAGCAGCACAACAAGGTAAAGTTGTGCTGCAGTCTGCGTCGTGTTCTTATTAAGCTGGCAAGGAGCTGCTGCTGAGGCATGAGAACACGTGTGTGTGTGTGTGTGTGTGTGTGTGTGTGTGTGTGTGTGTGTGTGTGTGTAAAAGACACAGTCACTCTGCAGTAGCATGGGTTTGTGTGTGTATCTGATGCATTGTTTTTTGCTTTTCTGAGTGGTCTGTGTGTGTGTGTGTGTGTGTGTGTGTGTGTGTGTGTGTGTGTGTGTGTGTGTGTGTGTGTACGTGTGTGTTTTACAGTACAAGTTACTGCAGACACATGTGACTGCAGTACAGTGGAGCATCATTTTCAGAAGCTCCACACACACGTGCAGCTCTGGTGAGGTCATTACACACACACACACACACACACACACACCTTGGCTGTCACTGCCAATAGTTTGGATGTGTGTGTGAGTTCAGCAGATATGTTGAAGTGAATGTGATGTAACTGAAGCAGACAGACAGACAGGCAGACAGACAGACAGGCAGACAGACAGACAGGCAGACAGACAGGCAGACAGACAGGCAGACAGACAGACAGGCAGGCAGGCAGGCAGGCAGGCAGACAGACAGACAGACAGACAGACAGACAGACAGACAGACAGACAGACAGACAGACAGACAGACAGACAGACAGGCTCTGAGCTGTGTGGAGTTCCAGCTTAACTGGTTCTATGATTTGTAGAATGAGTTGTAATGTAGTATCAATATAGTTTGTCTTATTTTTTATCAGTTCCGATAACCTTGTCCTCACCAAACCAAATGTCTGAGATGTGGAAACGTGGAAGCATCACTACAACAAAGTGAGACAGGTTGTGACCGAGACAACACTTTCCACATTTTATATGGGAGTAAAAACGGAAAGGTCGGTTTGAACGCTCGACACCCAGTGGCCAGGTCGCGTCCGTCTTTCTGGAAAACAAGGTCCAGGAAAGATAGCTTTCTTCTTTTTCTAGAAAGCTGGCTTGTTTGATAGCCTAGAGGGAAAGCAGTACCCAGCAGAGGTACCAGCAGCTCCACAGTCCGCCCCACAGGACCAGGACCTGCACCGTGCACTCAATGGGCCATTAGCACAAAGCATCTGGAGTGGAGATCGGCACCCAGAAGAGGTTGAGCTCTTCCTCCTCTGTTTCTGCTTCCATAGCTTTATTCCCCCTTCCTTTACTCGCGCTCTCATGGAGAGTTTGGACGTGTTGCATCACGTATTGGATCACTATGTTGTTTCACCTCGTTGACTGTCTTTCTAGTAAAGGGGGCTCACTTCCTGTGCTCCATCCTCTCAACGGTGTATTATTATTACCCAACATAACCTCCTCTGCACCAGCTGCTCTGTCTCTTCCCACCACTTTTGTATTAGCGTGATACCAGTGGTACACGTTGCATGGTACCAATGGAACCTGTTCACACTGGAACGTCACACCAGAAGGTTCTCCCCACTCCTTCAACATCAGCCTGATTTATGAATGACTCACAGGGACAGTTGGGGAGCTAACAGCAACCACACTAGCTAGGCGAGGACGCTATGGCTATTCAGTCAACATTAAAAGTAACCATTTCAAATGCTGCCGTGATCCGCCACTTCCATGTCCATGAAAAGACCAGAACCAACCATGATTTAAGTCTCGGTGGCAAAAAATCAATGTTTTTCTTTAACGATATTCATATTTCAGTTTGGCAAAGAGCTGCTGATAGTTTTGTATTTGATTTATGTTAATCCGCCGTGGAAAACAGTCCCCAACAAACGCCCCGTTGCCTCCTCTTTGAGTGACACTGTCAGGAACCAGCCAGCTGAGGCGCCCGGGACCTCGGAGCGCGCGGCCAGGGAGCTGCGCGCCAGGCGACGGGGGCGAGCGGGACGCGCACCTGAAGCCAATCCGCGGGTTCCCGCAGCTGGAGCTCGTTAGGCTGCCTGCAGGGAATATAGGTGGAGAACATACTGTGTTCGACGCGAGTTCGTGCTTCTAGGTCCCGCCGAGCGTGTGGAGTACCACGAGGAGGATTTCCCAGGGTTTTTGGAGAGTGACGGCTACGGAGCCAGGACGTGAGTTTCCACCGCTGCCATTTTGAGAGGCAGTTGTTTTTTTGTTATATCATTTTTTGGACTTTGTGCTATCCATTTGTTTTTTGTGAATAAACTACGCCAGTATACTGGCTAAAGATACCACGTCTGTTGTCGTGCGCTTGGGGTCAGAAGAAACCATAACAGTACGAACTCGCCACCATGACGACCCCAGCCGACACAGACTCGGATTACCGGAGGGCTCTGGAGCGGCAGTTCCAGCTGACGGATCGCCACACGCACCAGCTAGGAGCAGCCGCAACAG
This sequence comes from Cottus gobio, assembly GCA_023566465.1. NCBI lineage: Eukaryota > Metazoa > Chordata > Actinopteri > Perciformes > Cottidae > Cottus > Cottus gobio. The sequence goes on from CM042230.1 coordinate 23,490,519, forward strand.
CCGTGCAGGTCCTCCAGGACCAGGTCAAGGGACTCACGGCGTCAGTGGAGAGATTGACGCAGCTACAGGTGACGTCGGCCGCCCAACACGCGGAGCTCCTATTACAGCTTCGGGCATTGACGGAGGTCCGCGCTACTCCACCAGGGTCCCAACCAGCACCGGTGGAGGTAGCCGGTCCGCTTCTGGAGCCACCGTTCCGGGCTGGCCCAGCCTCTTCGGAACCCTGCCTGTCCAGTCCACAACCGTTCGGGGGAGACTTTGAGACTTGCGGGGTCTTCCTCATGCAATGTGAACTGGTCTTCACCCACCAGCCCAGCCGGTTCTCATCTGACGCCGCCCGAATCGCATATGTGACTAACCTACTCACCGGCCGGGCAGCCCAGTGGGCTGCCGCTTCCTGGTCCAGGGGGATTGGGTTCCGGCACACCTACCAGGAGTTCGTGGAGGAACTTCAGAGACTGTTCCACCATCCGGCCCGGGGGCCGGACCCCGGTTCCCAACTGGCCGGCATTCGACAGGGGAGTGGCAGGGTGGCGGACTACGCGGTGGAGTTTCGGCTGGCTGCAGTGGAGAGCGGGTGGAACGATCCGGCCCTTCGGGTTACCTTTCGAGCGGGGCTCAGCGCGGCGGTACGGGACCAGCTGGCGACGCGGGAGGAACCCGTCTCCTTCGAGGAACTCGTCCGCCTCGCCCTCCGCATTGACGAACGACTCGAGGAACGGAGAGAGGAGCGGGTCCCCAGGAGTGCTGTCTCTAGGGTCCACAACACTAGACACCAGGAGTGGTCTCCGGTGGTGTCCCTGCCAGGCCCTCCAAGTCCGGGTGGCCCATCCCCCTCCCCGTTGACATCTGGAGAGGAGCCGATGCAGCTGGGGCGTGCACGGCTCAGCCCAGCCGAGCGGGAGGTTCGGTTCCGGACGGGGCTGTGCCTGTTCTGTGGCGAAGGGGGTCACCAACTCCGCAACTGTCCCGTTCGGCCAAAAGACCGGGCTCGCCAGGACCACGGGAGGTCCTGGTGAGCCATCTTTCCTGTTCCCGTGCTCCTGCGCCGACGGCCCGGCGCTTGAGCGTCAACCTGGCCTGGGCGGACCGGCGGATCGAGGTGGGGGCTCTCCTCGACTCCGGGGCGGACGAGTGCTTCATGGACTCGGACTTCGCGTCAGAGGCCCAGGTGCCGCTCATGGACTTGGAGGAGCCCGTGGAGGCGTTCGCGCTGGACGACCGGCAACTGGCGCACGTCACCCAATGCACCCGACCCATCACCCTCACGGTGGCCGGCAACCACGTGGAGGACCGCCGTTTTTACTTGTTGCGGTCACCGGCGGCCCCGGTGGTATTGGGTCACCCTTGGTTGGTGCAACACGAACCCCGAGTGGCCTGGGCGGCCGGAACCATATTGGAGTGGGGTCCCTCCTGTCACGCCCAGTGTCTCCGAGCCGCTCCAGGAAGGACGTCCCGAGTGCCTCCCCGGGTGCCGCCTCCGGACTTATCCGCCGTCCCGGCCGAGTACCACGACCTGGGGGTGGTTTTTAGCAAGGCCCGGGCCCAGTCTCTTCCCCCGCACCGACCGTATGATTGTGCCATCAATCTCCGTCCGGGAGCGTCCCTGCCCAGCAGTCGGCTGTATAGCCTGTCCATCCCGGAGAAGGCGGCAATGGAGGAGTACATCTCGGAGTCGCTGGCGGCGGGCTTAATTCGGCCTTCGTCCTCCCCGGTGGCGGCAGGCTTTTTCTTCGTGAAGAAGAAGGATGGAGGTCTCCGGCCCTGCATCGACTACCGGCAGTTGAACGACATCACGGTTAAGAACCGGTACCCCCTTCCGCTCATGAATTCCACCATGGAGCCCCTCACCCAGGCAACCATCTTTTCCAAGTTGGACCTCCGCAGCGCGTACCACCTGGTGCGGATCCGGGAGGGGGATGAGTGGAAGACGGCCTTCAAGACGCCCCGGGGTCACTACGAGTACCGGGTGATGCCGTTTGGACTGACCAACGCCCCGGGGGTCTTCCAGGCCCTGATGAATGACGTGCTCCGGGACATGCTGGAGGAGTTTGTGGTGGTCTATCTGGACGACATCTTGGTCTTCTCCAGGACCCACGTCGAGCACGTCCAGCACGTCCGCCGAGTGCTCCACCGGCTCCTCCAGAACCATTTGTATGTGAAGGCGGAGAAGTGCCTGTTCCACTCCGCCTCAGTTGAGTACCTGGGGTTCATCATTGAGGAGGGACGGATCCGGGCCGATCCCCGGAAGGTCCAAGCGGTGGTGGACTGGCCGACGCCCGCTTCGCGGAAGGCCTTGCAGGGGTTTTTGGGCTTCGCGAACTTTTATCGGCGGTTCATCCGCAACTACAGCCGGGTGGCGCTCCCCCTGACCGCGCTGACATCTCCCGCCCAGCCGTTTTCCTGGCCCTCCGAGGCCGCGGCCGCATTCCAGGTCCTCAAGGGACGGTTCACCAGCGCTCCTGTCCTGCTACACCCGGATCCAAGGAGGCAGTTCATCGTGGAGGTGGACGCCTCCGACGCAGGGCTAGGTGCGGTTCTGTCCCAGCGGGCAGAGGGGGATCAGAAGGTGCATCCCTGTGCGTTTTTCTCCCGACGCCTGCTCCCGGCGGAGGTGAACTATGACATCGGGAATCGGGAGCTGCTGGCAGTGGTTGCTGCTCTGGAGGAATGGCGTCATTGGCTGGAGGGGGCGGAGCAGCCGTTTGTCGTGTGGACTGACCATAAGAATCTGACGTTCATCCGGGCGGCCAAGCGGCTCAATGGCCGACAGGCGCGGTGGGCCGACTTCCTTAGTCGGTTCGACTTCTCCCTAACCTATCGTCCGGGTTCTCGCAACACGAAGGCAGACGCCCTGTCCCGCCTACATCAGAGAGAGGGTCCGGACACGGAGGATCCTGCGGCCATCGTTCCGGGAGCCCGAGTGGTCGGCAGAGTGGCCTGGGGAATCGAGGCCGTCGTGAGGAGGGAACTGCGCAACCACCCGGCCCCTAGTGGCGTGCCCCCAGGCAGGCTGTTCGTTCCGGAAGCTGTCCGGTCCCGCGTCCTGAAGTGGGGCCATGCCAGTCAGCTGGCCTGCCATCCCGGGGTGCACCGGACCTTCACCTTCCTGGCCCGGCACTTCTGGTGGCAGGGGATGAGGAGCGATGTCAAGGAGTATGTGCTGGCGTGCTCCGTCTGTGCCCGCAGCAAGCCTTCGCACCAGGCGCCCGCTGGATTGTTGCAGCCCTTGCCGGTCCCGAGCCGCCCGTGGTCCCACGTGGCGTTGGACTTCGTGACCGGGCTGCCACCCTCCCAGGGCAGGGCCGTGTTACTGACGGTGGTGGACCGGTTCAGTAAGGGAGTCCACCTGGTGGCTCTGCCCAAGCTTCCCTCGGCGGCGGAGACGGCGGAGCTACTGATGAGTCACGTGTTCCGGCTCCACGGCCTTCCTCAGGACGTCGTCTCGGACCGGGGTCCCCAGTTCACCTCCCAGGTATGGCGGGCATTTTGCAAGGGGTTGGGCATCTCTGTTAGTTTGTCTTCTGGGTATCATCCGCAGACCAACGGGCAGACGGAGAGGGCCAACCAGAGCGTGGAGTCGGCGCTTCGCTGCATGGCTGCCAGGAACCCGTCCGCCTGGAGCCGGTTCCTTCCCTGGGTGGAGTATTCGATCAACTCCCTGGTGAGCTCAGCGACCGGCGTCTCCCCGTTCGAGGCGGCTCTGGGGTACCAGCCGCCCCTGTTCTCAGCGCAGCAACCAGAAGTGGCGGTTCCGTCCATGCAGGCCCACCTGGATCGGTGTCGACGGATCTGGGAGACCACCAGGGCCGCTCTCCTTCGAACGGCAGATCGGAGCAGCACGGGGGCCAACCGTCGCCGCACTCCGGCCCCGGTGTACCAGCCAGGGCAGAAGGTGTGGCTGTCCACCAAGGACCTCCCCTCCCGCCCGGACGCCAAGAAGTTGGGTCCCCGGTTCGTGGGTCCCTTCGAGGTGACGCGGGTGTTGAGTCCAGCGGCGGTGCGGTTGAAGCTACCGGCGGCGATGCCCTACCACCCGGTGTTCCACGTCTCCAGAGTCAAGCCCGTCGGCCACAGCCGGTTGATGCCACCGGACCCGGCCCCACCTCCGCCCACGATAGTGGAGGGCCAGCCCCAGTGGAAGGTCCGTCGGGTGATGGACGTGCGCCGACGAGGGCGGGGTTACCAGTACCTGGTCGACTGGGTGGGGTATGGCCCAGAGGAGCGCAACTGGGTGGCCCGCCGGCTCATCATGGATCCAGGGTTGCTGACCTCCTTCTACCGTGCCCATCCGGACAAGCCTGGCAGGTCGCCAGGTGGCTCCCGTAGACGGGGGGGTACTGTCAGGAACCAGCCAGCTGAGGCGCCCGGGACCTCGGAGCGCGCGGCCAGGGAGCTGCGCGCCAGGCGACGGGGGCGAGCGGGACGCGCACCTGAAGCCAATCCGCGGGTTCCCGCAGCTGGAGCTCGTTAGGCTGCCTGCAGGGAATATAGGTGGAGAACATACTGTGTTCGACGCGAGTTCGTGCTTCTAGGTCCCGCCGAGCGTGTGGAGTACCACGAGGAGGATTTCCCAGGGTTTTTGGAGAGTGACGGCTACGGAGCCAGGACGTGAGTTTCCACCGCTGCCATTTTGAGAGGCAGTTGTTTTTTTGTTATATCATTTTTTGGACTTTGTGCTATCCATTTGTTTTTTGTGAATAAACTACGCCAGTATACTGGCTAAAGATACCACGTCTGTTGTCGTGCGCTTGGGGTCAGAAGAAACCATAACAGACGTTCTCTAAAAACAGCTTTACTCTTTAGGAACATTCTTGAGCCCTTTTTAAAAATGTGTCTGTATGATTTTCACTCTTTTTCTTTTTTAAGATTTAGATGGGAACCAAAATACGGTTTAAGAGACTTAACTCATTGAGTTTGCTCTCGCAGAACATAGTCGGCCTTATCCTTTAAAGTTTGAACTATTGCATTTATTGACAGCAGTCAGCCCATCAAACAGTGTGTGACAGAAATAGAAGCATGTTTAGAATACAGTTTCGGCCCTTTCATTGAAAAAACATCCCACAGCCTTCCTCATCCCTCCCTCACAACTGGCCCCTCCCTCCCTCCCCTCCCTCCCCTGCCTCCCTCACTCTTAAGTGCTTGTCTCTCTGCAGCGGTAGTGACAGCTGACTGAGGATGGGATGCTGTACTTTGACGTTAACCTCCCCGTGTCCTTGACTTCAAGTGATAGACTTGAGCAGCATACAGGCGCCAATATCAGCTTCATGAAACAGGGAGTGAATTAATGTGCAGAGGTCTCGGCTTCAGAATGAATCCAAACTTTTCTCTGGATGCTAGGGGCAAAGTGTGTCCTGCAACAGACCGGGTCAGGCTTGTTTTTAGCCCGAGACAAGTGAGGTGTGAATCACCGTAACCACGAGAAATTCTTGAGCACACAGTCATGAATGAGCACAAAAACAGACGTGTACAGGCGGACAGACGCACACACTGTGGACCGAACGCCTGATCCCCTCACATGTTTCCACCTGGCGAAGAAAGAAGCAAACCTTCTTGCACCTAAAACACTGACATGCACACGCATTCAAAGTGAATGGAACGATGTCTCATTGACCTTGTTGCTGCCTGTAAACTGACCCATGAGATGTTCCTCTAAATATAGTAAAGTCAGCCGGGTTGCCTGCAGGCGGACTGATAAGATGGAGAAAGCTGTTCTCGTGCTGGGAGCTGAAGTGCTTCTGGGTTCAGCCTCGGTAACCCCACCCTGTACGGCCCATCCTCACAAAGTGCTCTTCCACGAGCCCCAAACCACTTCGGCAGCCCTGCACGGCACACGGCCGCGCACCCTGACCTCTGGGAAGAAGTGCACGCGTTAGAGGCCGTGTCAGCATCCATTTAAAGGGACACTCCGACAGTTCAGTGCAGCGTTCCCATAAACGTCCCCCCGGAGCAACAGCGTGGCCCAGCGATATGTCTGCATAGCACCATCCTCACCATCATGGAACCCAATGACCTGAGCAGTTAGAGTGGGGCGAAGTTGAAATGTGGTTAATGACTCAGCGAGCCACTTTTAAACCGAAGAAAGTACTTGTGCGTAGCAAAGACAGGATTTCATTCATGTTCAAGTGTTCCGAGCAAAGTAGGAAATAGCATTCATTCTGAAGGGCTTTGCGTGTGTTTACCTTGCACGGCCGCTGGATACAAGCTACATCCGCAGATCACACAAGAATAAATATTATCAGGCTTTAAGTAATGCATTTGAACCACAGCCAGGGCCGCTGGGGGGCCGCAGAAGGAGAGTTGGAAAATGTTCCAAAATACCAAATAAAGTAAACGTAATAGTGTGAAATACTGAGGAATGGTAAGGTGGGATGTTACTTAACAATGAGCCTCCAACACAGGAGCGTCAGGGAAATGTACATAAAGTCAGAAGTGCCTGCTTATATCTTAGATTTTAAAAAATAAACAAGTATAGGAACTATATAGTGTAATGAAGAACTGAAGATCGACTGACTGTCTGTCAATTTGGTCCGCAATCACTTTTCTCCCAACTGTATTGGCAAGAGTTTGACTGACAGATGGTTCATCCAGTCACCTGCTAAGTATTTCTTTTGAAAGAGCCTGTCCTTGATAACACTTTCCAATGACGGCTTCTCAGATGGTGCTGTGTAACAAACCATCTGGAGCGCCACGCTGCTACCCGAAAAAGCCACCTCTTCAGAGGCCCACCCCACGCGTGTCAAGGCCCATACTTCTCCCTTTGGAATCCATTTTTCCTCCTTTTTGGACCAACCTGAAGATGACTGAGCACGGTGAGCTCCAACAGAGGGTCACATTTGCATCCCCACCAAACGCTGCGCAGTGCTCCGTGTCACGCAATGGCGCCGGTGCCCGTCGAACCTTGCGGTAAAAGCTGTTATTTTTGGGCCTGTGGGTTCCCCGCTTGTGTATTTTATCGTTCCCCAGGGCGGAGTGTTTGAAGGAGCTGTCCATGGAAGTGAGGCCGAAACGACACAAAAAAAGATGGTTTGACCTGCTATCCTTGGAGGACTGTCTGGGTTCTGACATGCTGTGTGTGTGTGTGTGTGTGTGTGTGTTTATATATATATATATATATATATATTTATGTGTGGTGTCATTTGTTTTCTCATCCTTACTGAACAATGCAATGCCAAGGGCAGCAGAGTCTTCCAATATTCGTCATTGTGGTAATAATGCTGTGCGGTAATGCTAAAAACTCATAAAATGCTCTTTCAAATGATTTTTTTTAACCTTCTGTCACATCTTGCATGCAAAAAAAGTAGAGAACACAAAGAGATGTTGAGTGAAAGCAGGACAATGATGAGGGAAAACAGCCATGACTCAGCAACAGAGACAGAGGCAGCTGAAGCTAAATCGACGACAAGGAAGACGAGAGAGAGAGAGAGAGAGAAATTGTTGCATTGTGTCTAGGATGCATTTATGTATTTCTGTCTACTGTTTATCTCTGTACAAGTGTGGGTACGTGTTACCTTTTTTTTTATAGACGCAGTCATAATGAAATACTTGCTGCTGCAAACATTCGACCCCAGTACGTCCAAATTCACCACTAATGCGCACCTGTTCATTATTCATGATGTGTATATATATATATATATATATATATATATATATATTTTAATTAAAGTCCAAACGGGGAGGGTCGTGGTGGATGTACCGGTCAAACAAACACATTCATAGCATTACTTACAATTTTACTAGGGAGAACGTAATTTTTGTTCTGCCTTACAGTCTATAAGTGCTGCTGTTTCAGGACCATGGACAGATACACATACTGTAGCTGCAGCAGCAGGCCAATTCATGGTGGAGGAAACCAAGATCACATTGTACTTCATCAGAATGGTTATATAGTTATTCCACAAGTATTATGACAGGAAGCAGCTGATACTCATATATAACGAGAGGTTAATGCTTGTAACTGAGGGATTTTACTCAAATACTGTACTTAAAGTGGCAATCCTTCAGATTTAAGTCCTGGTGGGGTTTGGACAGCCAATGTTGCTTCATGTTACAGGTTCCAGGATACTGGGGGGCAGCTCGACTAACTATTGTCATTTTAATAAAGAAGTCAGCCAATAATTGGCCTTTTTCCATCATTCTGCAAAAAGCCATAATCTGAACAACATTTATCAACAACTATTATCGATATGAAGACATAGTGGAGCACTCTCTCTGTTGTATATCCGAGCTCCTACTTACTTCATACATAGCCAGGGCAGGCGGCATGTGCTCTGAGTGCGAGCGTGCCCCTCTGGTTTCCGCTCTGCCCGGGTCTCATGAAGCCGTTTACAGATGATGATGTCATCGCCGCAGCTCGGCCGTTAGCTGCGAGACGCCGGCAATGTTGAGAGCCATGTGAGGCAATTGAAAATGCTCCCAATCTCACATCTCGCTCCTTTTAATTGTTTTTGTCCATATGCTGTCTTGTAGGAAAGAGCCCAGAATGGAGCCAGCAAGCGGACTACTGTCAGCATATAAACAGCATACGGGGTGATTCGGTCCCAGGCTGTTCGATCTGTGTGAGCACGTTGGTTTCCACTGGACAGTATTTAGAGTGTGGTATGGGGGCCTCAGCGGTGGCACATAGGCATCGATCCTTTAAGACACATCTACTCCCACCACGAGCGTAGCCAGGGAGCCGCAGATGCTGTCATCCTCTCTTTGCGTAACCATGGTGATAGTCCCTTTCAGCGACGTGTTGTGTCTGCTTGCCTCATTGTCAAAAGATGTAGCACACGCACACACACACCCACACACATACACACACACACACAGAAACACACACAGGCTGGAGAGGCTGGATTTGGGAAGCGGGACCTGTTTGACGGATAAACAGCTGACGGAGCAGAGTGACAGATTCAGGTGAAGCTTTCAGTCGGGCTCACGCTGGGGAGTCTGCAGGATGTGTTTATCAGAAATATGTACGTCGTTCATTCCGTAGGTCTGGGATTCAGTCTTATTTCAGACACATCATACTTGGAAATGTGTTTACTGAGTAATTTGGCCACTGACAAGCTCGACAGGATAATGAGCCTGTCCGGGATGTTTGTTGATTGCCGATGATGCTCATCATGCTTTTTTCTATCTCCTTTAGGTCCGGGGATGATGTCGTCAATGATGTCGTCGGGTGGACGCCAAGACCCTCCAGGGCAGTCTGCCTTCAGCTCGGACTACCTGTCTGGTGAGGGAGGGGGAGTGTTTGTCCACTGTAGGGTAGGGTTTGCACAGAAGTTTGAGCTGTTTTATTGCAGAGGCACATGGGACCTGTGGGTCAGTGAGAAAGAAAACACTCACCAGTTGGGACTCTTTCTGGGCCCAGCTTTCCGTGTGTTTAATGTACATTCACAAGCGGAAAGGTTACAACCGAGCAAACCGCTTGACTCTGACCTGAGTCTCTTGTGGGACCAGCAAAGTGCACTCTGCAACCAAAAACTAGAGAACCAACCACGCAAGGGCATTGTCACGCTCTTCATGTGGTCACTGGGAAACCGAGTATTGTTTTCAGACATACCAACATATTAAACACTAAAGCTTTAAAGTATTAAAAGGAGAAAAATAATTATTCATTATTATTATATTAATATTATACAGACCTTAGGCATGACTTTGACTTGTGACCGAACCTCTATACTTGACTTGGACTCGAGCTGAAAGACTTGAGTGGGATAGACAGAATGGTATAGAGATGCCTTTAGCTCCGTTCTATGTGTCCCAGTAAGCCATGCCAGTGACCCAGGACACTGAAGCAGCTTAATGGAATTCAGCCATCATTCATTTCCTTATTTACAGCCCTGTTTTTCCTACTGCGACATGTCAAGATGTCCAATAAATGTGTTTAATATGCAGGTTTCTTTGTAACAGATGCGTGTACACATTTGAATACGTTAAACATCAGCATTTGTTTCTATGTTCTGCTGGCTCATTTCTTCTCCTCCTCTTCTCTCCTGATCATTCTCCTCCTTTACTTCACTCCTCCCTCTCATTTTGACTTTCTCTCTCTGGCCCCACTGTCCCTTCTGATTCTCCAATTTCACTTCCCCCCTCTCATTCCTCTCTCTCTTTCCAACTGTCTGTCGGTTGTTCTGTCTCTCTCTTTCAGGTCCCATGATGGGTGGGAGGACAGATCAATGGAGCCTGAACAAGACAAAGGACAACAGCATGCCTGACTCATTTTTAGGTCCACTTTAATTTTTTCTTTTCTCTGACTTTCAAGCTTGGAAAGACGTCATATGTCCCTGCTCACTCGCTGTCCGTGTGCTTATAAAAACATGTTCTAGTAACAAACGAGTGAAGCCGGTTTTGTGATTCACAAGATTGTTTGTGTGGAAATCATTCTGTAGGGAAATCTATAAAAACAAACCTTTGTCGCAAGCTGCTGCTTTGTAGCTGTTCAGCACCGTTAGGTGACGGCTCTCTACACGTGCTGCATACACATTTACCATAACAGTGGTTTTAAATCAGCTTTGCATCATGTTTTCTAATTTCTACAAACTGAAAATGTCCATAATTTACCCTTCGCTATGCCCCACTGTCAGCTGCTGCTCTGTCAGAGCTGCCACGGAGCCCACACTGTCACTAACTGCACTCGATGCATAAATATGATCTAGTCTTTTGAAAAACAGAAATGTGAGAGATATTTCAGAGAGAAGCAGACAGAAGTGATAACAGGTTGAAAAGACCAACTCATCACCTGATCCAGACTGAAGGCAAGGCAAGGCAAGTTTATTTGTATAGCACATTTCAACACAAGGCGATTCAAAGTGCTTCACATACAACCATTAAAAGCATAAAAACACAATCCAAAATAAAAGATTTTAAAACAATTAAGAACATTCATTAAAACAATAAACAGTTAAAAAGCAAAAATAGATAGATACAGAATTGAATAAAAGTTGCAGTGCAGTTTAAGATATAAAATGCAGTAGTGAGATGCAGAATCTGGTTTAATTAAAGGCAACAGCAAACAGAAAGGTCTTCAGTCTGGATTTAAAGAGGCTGAGGGTCTCAGAAGACCTGCAGCTCTCTGGGACCTTGTTCCAGATGTGTGGAGCAGAAAAGCTGAACGCTGCCTCTCCGTGTTTAGTTCTGACTCTTGGAACAGAAAGTAGACCCGTCCCAGACCACCTGAGGGGTCGGGATGGTTCATAAGGCAGCAGCAGATCACTAATGTATTCAGGCCCTAAACCATTCAGTGCTTTATAAACCAGCAGCAGGATTTTAAAGTTAATACTTTGTTGGACAGGAAGCCAGTGCAAAGACCTCAGAACCGGAGTGATGTGATCCACTCTCCTGGTCTTAGTGAGGACTCGAGCTGCAGCGTTCTGAATCAGCTGCAGCTTTCTGATTGACTTTTTACTGAGACCTGTGAACACACCATTACAGTAGTCAAGTCTACTGAAGATGAATGACCTGTGAACACACCGTTACAGTAGTCAAGTCTACTGAAGATGAATGCATGGACAAGTTTCTCCAAATCCTGTTGAGACATAAGTCCTCTAACCCTTGATATATTCTTCAGGTGATAGTAGGCTGATTTTGTAACTGTCTTGATATGGCTGTTCAGGTTGAGGTCTGAATCCATAACTACTCCTAGATTTCTGGCTTGGTTTGAGATTTTTAACATCAGTGATTGTAGCTCAGCGCTCACTTTCAATCGTTCGTCCTTGGAACCAAAAACAAGTACTTCTGTTTTATCTTTATTTAATTGAAGAAAATTCATTGACTGAAGACAATGAAGTTAAGGAACAGAACTGTTCCCGGGAAGAAGGATATTTCTTTATTCACTGTTACAATTATTAAAAAGCTAAAGCAGCATGTGTATACATTCAGTATACCTTCAGTAGCTAGCGTAGCATATGTGTGCTAACGTTAATGATATGCTAATCTATCACATGTTTTTTTACGTACAACCATAAAGTTTTAGAAACGTATATCTCCTGACAGCATCACTATCACACAACGTTTAACCACGACAAGCTCCAAAACCAGCCTGAAGATGGAGAAAACCACGGTCGGAGCTGGCAGAGGCTACGCTCTGGCCGGCTTAGCACCGGTCAACTTAGCTAACATGAAATCATCCTGGATTGCTTGTAACTTGGAAACCTGTCTCGTGCAAAGTAAATGTGTAACCCCTGACACAACAAATAGTTAAAGCTGCGGCGTGTAGAACTTCTATGTGATAATTGAATGTCTGAAATGATTCTGATGGTATCCTTTACAGTTGATTCAACCTCGTTGGGTGCTGTTCAGATATTTTCAAATTCAACATACACTAGCTTAATATCATAACTGCTTTCGTTACCTGATGAGCCCCGTGGCTCTCCAACACACTCGGAAAGGGGAGGCAGAGTGGAGGGGTATTCTATTGGTCGCAATCTGCGACCTCACCACTAGATGCCACTAAAACCTCCACACTGTCCCTTAAAAGCAATACGATTACCTGGTCTCACCACTATTATTACAGCTTCCTACCAAAACAACAGTCGTATGTATAAAGCAGCAGCATGTCAGTGGCCTGTTGGTGATCTCTGTGTTCCATCTCCCCATCAGGCTTTTCTCAATCTGGGATGGGAGCGACCATGGGGTCTGGCCTGCCACCGTTCCAGACCGGCATGAGCACCACTCTCGGCCAGACCGGGATGGGCTCCGCCATGGACACCCAGAAGAGTTCTGGCCTATTTGGCGTGGACAACAAAACCACCAGCAACACCGGTGGAAGCAGTCCGTTTAAGACCAGCGATCTGTTTTCGTCTGGCGGCCCGGGAATCCCCTCCATGGATCACTCTACAGGTATCAGACAGAGGGGGTGGGGGGTTGCATGTTGGTACTGTGTGCCAGTGGCAGCAGGGGCAGGGGGGAGTCAGGAGAATGAGGAGAGAGGAGGAACTTGTGGTAGACGCAGTATGGTTTTGGGGGCTATGAAAAGGAAAAAACACCTAAATCCTCGTCATGTCCTCGATTAGATTTATTATAATCTCAAATTGTAAGCGTATTATTCTGTAACACTGCAGCACAGGGGAGGATCATCACACAGAACCTGCTCTCAGCAGCAGAGGGCAGCCTTCCCCACCGTAGGTGGAAACAGATCCAGCTCTGCTTGGTGGCCTCACTGCTTTACTCCCCGTGCACTCTGTTGCTCTTCTCCTCCTCAGCTGACAGAGGGGTCTAAGACAATCATAAACACAGGACAGACCATAGTTTCATGTCTCGCTGCCTATTATCCTGAATTGTTAATGCATATAATACTCATTAGCAGCTGACTGTTGACTGAATTGTGTGGTTGCAGAGCAGCAAAAACACAAACCCACAAGAAGATTTAACGGCAAAGCAGGCGGCCGTGCCGTTTGAGGTCTTCCGGTGTAATTTACCTAAAAGCCGGTTATCAGATCCTTATAAATGGAGACATGAACAGTTATTTCATCAGCCCAACAGAAGTGATCGGCGAGAAATCTTGATTATTTTTTCCGCAGGGCCCTCAACTGAACTTTTGAAATGACTCAGCATCTGTGCAGAACGCATTAAACATTTAGCAAGCTCCTATCCAGGGGTTTTATTTTCCTTCTGCTGTGTCGGTGGGCTAAAGATAGCCCAGTACCGGCTGGTTGTTACGTAACACTTACTATCCTCGTTCATTACAGGAAGTTTCAACAGACTTCTAGAAACCAGGGATGATCTGAGGAGGGATTGGTTGTTACACAATGCTGTTGGGTAACTGATCTTTAGATGTACAATCCTATTGGTTTGAGCAGAAATATATTCCTATGATGCCCATGTCTGCAATACATCATAAATATACTCAGAAGTTATTATAATCTGCTCTGAATAATATCATAATATCATAATCATAGTTGTAATACATTGTGTTATTTCTCAAATACATCATAATTGCTGCTGAAATGCATTATAATATGATAAGTTACACTAAATGTAGATTGTTTACTTGAAGTAAAGATTTCCTTAAATATATTCAAGAACAACACGAACCGTTGTCAGATTAATTTTGCTTTACATGAAGCCAACAATAATTTAGAGTTACTTATAATCACATTATAATGCATTGTAACTCGGGGTGCAACACTACTGGATGGATATGTAGACTCAGTGATCAACAATCCAATGTCACCAATGCACTGTGAAAACAGTACACAACAAATTTAAGACACGCCTTTATTTTGAAATTCCTCGTGTCACTTCCGTCCAAGCTGACCCCTTTCCTACAAAGCCCAGTTTAGAAAAATGTCTAATCATATGTGAGTTGCTTGTTGTGAGTATGACAGTAACTATAAATGTAATACATTATCTGTGATCGCTTGATAATAACAGTGATTGGGATGCGGTATTATAATACTTGACCTTATAGGTAAATGCTTTATCATGTGTTATGATTAATGCGGATGAGCGCTTGTAACTATAATTATGCAGCAGATTATAAGGCATTATGAGTATGTTTATAAGGCATTATAGACATGGGTGTCACGATGTGCTAGGACCACCCATTCAGTACTCAGGGAAGAGGAGGCGGTGATGTAACCACATGCTGCTATTTTAAAATCCTGTGCTTAGCTAACCGCTCCATCACACAAAATACCTGCAGACATTCTGTAAATGTGCCAATCCTGTTACATCATCTGGATGACAGCAACGGAGAGTAGAATGCGAGCGTTGGGTAACTACCAACCATCTGTGAAGTACAATTTAGAAGTACTTTACTCAAGTCCTTCCATTTTATGATACTTTGCACTTCTACACCACCATATTTGGAGGCAAATATTTGACTTTTTGTTGCACTGCATTTATTCAACTTTATTATCTTTACAGATTTAAATCTATACTAATAAACTAATATTGTTTCATGAAAGGTGAAGCTACCCAGCAGTATGCAAATTAATTCAATTAGCTTAAAGTGAAGCATTCTACATAACAAGTCATTTTAATGTAGGTACTTCTCGTGTATTTTGTTGCTATTACTTTTTTACTTTTACGTAAGTACATTTGTGAATGCAGGGCTTTTTACTTGTAACAGACACTGGCTCTGTGATGAGGGGACAAATCATGAAAAGAAGAAAAGTCTCTTTTTTTGTTGGCTGCCTTTATCAAAAAACATGTGACTCAGCAAACAATTAGCTAAGTGGCACCAAATTATTTTTGAAAGCCAATCGGGGCAGACTGGGCTTTTTTGGGAGGGGGTCTTAAATAGACAGGGGCTTAAACGGAGCATTTCAGAGGGGAATACAGGTATATTCAGTCTGACAGAATGAGAAAGAATAAAGAATTAGCCATTAGATCCAACTACCTAGCACATGGTGTACTAAAAAAGTACTGTTTTTTCTAGAGAATCAGCTGAGGAGGGAATAATTAATATACCATCCAGAATGAGGGAGTTCAGATGTTACTAATATGAATAACAATGGCTCTGTTCTTGCCATGACAAGATCCAGCGTGGACATCATCAGAACGATATCCATGACACCCACTGCACCCATTACACCCCCAACACTTATGTATTCCACTGACACTGAAGTACTTTGTTATTGCCCCAGTTGCTTTTGAACATCATATGAGTTATCTGAGGTAAAGTCCTCTTATATCAACACCAACGATGAGGACATTTCACATTTAACGGTGCGCGTCCCGTTGCCAGGCAGAAAGGGTCACGACAGGTCATGTAGCTCCGCTTCTTCCCGTCTCACATCACTGGGTATCGAATGAGTCATAAAACCTCTCGGAGAAGAGCTCATGGATGAGCGGTGCTCCGTTGGGCCAAAAGGTTCCACAAGAACCAGCAGATGTTTGCTGCCAGATGGGATTGAGCCCAGCATGACTCATGATCCAGGTTATAGGAACAATTTGGAGAAAATAGGAGAAACACAGGTAACTGCATTATGAATCTTAATAATTTCATCAATAAGCCTTTTTTTTTAAAGTCCTCCACACACCTGCTCCTCTGTGCTGGTGGGATCGGTGAGACGAAGCCCCCTTTAACGGCAACATTTCAGTCCAAACTCTCCCACCCAGCTCTTTTTGCCACGCCAATGTGTTTGAGGCAGCCAGCGCTCCGACATTAATGTGTCCCCGTGGCAGTTAGCCAGAGCCCAGATTAAGATGTACTCTCCATTAAATACCTTATCACATTAAATATAGACGATAATGCCTCGGGCCTGTCTCCTCCTTCGAGCTGTTTATAGCCGGGCGAGCATTGGAGGCCGAAGGGAGGAAAATGGCTCCTGCAATTCAATCAGTTTAGAAAAACAGGGGAGAGGTGGCCGATTTAGAGGGAAAGGTGCAACTTTATCTGGATCCACTTTAACATCCGGTGATGCAGGAGAGATTGAGGATGAAAAGCTGAGATAGAGGAATAGGAATTTAGAGCAAAAGGGGACATGACGTGCAGACTGAGAGGGGTTGTGTAAGTTGTATTGATACGGCCTATCCCTCTGTCTGGCCGTCGCTTCATCTCTCTTCCTCTCTCTCATTCTCTCTGAGCCCATGACATGCCTGTCAGAAATAATAATAAATACGCCCTCAGAAGGGAGAACCACAGCCCAGACTGTGATGACGTCATTCCCCAAACAAGAGGAGATAGTGAGAGCGGACAAATGAAGGGATCATTTCAGCGCAAGCTGAAGCTTTTATGTTTTCTCTCTTTGTTTGTCAAAGCTTGCCTGTGCTTTGTCGTGGCGTTGTGATGCAGTTGCACAGCCCATATGTTACCCTGCATGTGGGACAACAATTCCATGTATTGCCGGGATTCTTCAAACGTGCATGTATTTCATTTCTCATCCCGCATGCTGAGGGTGCTTGCTTCATTTGGCTTGTTGAGTCTCTTCAGAGCTGTATTTCTGGAGGTGTGTCTGTTCTGCTCTGCTGTGTGTGCCTGCTCTCTACACAAGACATGAGGTCATGCGTCATGATGGTGATGATGTTTAAAAAGAGGGGAATCCAACATGTTTTTCACATCGAGAATCATACTTTATATAATTTGTTTTGGGCTGAAAAGTGCTATCTTAAAACACAGTCCATTCCAGATTTTCTTTGCATCTAAAATGTACACAATATCATATGGCCAGCCAATGGATCTTTCAACTTTGATTTCCTCTCATTTTACTATATTGATTGGTATTAATATACAGTAGAATGATCCCATAATGTCCATGCCAATGTAGATAAGCACAAGACCTGCAGTCACAGTGAGCTTGGGTCCCTCGAAGTCACCATACAAATCTGGCAAATTGGAATGAAAAAAGTGTTTTGTATGAAATGTGAATTAACAGTTAATTCAAACCTCGGTGGCAGAGAGGAGACGCAACCAGGCAAATAAATCCAAGAAACTCTTCTCACTCGGTGCTCAGTGCTGAACCGTTATGTTGCTGTAAAACAGCACCTGAACATCTCTGTCTCGATTATGCACATTCCCATCCGGGGCCTTTACTGAAATATAGAAAGTCTATAACAGGTGAGTAAATTACACGTTGAATGTATTTATAAAAGCAGGCCCCATCACATACATTGTGTTTTATGAAACATTCCAAAGTCTGTGAAAAAAAAGGAGCCTAAAAGCGATTTGATTGTGGAAACACTAGCAGATCTCACACTAGAAGAGATGAGCAACATGCTGCGGTTATTTCCCCATCAGGGCTCCGGGTAGCGTTATGTTCCTATGAAGCACAGAGCTTGCCGCGTCGTTGTACTCACAACTCACGATTGAAAAAATCTTTCCAGATATCCACATTCAGACAAACTCTTTGAAGCCTTTAATCTTGACCGGGACATAATCCTAGTGTTAGTAGCTCCCTTAAAGGGGATATGGCATCAGTTTCAGGTTCATATTAGTATTTTAGGTTTCTACTAGACCATGTTTACATTCTTTAATATAAAAAACAAATATTATTTTTATCATTCTGTCTTTCTGAATATACCTGCATTCACCCTCTGTCTAAAACGCTCAGTTTTACCGCCTGTCCTTTAAAAAAAAAAAAAAAAAAAAAGTTGGCTTCCAAATAAATAAATAAATAGTTATTATAACTATGTTGCTTTTTGAATTACGTATTGTATGGATGTACAACTATTGCCTTTGATGATCAAAGAGGCTGTTTTCAGTCATTATTAAAGTTTCCGTGCGGGCAGCAGGTATTTCTGGGACATTTAAGCAGCAAAACCAAAAACAGTAGTTATAAACTATAAATACAAAATAGGACTAAACGTTTAATAAATTGATGACGTTAAGCTGCTTAACCTGTCTCTCTTAATGGGGAAGCACTTACCTGATGAAATATCAAGCTATGCGCTCTCTGCTATGTTCACTTATTAGAGAATGTAATAAATATTTTCCCCATCAATTAATTAGCATTTCACACACTTTCGACATATTCGCTATTAATCAGAATGTTATTATGACCCAACACGCTTGAGGATATAACTCACTTACATTTAATAAACATACATTTTAATACTTAAAATCACATTAATTATTCGGAGATATCGTTAAAAGCTAATTTAAGACATAAAGGACGTTATACAATGTTTGTCACATGTGCAGCAGTGCTCCCCAAAGACTGACTTTGATGGAGTCCCCGTTTAGGAAATAAGGAGAGCTCAAATTTAATGACAATATGTTTAAATAATCTAAGAGACTGCATTCAGCTTCTATGTAAGCACACCCAACACTTTACAAATACTGGCACATTCACGAGGAGCGGCCTAGTTCCAAGGGCCCTTGCGGTTTTCTAACTCTAACCTATTCGGCATACCTCCAAACTACACGCAAAAGCATTTGATATGGTATGCATGAGTTTGTCTGAATCTGTGTAGGAAGGAACGTCTATTTTGCGGTAGATTATCCCAAATAGATTATTACAAAACAATATTCCACCTTCACTTATTGGTAATTCTAATAGCCACCTTCCTTCAAAATATCACCTGATCTCGTAAAGTAACTTTAGATTTAGACCAGTTGTTACACTCCCATAGTGACATGAAACAGTAAACAATGTATACATTAAGTAGTGACAGCCACCTATGGTGACCACAATCTGATGGCTTTTCCGGCAGCTGATTCTCTGACACAGTATGTGATTGGTTCCTCCTCTTATAAAACCCTCACCCCCCACCCCTCGGCAGCTCCCGTCCTGTCTCCCAGCTGTTCAATGGACGACAGCAGTCCCACTTCCTCTGCCTCAGAACCCCTCAGCCCAGAGAGAGTGGGGCGGGGGGGCGAGGCTGGCAGGGAACAGCAGAGGCGGCGGAAGAAGAAGAGGAAGGGCCATGACCACGTCTACGACTTCTTGGCAAGCCAGGAGAACAACATCAGCCAATCTGACATGCATGGGATGCAGGATAAGAGCGGACCGGAGGCGGAGGAGGAGGAGGAGGAGGAAGACGAGGAGGGGAACTGGGAGTGGGAGATCAGAGAGAGTGGAGGAGGGGGTCGAGTGAAAGGCAGGAAGACTAAGAGTCGGGCAAGACTCCCAGAGGAGTGGGGAGTGCCCCAGCAGCCCAGCTCCCCTGCGCCGGCTGCAGTCGCTCCCACCTGGGCCACAACTGCAAACTCTGGTCTTTTTGACTCCAAAACTCCAGATTTCAACCCCAGTCCTGTTTTGCCCTCTGGCCCTGCGCAAGTACCCAGCAGTTTCACCAACCGTTCCCATGCTAGCCTTGTAACAGATGCTTCTCCACGCTCTTACGAGCCGATGTGTGTGGACGATTTCCCCTTGTCTGATAAAGAGGTCCCAGAAGCAAATCAAGAGAATGTTTTGGGGAGCAAACCTGAACATAACAACACAACAGCTAGCGTTGCCATCAAGAGTAGTCCAGTTGGGGATGTTAGTGGTAGTCTAGCGCTGATGACCGGGGACAATCTGAGCCCCGTCTCCCAGACCTTCTCCTTTTTGGATTCAGTCCTCCAGACCCCACCAGGCTCCACTCCTGACTCGCAGACCACCACCCCTATCACCAACACCCCTTCCCTTGCTATAGCTCCCCTGACTAAGACCACCCCAACAGAAATAGGCATCCCTGCTTCACAAGCCAATTCTGTTTTGAACCCCTTCAACATCACTCCAGACCTCCCTCCTGCTTCTGTTTTTTCCACCAACCCATCACCGTTAGTTTCCGTAGGAACACGCCCCCCAGCGACTGCGGTGGGATCAGCCCTCAACGTGGATGCCAAGCCGTTTGTCCCCTCGGCCACACTCTTGTCCTACACTGCCGCACCCAGTTTGACTGCAGCTACCGTAGCCGTTAACACTTCAGCCACACCCCTTATCCCCTCAGCTTCTCACTGTAAGAATGAAGCCTCCCCCACAGCATTGTCAGACACTCCCCCCAAAAGTGTAGCCATGCCCTTTAGCTCAGCAAAAGCCACTTCCCGACCCCCCATCACCCCCGCAGCCCCTCCTTCTCTCCCTGCACACCAGGAGTCCTCGCCGCTACAGCTCCCCCCACTGGAAGGTTGGTGAACTACAGGGAAGATTATGAATAACATGGGGCAAATTTGAATAAGATCGTTGTAGGCTAGGCTAGCAGGAAGTAGCTACGTTTTGTCTTCCTCTATGCATGGCTCTTTGTCTGTGGATTGAGCACCAGGCCTGCTTGGTGCTTGATCCTTACCTTTATGTTTGTGTAATAACCAGGGCCAGAGACATAAATGCAGAGCAGCTCAATTTTGTATCTGATCCAAACACAAATCTTTTTTTCAAATTTTACCAGAGAAACATTTGTGTCTAAATAAATCACTCTTCCCAGCTGTTGGCAAGAGGATGTGACACAAATGTACTGTGCTGGTCAGGCCCAACATGAACGTTTCCTCTGCCTGCCTCTGTGTTCCTCTTGCCATGTTCCTAAAAATGTTATCACTTGACCTGCTGCTTCTGATAGCTCTGCTATCTTTGCTTGCTCCACTGTCTACTGTTTAATATGATTGTCAGCTGCCTGCGTAACCTCAAACTATCTCCTCTCTGTCTCTAGAAACACACATGACCTGGGTCCTTTTAGCTTCCTAAAGTCGATAACGTTGTAGTTGTTAACGGTTGCGGTGGGGCGGTAGTACAGAAGTTAAAAGTAGACATGGCTGTGACCGAGACAAGTGAAGTGGTTTACCAATAATGTAAAACATGGTTTAGGTGGGTGAGACACAACCTGCAGTTGTCCAATTGTCTTGATGCCTCTTGGATTTATTGTGTCTATATTTTCTGATTTATATTGCAGCTGTTTCTAATGTATGTGATGACATTTAAAGACTCAATGATTTTCTGTTATTGCTATTTGTAATGGACTTTAGGACATTCATAATAAGCAGCAAATTGACACATAATACCCACCTAAAACCCAATTAGAATAAGCCAAAATTTCCTAAAACACTCCAGTCAGCTATCATGTGAATTTGTATCAGCCAATAGAATGGGAGTTATCAGTGATTATCTCGACCTAACCTGGCCTATGCTTGACACGGGCCGAACTGCACCTAAAGTGAACGTGAATGTTGTGAATCGAAACTAAACCACTCCAGGGTTAGGCAACACAACTTGTTAGATTGAGGGAAATTGTGGTTTGTGTTCAAATAAATACACTTGTTAAAACATGCGTAACTTGGCTTTAAGTACGTTTAGTCTTTCGGTTCCACACAGGACAAGAACAGGGGTCTCCCAGGTGAAAGTCTTGTGCTTTTTTGACCCAATATATTATTTGAAACCATTAGACAAGCGTTGCAGTTTGAAAAAATATCTCTCCCCTTGCTAGATATCTTCCAATATGTCGGTGACCAAAGTTTCCATGCTTATGTCTGATGATGTCAACTGAACCACCTCCATAGAAACAGAGTAAAAACTACACAATGAAGGTCACAAGATGTTGCTTAAAGCAATGGAAGACATCCAATAAGGGAAATTGAAATATTTCTGTCACACTGTTACTGTATAGTGAAGGTGAACAAACCCTCAAGCTCACGGTTAAAGTATCTACATTTGAACCTTTTGTGATCTTGATCCTGCAATGCAAAGATCCATAGCAGTTGTTAACTGCAGACTCTTGACAAGTCTGAGAAAGTTTCTTTTTCTTTGAGTTTGTGACACCCACCATGTGTGGACCAAACAACCATGTAGTGACCAGCAGAGTAATGTCTGCCCTTTTGGCCTGCCTGGCCTCTCGTACCTTAGTTGGATGCTTCTTCCTCCTGATGATGCTGGGTTTCTATCCTTCTCTGGCGACATCCCCAGTCTGCTGAACGAAGCTTTATGTTTACAGCGTGATTCCACCTGTGCTTCTTCTCAGACTTTTCTCACTACTACAACGTGACCCAATACCCTACGCCGTGTGAAATGTGCATTAACTCAATCTATTAATCAAATGTCATTCTAGCACGTCTCGTAGTCTCTAAAATGTCCCATAATCTCTAAAAGTTCCCATAATCTCTGAGACGTCCTATAATCTCGAAAATGTCCCATAGTCTCTGAAACGTTCCATAATCTCTAAAACATCCCATAATCTCTAGAATGCCCCATAGGCTCTGAAACATCCCATAGTCTCTAAAATGTCCCATAGGCTCTGAAACATCCCATAGTCTCTAAAATGTCCTGTAACTTTTGGAAAGTCTAACTGGAGTTTTGAGGCAAATGAACGGTTTACATGTTCTGTGAGACGTTCTAGGCATTGTTTGAGTTGATGTTGGATGTTAAAGTGTTTTTTTTTTTATAGCATTGAAGCTTTGAAGCTGATTCTGAACTGGCTGACTGTTGTCTTTTTCTCTCCCCACACCCACTCCCCTCTTCCTTTTCTTTCTGTTTCATGACACTAATCATGCGGCCATGATCAACAGGTAAGACATGTTTCTCTTTTTCCAGTTTGCATGTTGGATTCTCACATGGAACAAATATGACAGTGGATGATTTGTATATACAGTAGTCGTAGTAATATAAAGTATGATTGCACAATGAAAAGCACAGGCAAGGCTTTTGTTCTAAAATAAGTCAGATAGTATTGTTGGGACTCTCTAGTGTTACTGTGATGTTGAAATGCATCTGAGTTGTCATCAGCAAAGTACAACATAAATCCTCATATTATGTTCTTCTGGTACAAACTGCATTCTTTTTAAAAGCTGGGGACGAGGCGCCTGAGGTTTCTTGGAACGCTGGGGCAGCTTTTGGAAATTACGCTCTCGGGCAGTGGTTCCCAACCTGGGGTCCGGGTCTGCCTCAAGGTTGCGCCAGAATTTGCCTGCTCTTGGGTTGTCAAAATTTAGGTTTGCACTTGTATAACCAAAATCGTAATAATACACTTCCTGGATAATTTATTCCAAAGTCAGTATTAAACTTTCAAATATATATTTTGTCCTCACTCTACAAAATAGTCGTCTACTTAAGAGGCCATGTTATTTGTCTCTTTCGTTGCAAATAAAGATCAGGCTGCACTAATATTAGAAGTATCATACGAATTGTAAAGTTAGATTACAACTGGTGGCTGCGTAGGTTTCCTCTCCGACCCGTATTTTTCCCAATAACTCTGTCGAGTTATATTCATAAAAGAAAGTTGATTTAATTCCTAAAAGACTCATTCAATATGCTAAAACCATAGTTCCACACCATTCTTAAACACAGTATGTCTGCACAGTTGCAGATAAAAATCAGGCTCCACTAATAGGATTAGTATTATAAGTATTGGCTTCAAGGTAAAAACCATGTCAGCATGTAGCTGCAGAAAGATGAGATGTTGTACACACTGGGTCAAATTCACGCATGGATTGCACGGCTTTTGCAGCAAAATAAAACTAAACAAATAAGACAAAAACAGAAACCGTGCAAATATCAAAGCACCCGGGTCTGTTCCAAAAGGATGTATTTGATCTAATGTTATCAAACTATTGGTCTGTTTGGGTCTATTGGTGAGGTCCAGTTTTATTTTGCAAGGCATTTGCATTCCATCACAATCGCTTTCCACATGGTGAACGCTGCAAATTAATGCAGTTATGAATGATTTGTGTGACGAGAAACCAGACGTTATACTTCACGCCACATATCTTGGTGTGAGACTACTGTCGGTTCAGGCAAAACTCTACGCTCCAATGGGAAATGCAGCCAAGCCAGCAGACAGCAGATCTTCAGATAACTCTGTGGCTCTTCATTCAGCTCGTAGCCCTGCGTCCGTGTGTCTTTGTGTTTGTAGAAACGCTGTGTCATCAGAGGACAGCGGCCCTCAGGCGGTCCACTCTGTGTATTCAGTCAGCACCAAGTGGTTCCTCCCTCAGTGCTGGACCTGACGGATCTGGTTCTGCTGCAGCACAGCCACACAAACGGGGTCTGAAAAATGAAGGTTATTAACGCGGCCTCCTGTGTTCATTTTTCAAAGGGACGCTTTGGCCCAATACAAATTGAGCCTTTAACATTTATTAGCCCATAAAGTGGTAATCACAAGTGTGTGGTTCAGTTTGTAATAGTAACCTTGAAAACTTGCTGCTCCTTGCCGGAGCGTTTCTGCACTGCACTCCTCAAAAATCTCAACAATTCTTCAATGACATGTGTTGATTTAAATGTCAAATTACTGTGGAATTATACTGTCAATGTTAATATCTATGCTGTTGATCGATGCATCACAAATATACTGCATTGCATTTTTCTATGAACGTTTGGATCTGTTGCAGGTGTGCGGCACCACCTTTAGAAACAACTTTTCCTCACTTATGACTTTTTTATAAGATATTAAATGATTTGTAAATTCTTTGTATGGGTATGCAGCCATAAATTGAATATATTGATGCAGAAGGTTTGCACATGGTAAATGTCGTAACGTGGTAAAAGTTTTAGGGCGCGGCTTTGTGAAACAGTCAGGGTTAACATTAAAACACCGGCTTAACCTGAAACATTCACAGGCCTTCTCTGCTGGCCTAAACAGAATCACAAAAGTATAGCAATTTTATAATTTAATACCACTACATGTATTATAATTATTTTTCCCTATTAGCTCATTTTCTCATTGCACAGCTCCTGTCTTCGTCTGTTGCTCTGCTTCCAGCTTGTTTTAAGGAGAGCTCTCATCCAATCGGATTTCACCTCTACGGATGTCTCTATGGAATGGGGTCGTTATCGTTGATTGTCATAGACTTCAACCAATCAGATCTTTATTTTCACATGCTGGGTGTAT
>CM042230.1:23518182-23768182 GCA_023566465.1 Cottus gobio
GCACGTAACATGCACGTAACATGAACGTAACATGCACGTAACATGAACGTAACATGCACGTAACATGAACGTAACATGCACGTAACATGAACGTAACATGCACGTAACATGCACGTAACATGCACGTAACATGCACGTAACATGCACGTAACATGAACGTAACATGAACGTAACATGTACGTAACATGCACGTAACATGCACGTAACATGCACGTAACATGAACGTAACATGTACGTAACATGAACGTAACATGCACGTAACATGAACGTAACATGCACGTAACATGAACGTAACATGCACGTAACATGAACGTAACATGCACGTAACATGAACGTAACATGCACGTAACATGAACGTAACATGCACGTAACATGCACGTAACATGCACGTAACATGCACGTAACATGCACGTAACATGCACGTAACATGAACGTAACATGAACGTAACATGTACGTAACATGCACGTAACATGCACGTAACATGCACGTAACATGCACGTAACATGAACGTAACATGTACGTAACATGTACGTAACATGCACGTAACATGCACGTAACATGAACGTAACATGTACGTAATATGTTCAACGTACAGACGTAGAAGCTCGAAGACGCGGCTATATAATTGATGTTTACTTGATTTTTAGGTCAGTTAGGTTGATCTTTCTCAAGATTCTGTTTTTGGGCCTTTTTTAACCAGACCACACAGAGACAGGCCAGGTGGCAATGATGGAAGGAAGAAGTGGGTCCTCCCTTTCTCCCTCCTTTTGCTCCAATCTCCATCTTTTTTACCCGCTTCCGCGTCTGCTCGACTCCTTTCCTGTCTGAATTCATTTAATTTAATTTCCCTCCCTCCCACCTCTCTACTTCCACCTTCCCCTCTCCTCCCATCCTCCTGTGATCATACCTCATCTGTATCTATCCCTCCATCCTCTATCTTCGTCATCCCTCCCCCCTCCTTCGTTCTCCCCATCCCTCCATCCTCTCATTCTCTCTGCCCTTTCTGTCTCCTCCATCACGTCACGTCTTCCCCTTCTCCTGGCTAGACTCCCTGTGTTGCTGCGGCACCGTGAGGATCGCTGCATTGGAGGCTGGGGAGTGGGGAGGGGGCGTCGTCAGGGAGACATGGAGAGGCGGTTGCCGTGGAAACAAAGAGACTCGGCGAGCGAAGGGATGGAGAGAGAGAGAAGGGGTGGACTGGGTGTGACAGTCAGTGAGGTCGAGGAGTAAAAATAGAAATGCTCTGACAAGATCCTCCTCCTCCTCCTCCCAACCCACTCCTATGCCCCCCACATCTCTCCCACTCCTTGTGTCTCTGCCTGGCGCAATAGGCAACCAGCTGTGGCGTTCTCTCTCTCTCTCTCTCTCGCTCTCTCTCTCTCTGTTCCCTTCATCTCCAGCTGATGTTCAACAAGCTGTGACCTTCAGAAGGAACATTGACCTCTGTGATTCTTGCATGTGCGGAAAGCCGCAAGAGCATCCAATCGCATTCGACCTGTCGACTGCTTTTTCTAAATATATTTCTTGTTATTTCGCTCCCCCTGCTTTTGAGCCTCATTTGTCATCCTCTATTGGTTTCCCACAGAGTGCCTCCCTGGTCGAAGAACACAGAACTGTTATGATAATATGTCAGAGCAGCTCAAATATAAACGGTAATGTAAAAAACACGAACCGTTTGAAACAATAACAGTCAAATCGTAATGGAGCACAAGGGATAAACAAGCAACAGAACTATTTAATGTAATTATCTAAATGAATTTCCATTTAGGATTCCATTTACGATTGGCTGTAATCTATTCGATGAATTTGGTGAATTAATGAGAATGAAACAGTCCAGCAAGGAAACATATTAGAGAATAAGATTGGTGCTATTCTGTAATTTGTATTGTCAACAAATCCCATGGTACACCATGAACAACAACAATGTGTTGGCCCATCTCTCAGTAATTTCCAACTCCCCTCCTTCTCTTTTGGCACATGAAGATGCAGACGGCCACTGTTTTTTTCTCGAGCGTTACTCAAACAGGAGGAAATGGTGCATCTGTTGGCGGATGAATCCACATTGGTTGCTCTGGTGGGTTTGGATCAGCGGGGTGGTGTATGCGCCCGCTTTGAATTCTATTAGATCTTATTTGAGGGTTGGGAGGGGCCTGCTACACTTAAAGCTTACTTAAATAGTCACATACATACAGGGCCTAAGCATGTAGGAGCAGTAGGCTGCGGTAAAGCGCCTCAGGGAGGGTGGTGATTACGACCCGTTCTGCCCACTGGGCCACCGGCAACCCCGGCTGAATCATTATATTAGTTTTCATAACAACTGATGATAACAGCCTCTTAGACCAAAGATAGTGGTCCCAGATATATACGTTGGTGATGACGATGCAAGACTCAATGATGAAATTTAACTAAATGATAGTTGAGTCTCATCTAGCTCAGACTTTAACTTCAGTCTTCATTCTCAATGCTAGCAAACGCTCAGCGAGGCCCAAACAGTAAGGCGTAATCAATGAGCTAGAAGCAAAAACCTAAAAGAAACCAATCCTTGAACGTTCCCAGTGTGCACTGGACAGAGAGAGGACATCTCTGGATGCAGGGATACAGGGACAGCAGCAGGAGTATCTGGGCACTGCCACACAGGCTTCCAGACATGACGGTCCAACAGAGACCCAATGAACACACTGCCGGCTTCACCAGCTGGGATCTGATTTGATCGCTATTACAAGAAAGAGATGAGGAGAGAATTGGAGACGTTTGTCAAATCTAGAAATCCCTCTGATTTAACCTGAAAGCCCGTTTGAATGTTGGCACAAGCCTGACCCCAACTTTACCAGAAGGATGTCCTTGCATAACGCCCACCCCATTGCAAGTCTATTGAGACCGAACAACGCTCTAATGTCTCCCTCCGTCTGCCGTTACAGTAGACAAATTGTTTATGGAGGTATTATGTAATGATACTCATTCATTTGCGGTCACGCTTGACAGGCGGCTCTTGTTATGCTGGCACAGGCCCCGGGTGGGTTGGGGGGTGAAGTGGGGTTGTTGGGAGGCAGTCAGCTGTCGTCCCCAGCGAAAGAGCTTCAGTGTTTCTCATCAGGCGTTCGTTTAAGATCGTGTTTCAAAGGCTGGGTCGAGACCCCCGGACGGCTCACTGACAGCTGATTCGTCTTACTGCTGCTCACTCATGTCCTATTGTTCTTTTTACTGTTTGGCTCCTTTTGTCTTCTGAGGGCACTTTCTTATCTCTCGTCACCTTTAAGCGAAGGCTCCAAGATCCCAATTTTGGTTCCAGATAGATATGGGACAATATAGGTTTTATTTTATCGCGGACGGCCATGAATGTTGATTGTGGTTGATTTCTATTGTTGGTATGATCTTGAAGGTCTCACGAGTGAATTAAAAGAGCTGAAAAATGGTGCCTGATTTGAAAAGTACAGGATTTATCATGCAAGAAAGAGAAGACTTACACAGTGTTGCTATTTATATAATTATTTACCTGTTTTGACTGTTATGACCTTATGATTCATGGTTATCTTATTTAGGATTGTTTGTTTTTCACTAAAACAAAGACGTGTCCTCTCTGTGATGCAATAAATATTTTTTTCAAGGTAAAGTGATACCTACATGTTTTAGAGCCAGCTTTAACGACATTTTGATAGTTATCAGGATAATATCACAAATCGCAATTACAAAAATTTGTCATTTTCATATCGTCCCATGCCTCGGTCAAGAGTAGCACAAGAGTAGCTGGCAATGCTTTGAATGGCGTAGGACTCAAAAAGGAAAGAAGAATACTACGATACTTTATGTTGAGTTACTAGGTTTTATATTTATTATTTTATTGGTAATGTTTGTAGACACAGAATCAAATGATAGGAAAAGTCCAGGAACCAGAATCAGTTGAGGAACATGAAAAGCTGATTCCATCAACTAAACAAATTCCACACAATATTACATTTCACTGAGGCTTTTATCCAAAGTGACTTACATGATATACAGTAGACCGTAGACACAGCAACGGTGAGCAATGAGGGTTAAGTGTCTTGCTCAAGGACACAACAACATGGACTGGCTGAGCCGGGGATCGAACCACCAATCAACCGCTCTGATTGAAAGTTGGACCTGCTAACCACTGAGCCACAGTCACGCCCAATTCAGTATTTTATTCAGTTTTATTCAAAATGCAGATTCTAAAATACAGAGCATATAGATCACGTTACATTCTGAATATATTTTCTGAGATAGAGACTGATAGATGTGATAGTGTGGTTTACCCAGAGTTCATTTCCCCCTGTTGGACAAGACCTTGGTCTTTGGGAAAGGTTGCCCAATGCTTCAAAGTCAGAAGAATTTCTAGTAGAAATTCCGTCGGCAGAGAACACTGAATCCGAGATGGTGGCACTTCTCGAAGCCATTTTATGCTCTCTGCGTTGAGCATGGAGTCGGTGAAAGGAGTGCACGGCTCGTCATTAGGTCACTCTGCACAGCAGCATCAGTTAATTAAATGCCTCGAATGTAGCTAAGAAGGAGTATATCTAATGGAACACTGATAGTTAGCTCCCGCTCACAGTTTCTCAGACGTCCAGAAAGTCGGTGCTCTGCAAAATAATTGTAATCCTCCTTGCAAAGCTCAGTATAAATCATGAGAGGAGTGGAGTGGGATATGGCACCACTCTTGAAAGGCTTCGGTTCTTTTCAGGATGGAGGGAATCTACATTGCTCACAGCTACACAGCTCGGCCCGCCGTAGCTTCCCATAGTCATCGTCTGTATATTGAATGAGGTGGCCTAATTTAATTAGTGGTGTGTTGTAGGGGCATCATTACCAGACAGGCACCATAGGAATTGCCTAAAGCTGAGACCATTAAACAGCCATACAGAGCCATCAAACCTAATGAATCGCAACAGATGAGTCTTTCATCACAGACAATGTGTACCGGTGGGCAATGGACACCATTTGTTGAAGGCCCCAAAAAAATGAGGCCACCTACATGAAGCTGCATAGTAAACCCAAGCTGAACCACGGCAGCGGACTAGGTCCCTAGCCCGGGATCGGCCCATTTTTGTGCGGTAGAAGAATGAAATGTCGGCAGACGGCTTTTATGGAAACGTGCACAGACCTGGATGATGAAAACAGTTGATAGTGCTCCATCACCGTGATCCCCATTATGGCTGATGAGGCTCAAGGCTTTGTAGAACCAGCTCACGCAAAATGAAGCCTGGCTGTGTGGAACCTGCTTTGTAGCACACCACTTTCCATAACACTAGCGAACTTGTTTGAGCTAACTTTGTGCTACACGTGAACATTGTTCAGTCCATTGTTCCATTATTCAGAGGAGACAAAAACAATTAGCTAGAGGTGAAGACAATCATTCCATCCAGGCCATACAGCCAGCTGAAGGTCATTCAAGTTGATTACAATCACTCCAGCTCAAAACTGTTCAGTGTTCAGCTCAGTGTTCAAAACTCAGTGGTTAGCAAGTCCGTCTTTCAATCAGAGGGTCAGTGGTTCAAACCCCGGCTCAGCCAGTCCATGTCGTTGTGTCCTTGAGCAAGACACTTAACCCTAATTGCTCACCGTTGCTGTGTCTACGGTCTACTGTATATCATGTAAGTCGCTTTGGATAAAAGAGTCAACTAAATGTAATGTAATACAAAGATGCGCAATGAGCCTGTTTGTAGGTTCCTCAAGTACACACATATCAAACTGCTAATTATAAGACAGCTTTTGGATCTGAAAATATCGCTACTCGGCCATCCAGCTAACATGATTCACCTTCATGAGTCATAGCTGTTTTTTTCCAACTTTTTTTCTTTTTACTGCGAAATTAAACCCTTTTTTATATCACGCCAGGAAGTGGGTTGGTACACACTGACAAACCTTTTTTACTTATAAAGCTCAAGTGTGAATTTGAGAGCTTTGAACCTAGTTGGCATTATCTGTGTCAATGCCTCACACTGCTTCTTAGCAGGCTAATCTTCACCACATCCCAAGTTTTTCACCGAAAGACGAACAGATCCCTGACGCAGGCTGCCTACCTCTGTTCCAGAACTTACACAGTCAGCCATACCATGCACTGCGTCTGATCAAAATGAATGTGGCCGTGGTGGCATTTTACTCAACTGAATGCTTCCATTCACATGTGTATCAAATAAAAAAAATAAAAAATGAAGTACCCTAATGGTATTATTATCACATTGATGGCACTGGTACCATAATTTGTCTTTAAAGATACCCGTCACTCTTCATCGTAACCAAACCATGAAAACAAAACACCAAACTTAAAGCAACTTTGCAACTTTGAAAAGCCACCGGCAGAGCCTTGAATTTGGACTTTGAAGAAGATTTTGCCAATGAAATATACCTTCATTTAATCAAACGACTCAATGTAATCAACTAAACCTGTTAGGAGAACGATGGTAGGCTGGTGAAAATAGGAACTTTGCAAAGTGAAAATGTGAAACTCTCAAAATAATCCCAGTGAAGGCACAAATTAGTCAGGACAATTAGAGACTTCAGAGATGTCTCACTAGTCGCTCACTCTGAATCAACATGTGAACAGTGGCTGTCAAATGGCGGCTGAGTAACTGTGACAACCATTGATCTGTTTATGTTCTAGTTTGCCACTTTACATGTGTGTGCGCGATCATGGCTCTTCATGTGTGTCACGTTTGTCGTTGGGGGCGAGACACTGACATTTTTGCTCCAGCGAATGAGGGAATATTCCTTTCTGTCATGTGACTGTGTGATGTCAGAGAGAGAGAAAGAAAACAGAGAGAGAGAGAGAGAGAGCAAGGTGCAATTTAGCCCCACAGCTGATCCGTGCAGTGCTCAGATAGAAGCCGAGACGACCAGATACACACACACATACACACACACACACACACACACTCTCACTCTCACTCGCACTCTTTTTGCCTTGCCTGGAAATACACATACACAAATGCACTCCACACACATCAGCACAGTTACACACAACTCCGAGGCATCACCTTGAGAAGAAAAAAAAGGATGTATTGCTTCCTTTACTTTCCCAGCTCACAACACTTTGGATACTGAGGACATTTCTGCCTTCAGGACGAGAGTCAACGACACTTACTGGAGACAGCAGGAAAAACTGAAGACCAGAAGAACAGAGATTAGCAAAGAAAGTCAAAGAAGGAGAAAAGGAGAGACAAGAAGGAAAAGAGTGAGACAACAAGACCTGACAGAGCGGGAGAATGTCCTTCCTGTCTGGCTCGCCCTGGCAGCAGCCCGGCATTATTAGCGCTGGCAGCGGGTACGGACAACCTTCCAGTGGGCATCAGCAGCAGCAGCACAAACCTCCCGCTACCCTCCCTGGTGCCAACATCCCTGCAGTCCTCGCCTCCTCCCCGCTGCCACCCTCAAGCCCGGCCTCTGAGCCGTCAGGGCGAGGGACGGTGGCCGAAGCGCCAGGAACGCAGAGCTTCAAGATGCCAGCGCTGAAGATAGAAGATGAGGGGTCCAGAGAGGGGAGGCCAAGGGAAGACGGACATAGGGCGGGAGGGGTGGGGGGGTCATTAGGGAGTGCAGGACAAAGCCCCAGCAGCCCTCTGTCTTCAAACTCTTCACCATCCTCTACATTACCTTCCCCTTCCATCTCACCCGGGAGATGCTACCCAAATTCTGCGCTGGACCGCGAACCTGCATCAAACTCCAACTCTGGACAAAAGGATCTGCAACAAAACTATTCAAGCAAAGATGGACTTTTTGTCCAGGGATCTCAAGTGTCTAACCAAGGCCAGGGCATGCGTCCTCCTTCAATGCAGGCCTCAGGGCAAGGGGAGAGAAACACATTGGACCCTTGCTTCACTGGAAGTACCAGATCAAGTCCTGGAAATAAAGAGGATGAGGAGAAGTCTGCGACGTCTCGAGGTCTACTCGGAAGTGATGATTTATGGCCTACTGGTACTGCTCCCTCGGCTGCTGACCAAACAGGAAGTAAAGATGGTGTCGCTAGAACAGGCACACCTCCACCCTCAGCCAACACTGATGTTGGGGTGGGTGGTGTTTTGGAGAGTAAAGTGAAAAAAGAAAACGTAAGCCATACTGAAAAGGGGAGGACAGGGTCATGTGCTTCACCTACTAGAGGCCAGTCACAGGACAGGAGAATGGGATCGGGTGCTGCCTTAAGCGGAGAAACAAAAACTAGCCACAGCAATGAACTGCCACAGCGGACCGCGGTGAGACGGGCAATGTCTGACTGTTCACACCTGTCCGTTCCCATGGTGATGGCCGGAACCTACCCCACCGGTATGGGAGGATCACCAGCAATGATGCCCAACGTACCCAATTTGGCCTCGTTGGGAACCGCATGCCCGGCCAGAGCGCCCTACCCACACGTGGCTGTCCGGCGCTCGCTCACGGTCACGGGCGGCACGGAGACGGCAGCTGCAATGGCGACAATGATGTCATCCCCGCTAATGACTTCCGCTGTGTTGCCATCATCTCCACCTCCAAGGAGGCATCATGGGATCTGCGAGACCAATTTTTTACTTCCCGTTCCACTCCCTGCAGGAACGTCCATGAACAGCAGCCAAGATAGCAAACTGAACACAGCTGGTAAGAGCGCCTCCTGGTGCACGAGCATATGTGTCTGTTGGGATGGATATGAGAAAACATAGTGGTTTACCAGGTAGAGGTTTCCCTAACCTGGTTCAGGCCTCTGAGTCAGCGATTCATATAGGGCTGATTTGTAAGTCCAATTTGCAGAAGTAACAACTCTTAACATTGAAATTGTCTTTGATCAAAGTGAAAATAAACTTTGAGCTAACAGTTAGTAGCAGCTGCTACCACCGTGGATATGTCTCTTGCTCCTGATTGGTTCAAGCGAGACTAAACAAAACACCCCCAGGACTGTCAGTTACCTTGTGATGTTGAGGATGTATCGTGAGCAGAGGGTTTGCAGCCAAAATGGCTGCTAGACGCTACATGTGTGCTACTGAAAAAATGGAGAATATTGACTTTAATGCAAGCTCGCTTGTTGTCGTCTTCACTCTCAGCAATCTCCACCAGCATCAGGCACCAGTCAAGGCAGCCCCGATGTGTATTTCTGCGGTGCACATTAGCCACAGCGTGTTGGCTCTGTTGCTACGCTGTAAATCAAGCTTTAAATTCAAGCCCCTCGCTTACAACCTGATTGTAAGCCATTCCAGCTTTGATGTTGCTCTGCCTTCATCTCCATAAGGGCCTGCGTGGCCTGTGAATGCCATGATTATACAGCTAAGCTCATGACTGTCTGCAGTTCTTTCTTTGACCTTCCTGCCGCTGCACATCCATGGCATCACAGCCGTTAGGTTGGCTCAGTATAGGTTGCTGGCTGCACCAATCTTAGCTTTGTCTGAAAAGTGGTGTAGTTTAGAATATCAATACGAGGCTGCCACACAGGCACTCTGCGTGCAACACGCTGTGTCATTGTGCAGTTAGTGGTGCTGACTATTCTTCACGTGCATCCTTTCAGTCTCAATAGAGGTCCTTTTCACTGCGGCCCACCCCCACTATCCACCTGTGGATATACATTCTGTTTCTCTGTGCTCATCTTTGCATTGATTCTCTCCTCACTTTTACTACCTTTACATTTCACTTACGGACTAAACAGAGCCTTGCTGTCAAAATAACATATTTTTAGAGTTATATTAGTTAAAACATTTTTAAGCACAGTGTAGTGTGAGGCGACTGTGGCTCAGTGGTTAGCAGGTCTGTCTTTCAATCAGAGGGTCGGTGATTCAAACCCCGGCTCAGCCACTCCATGTCGTTGTGTCCTTGAGCAAGACACTTAACCCTCATTGCTCACCGTTGCTGTGTCTACGGTCTACTGTATATCATGTAAGTCTCTTTGGATAAAAGCCTCAGCTAAATGAAATGTAATGTAGTAGCAAATCCACTGGTTGACATGCCATGCTAAAGAAAAGACCCCGAATCACCACTGTATGAGGACATGTTGATTACTATGAGCAAATTATCTAATCAGCATAGCAATGATTCTGTTCCAACATATGTGATCCATATAATAATAACAAAAAATAAACATTTTTGCTGTGCTTTACTTGCAATAAATGGATGCCAAAATAACTACATTTACATTACATTTAGCTGACGCTTTTATCCAAAGTGACTTACATGATATACAGTAGACACAGCAACGGTGAGCAATGAGGGTTATGTGTCTTGCTCAAGGACACGTCGACATGGACTGGCTGAGCCGGGGTTTGAACCACCAACCCTCTGATTGAAAGACTGACTTGCTAACCGCTGAGCCACAGTCGCCCATACATAATGATACCAATTTGTAAAAAGTCTGAATTCAGTCTGAGTTTTGTTAGTTCTCTTGGCAAGACGAGGAGCAAATAACTTGAACAATGCTTGTTTTGTCAACGGAGCCATTGATCATGAGTGAGCTTTGCTGCATCCTGGACGAGACACGAGAAGTTTCATGCGTGTGCTCGGTTGATTCTGAGAAAGTGTGTGTTCTAAAGTGAGAATGAGGACTAATTTAGGACAACAAAAAGAAGAGGAAGATTTGGATAAATTACATTTTTACACTTTGTTGTTGTAACTCATAACACATGTAGGTCACAAATACGCCCGCAAGCACACGCATAGTAATGCATTAGCGAGGTGGTTGCCACATAGTCGGCGACAATGTCCACACTCCGTACCTTGTCCGCAAAGGGACTTGAACCAGACACCCTTCGGGTCCCAAGCCTACAAGCTTCTTTAATTTCATTATGTCAAAGGTTAGTAAACCTATGTTAATCGTCATCTGCTCCTCTGATTGGGGTATTAATGAGCTAAATCATTAGGAGATTTTTTTTTTTTTCCTGGCTTCATTTCATGAATGTCACAGATATTACCACGTCCTGGTGTCTCATTGCGTTCTTTGAATTGACCCACAGACGAATTCTAGGACAAACATAAAGGGTATTTTCACAAATTGAGGTTGGTAGTGACATAACTGAAATCCAGAGGGGAAGTGTGTAAAGGCAGCTGGCAGAGGATTGTGTGAGGACCAGCTGCAGGGCTTAGAACGTAATATGTTTTTTAACGGTTTGGATTATAAGGCCTTTATTACAGAGTTAATGAGCGAGGAACCAAACATATTCCATCCTTGTGATGCCCTCTGTCCAGTTCTACTGCAGCACACTGTGCCGTGTAATGACACATCCATCCATCCAGCCACGCGTTCGGTTTTCAGACTGCAGCCGACGGAGAAAAAGCTGGGGCATTGATTAGACATCGACTCTGGCTGTACCCGTTCAGATATAGAGCAGCTATTTCTAGCAGCTCATGCTGGTGTGTGTGTGTGTGTGTGTGTGTGTGTGTGTGTGTGTGTGTGTGTGTGTGTGTGTGTGGGTGAACAGCTTCCACTGACGTGAATCTTACAGATTGTTACAGTCACGCGCCCCCACAGACACACTGACAGCAGGCACTGTTCTGTGTTCTGCTAGCACAAAAAGATAGAAATAGATCACAGCTGCACAACAATACACACAGAGAAGAACACAGCCGTAAGGGGAGGGGCTGTGGGAGGGGGCAGGGAGTCTTGAAGCTTGCTCTAACAGGGAGCTCAAACAGTGAGAATACAACCTGTCCATTAAACAGAGGGGCTCAGGAACCTCATTTAAAACACTTGTTGGAGTTTATGTTCAACGTGATGTATGTTCCTGTTGTTGTCTCGATGGGCTGTGCAGGAAACACGTTCTCACTCCCAACTCGCCAAATGCGGCAGCCGGGTCAGTGGCCCTACGCTTCAGACTGTGGCGCTCTAGGTTCCCATCTGCCGTCGGTTTTGGACGCGTCAGGGACGGCGAGTTTGGAGGGACAGGGCTTCTGTTAACATGCATACAGTCCCTGCTCATTACCTCCGGTTATGAAAAGTGAAGTCACTTCTCCACATTCCAATACACTTCCAATGTAGGTTCACATAGTTTTTAGGTTTGCTTGCACAACACAACTTGATTACCCACCATGACAAATGCCTTGTATGTGAAACATACTTTTCTTCAAACGATTCTGGTTCTGATCAGGATCAGGAAGCGATGGTGGTTTGGGTTAAAATGCCTCAGACAGACTAGCACTCTGCTTTGGGCCACTCGGACCCCCGTATTTTTTCTGCCCTATTCCACCCTTTTATTTAGAAAGTTCTGCAACTGTCGCAAATTTGCATCGCTGTCGTATGAATGATTTTGTTGCAAAATATTTATTTATATATCTGAATATTTATTCAGCTCCAACCGGTGTTTGAAGACCTTATGTGTGGTTTAAAACTCCTTTAAAAAAAATCTACTTGAAACCGTTTCAATGAACGATAGCATAAACATTTCCTGTGCCTTCCTTACAACAAGACAGACTCTGCGTTCCTTTTTCCAGGTGAACACATTTAATGTGGAGCAGCAGGAGGACACATGACAGGATGGAGACAGAGAGCAGTGTGTGCACAGCCATGCTTTAACTGTGAAACACATCCACAGTGCTTCTTGTGAGTGTCCTGCGCTTGTGAAGGCGTTTGAATCCAGCGTCAATTACCATTATCCAAGTAACCATTATCCAAATCCAGCTTTATTCTATCAGAATAAATGCAACGCGTTCGCAGCTGTTTGCAACGAACACAACAGAGAATAGTGAGTGAATGCCGTGATAGTGACACGAACAGCGGTCACTGAAGAGGGCTTCAACACAAACACAGCCGGTGTCTTTTGGCCGGTGCAGCCAATGTCACGGAGCACACAATCAGATCGTTTGCTGCTTCATTACCGACGGCCCATCGATTGCCCCGCCTCTCAGTGCGGTAGCTTGTAGCTGTGGCGCTAGCACGCGGGAGCTATAACAGTCAATACTCTGATACTGTGTGTGTGTGTGTGTGTGTGTGTGTGTGTGTGTGTGTGTGACAAGCAGGCCGCCTGCGGTAACGTATCCCTGCACCAGCTACATGTCCGTGTATGTTAGTCATGCTCGGATTTACGTGGCCGTCAACTCTCTCTATATCTCACTCACACACAAACACACAAACACACAAACACACACACACACACACACGTGCTGAAAGCTGGTTGCCAGCAGCTGTGTATTGTAGCGTGGTATCACTCCGTGTTTGCAGCCAGCGATTGCATATTGCTTGTCTCACATTGCTTGTCTCACATTGCTTGTCTCACGTTGCTTGTCTCACGTTGCTTGTCTCACGTTGCTTGTCTCACGTTGCTTGTCTCACGTTGCTTGTCTCACGTTGCTGGTGTTGCAGGTTGCAGGGTCACAGCAGTGGTTCGGGTCAGAGCAACAGTAATAGTGCCCCCTCCCCTGTAGTGTGTAGTGGTTTTGTAAGCGTGGCATCTGGAGGCTCACAACAGTTTGTGGTGTATGACGATGACGACAACGCCCCGCAGCTGTGATGGAATGCAAACGTACACATCCTGTCATCATAGCTCTTGTGTGTCTTACCCCATCAGAAATCTCTTTGATTCTGACGGTAACAATCTCTGATTTCTTCAACCCGATTGAAATCCTTCTGATTAGAAAATAATTCCAACTTTACTATTTATAAGGAGATGCCATAAAACATTAAATCAGAAGACTTTTTTTACTTGTGCCACGTGGGTGCCACTGGGAAGCGTCCTGTCTGCCGGATATATAACAGAAGAAGAAGAAGGAGTCGTTTTTTTTCCAACTTGATGAGAAAATTAAACTAAGTACATAAGAAGTATTTTTTGAAGCAGTTTATATTGAGATCCTTAAACGCACCTAATAAGAAAATAAATTCACCAGGGGACTTTAACTTGGGATTGTTTTATTTCAATATATCTCATCTGATATCTCTATCTCAATCATGAGTCCAACGAGTCACTGCTTCTCTTTTAAAGCCTGGATTCCATGGTCTGGAATGCCAGCACCCTGAGCACCCTGAGCACCCTGAGCACAGAACGTCTTCCTTTTTCTTTGGAATACGGCAAAGAAGTGCAGTTGTAATGAGCATTAAACACCGTCGAGCTCTTTTTAGCTCCTTCCTGGAAAAGGAATGGATACATTATAGCATATTTTCTCTCTCAGGCGCCAGGACCAAAACAGTGGAGGACATTAAAATTCATGAGAACGAGTAGGTGTCACCGGGAGGCTTTGTGAAGCAGCGAGGGATGAGTCTCCATCGGTGGGATTCATTCCAGCCTGAGAAAGCACGACTAAACAATGGCGTCAGGCCAGTGGTGGGAACCACGATGCGGAGCTCCAAACGAGGCCGACTCTGAACACACCTCATCTTTGTCTGTTGCCTGCGTGACCGCACGCGGGGATCGGAGTTGGGCTCCAGCGCGTTCCCAAACACAGTTTATAAAACTAACGCAACAGAGCGCCTCTCATGCTGGTGTCACGCAGCAAACGTCAGCCTGGAGGGGGCCATCAGGGCACAGTGTAGGCCTGTCCAGTGTCACTGTTATGTAAGTGGCTACAAAGAGCCCCTTGTCGCTTTCTGTCCCATCCCTCGGCCCCGCCGGCCACCTGACCTGAACCCCATCAACTTCCCCAACTCCAACCGTCCCTGTCTCTGTTGGTTTTCTTGTTTCCTCTCTCTCTCTCTCTCTCTCTCTCTCTCTCTCTCTCTCTCTCTCTCTCTCTCTCTCTCTCTCTCTCTCTCTCTCTCTCTCTCTCTCTCTGTTTCAGTGCTCATCACATCATGAATCAGCTGTTAGCAGCATCGGCGCAGCAACCCCTCTTTGACCTTGTGCTTCCCGTGAGGAGGATAGATGACCCCATGTGTTGTTTTCATAATCCTGGCACGCAGATGAACACTGAAGTCCACGGACACACTTTTCAAATTCAGATTTAAAAATTGCTAAATCTAGCAAAAATGTACAGTCCTCCTTCCAAAGCCACTCCCCCAAAGTGATCACAGACGTGCATGGCTACTGTTAGTACTCATAGCTGTTAAGAAACCTAGTTTGACGAGCAAGCATTCGGGCCGGATGAAATGATTGGTCAGGCTTATTATAGTCCACGGATACCAGATTTTCTTTTTCCTTTTTTTAAAATTATTAATTGAATTGAATGATGTAATGAGACTTTCAACAAATATAGCAACAGAGGTTTCTAAAATAAATAACGCAGCTTTAAATGTCAGAAGGCATGTCAATGACCAAACCCCAGCCTTCCTCAGGATGAAAAAAAAAAATAAAAAAAAACACCAAAAGGCCAAGCCATCTAAAGGCCAAAACACACAGCTGCCCCTTTATAATTCTATGTACATCCCCCCTTCTCCCGCTCGCGACATTTCTCACCACTGTCCTATTCCCAACTTCGTCGCCCCTGGAAAAAAAGAACGTGTTTCTCTTTTTCTCCACTCTCGCCCCACTCCGCTGCTTCCTGCCTCCGTATCGCAGCTCGACTTCCTCGCCTCTTTCTGTCGCCGTGCATCACGAGTGGCTGGGCGTTGGTCGTTGAGGTCCTCAATAGCTCTGGAGGCCGGCTCCACAGGTGAGAAGTAACGTGATCTTTTACTGGAGCAAAAGTAGTAGGCCTGACGACGCAGCGTCAGAGTACTCTTTCGCTTCAAATTAGCTCACCGAGTGTTGGAGAGAGAAAGGAGAAGGCGGGGCCATGGAGTGGATCAACAATACTGAGTAGCCAGTGAGGACAGGTTATATAGTTACATAACAGTCTGTTCCCCTCAGGGTTGGGTGGGACCTCTATCACTGATGTGGATTTTAAAGATCTTAAAGATTGTATGCTCTTGCATAACACACAGCAATGGAATAACTGGGCGTGTCTTGTCCATCAGCCGGACCCAGAATGCTTTGCTGGTGCGACCTACACCATAATCACCCACGTGGACGTGCAAAGTTGTTTGTCCGCTAATCCAACGTTCTGTTGGTGGTCGCTTAGTGCTGATGACATCTACAGGTTAATAAATGTAATGCATGCAAGGACAGTGGACAGACCGGATGTGTTCCCATGTCTGCTTGAATTTGTCTCTCAGAAGAAACGGCAGAAGTAGCCCGGTTCTCACACACAGTCTCTGGGTGGCATTACGTGGGGGTGGCCAAAGTCAACATTGAATTGTTTCAAACCACGTAAGCAGTTCGTAACAAATCTAGCTCTTCTAACCTCCAAACCATTATTTCCTTCCTTACCCTAACCGAGGAAAGAAAAGTTAAATGAATAAATGCTCCGAACGTGCAATGTATCTCAACCTTTTCATTTTTCAACCCCCCAGAATAATCTGGTTGGTTTTTGTGACCCGAACTCAGAAACCCATGTGCTGGGACTCTCAATAAAATCTATTCTGAGGCAAATCACTGAAAACTAATTATATTGTTAAACAATTTTTTAGGGTTGAGAACAACTACCCCTGACCAATGTTTTGAAGATTTTATTTTTAAGTATAAGTGGACTTCTATGGTCTATGGTATGGTCAATCTCTCTGAACTAAACTTGAGCCCCCTTTTGCTCTTATGACCCTATGTGCCCTCCAAGAATCTTGCTTTCCACAAGGTGTGCTTGTGAACAGCAGAGCGTATGAAATTGTTGACTTATGGTGACAACTTTGAAAACATTTATTTGACTCAAGTTGAATGATTTTTTTTCTGCAGATCTTTGGTAAAATATGCTTTGCATCTATTTCTCTCACAGTGAAATCGGACAACAAGGACAAGCAGGATAAGGCGGACATCATGTCCGGCAAGACGGACAAGCTCGACAACTTTGACAAGAAAGAGAAGGACGAGCAGCAGAAGAAGGACACCGGCCCGGACAAGAACCAGAAGTCCGAGAAGATCCTCAAAGACGAGGCTGAGAAGATGAACGCGGAGAAGAGCAACAAGGCCAACGAGAAGGCCGAGAAGGTGGACAAGCCGGAGAAGACCAACAAAGATGACAAGAAGGAGGAGGAGAAGAAGCTGGCAGAGAAGAAGGACGAGAAGGGGGGCAAAGGACCGGCCAAGTCTCCCACAGGCAATGGCAAGACCCTGCAGAGCCCCGACGGCAAGAGCAAGGTGGGTCACACACACACACACACACATGCAGAGCTCTGCTGTCCACGCAGAAACAGCCCCGTCGCCCAGGGGTCACAGCAATGACCTCTGCCACAGCCGGTGGGTCCAACGGCCCGGTCAAGTGTCCTTGAGCAAGACACACAGACACCCCCACTGCCTGTTCACGCACATGGATGCGTCAGTGCACCGCTGCTTCTAATCGTCTCTTGTGGTGTGTGTGTGTGTGTGTGTGTGTGGGTGGGTGTGTGTGTGTGTGTGTGTGTGTGTGTGTGTGTGTGTGTGTGTGTGTGTGTGTGTGTGTGTGTGTGTGTGTGTGTGTGTGTGTGTGTGTGTGTGTGTGTGTGTGTGTGTGTGTGTGTGTGTGTGTGTGTGTGTGTGTGTGTGTGTGTGTGTGTGTGTGTGTGTGTGTGTGTGTGTGTGTGTCTTAAGTTCACACCTGAATTTTAAGTTGGCAAAATGTCTTTCTTTCTGTAGAATCACCGCAATCAGAGGATTTGCTCCCAGGGACAAATGAAATCGTTGTCCATCTGTGTCAGGTTTCGATCTTGCAAACATCATTAGCAAACCATCTCGAAGAAATGGAAAGCTGGATAGTTCAAAATGGATGAAGCTATCATTGCCTATTAGCTTTTAGTTTTGTTTTAGTCAGGCCTGCAACAAACCATTATTTTCATTATGGAAGTATCTGCAGGTCATTTTCTAGGCTATAAAATGCCAGAGAACATTTGAAAATGGCCGTCATAGTTTCCTTGATCCCAAGGTGATGTCATCAAATTGCCTCGTTTAGTTCGACCAACTAAGAAGAGCAGCGAATCCCAATATAGGACCAGCTGGACCCGCTACAGTTTCACTAGCTAGCCACAGCTAGCTGTCACCTCCTTCCAGCCCTCAGCACCGTTCAGTGCAGCTTGTTTGGAGGTGCTAAATATTATAATTATCATTTATTCCCTGTCGGTGTTCGTTGCGTGTTTATTGATTCTCTAATATCTGAGACCTGATTTCCATGCCATATGCTAATTTTGGACGGCCGCTCATTTCATCGGCTTTGAGGTTTATCATTTTATAATTTACTCCTCGTGAGCTCTCAAAAGTGGCTATGAATTGCGTACGGTTTTATTTTGTGATTGTCATATGGTTGCTGGCTTCGCTGCCATATCACGCTGTCATGGCAATCAGTGATTTCATC
Organism: Cottus gobio; assembly: GCA_023566465.1. Classification (NCBI taxonomy): domain Eukaryota; kingdom Metazoa; phylum Chordata; class Actinopteri; order Perciformes; family Cottidae; genus Cottus; species Cottus gobio. The sequence continues at coordinate 23,536,361 of CM042230.1, forward strand.
TCTGCTATTTTTTCTTTCTCTATCTCTATCTGTCCTCCTTTTTTCTTTCTTTCCCTCCCCTCTTTTCTTTTTACCGTGTTGTGGCTTCTTTTAATTCCATTATCACCAGCCTGACGTGGGTAAACCAAACTCTACCAAATCCCGCCCATCCACCCTCTCCACCAATGGAGAGGCCAACTTGGCCAAACGCCCCTCCCCCACCACAGCCAATAAAAAAAGCCCTGTACCCAAGGCGACCACACCCACCGCCGCCAAGCGGCCACCGATGGCAACTGGCTCCGCCAAGGCTGCCAAGGTGAGTACGCTGCACCCGGTAGATATGAATGTCACATGGTCCATCTGAGGGAAGGTTGGCGCTTCTCAGTCTCTATTCTTGTCTGTACTTGTGAAACATCATCATAATCCAAAGTCTCACCTGAAGTGTTAATCGAGGATGCATTTGTGGGATGACTTTTGTGGACTTGGTGTATCCAGAATGTATCTCTAGTTTCAAATCAACCTGAGGCAATGCCGGAGGATACGAGCTTATACGTGTGTTTACCCTCATCTAGTCAACTGGGCTGTCGCCAAATGTTTTATTAAAACAAGGTGAACGTGTTCTCCAATCTATTCAGCTTGTACTCAGTTATAGTTATAGTTGTCTTAATATCGTCAAGCTAGAATCAGAATGCTTTTATAAGCTAGCTGGGATCCTCATAACCTCCATGCACCCAATTATTTGGATGGGCTAGTCTCATGTAAGGCAGCCATCATATTAGTTAACCACATTACATAAACCAGCTGCTGGCAGAATACTCAAGGCAGAAGAGTATTGTTAGTGATCCGTCAGATATCCTGACCATCAGAACTTATCTCAGATCCCATGTTGATACCTCAACAATACACATTGTAGGTTAGAACTGTAGTCTATGAGAACCATCAGTAATACAAATTAGATGTATTCAGCCTCTGAAACCAATCAGCTCTTGGATCAGGTGGGAACCAGCGGTTTCCCATCATGCCCTGAAGTTCAACTCGTGTTCAACTTGACTTGGGTACTGAAAAAGGTTTCTAGTTCCTTTTGATTTAGACTTTATCTACTGTGGCTTCAGAATCTCTTACACCTGCATGGTCCCATGTGACCTCTGACCTGAGGGCCCATCCCACTGTCCCACCTGTCTTTACTTCAGTGGCTGTATTACGGGATGATTGTTCCTATTTTTATATCATCCAATGTCTGACAGGGGTTTGAAATGGTTGAAACTTTAAGCTTTCTGCAAGTGTGAATATTATATATTATATATATTTAAAATATTTCTTTAATGGAAGACAATGGATATTTATTTCAAAAGTGCAAAATGTTCGGTTTAACATTATTCCATAATCTTATCTATGATGTCCGTTACTGCAAAAACTAGGGCTGTATGCTACCAAATAGTTATTATTAATAATAGGAACAAAGCGTGAACAAAGTGTGTTCAAAATGTATAGCAAAAAGAGCGAATTTTATCCAAGGAAATGTTCTGCTTCAATCCGTCTTTTTGGGTGTTTAGCCTTTCAAAAACAACATTTTTAATAAGTTCAAAAAAGGATTTGTGAGCCCCCCCTTGTAACAACGGGGCAGTCTAGCAGCAATTTAACAGCACCATAAAATACATTGAACTACGATAAAGGTTCTGATAGTGCAGCCATGTCTCCTTCCTCTCGTCTCCCTTCCTGTTCCCTGCCACCGCCGTGGTGTGACATTGACCCCTTGCGGTGCCTGGAAGACAACATTAACGTCACCTTCTAACACGCTCACCAAACTGTTTGTGTCGTCCGTGATTTCCAGACTCCTGAAAATGAGAAGCGCCCACCTGTGCCGAAGGCGGCGGCGGCGCCCCGCGTGGCTGCCAGCAAGAACGGCTCCTCCCCCACGGCGCAGGCTGCAAGTAAATCTGCCGGTACGTGCCGAGCTTCATCGTCTCTCCTCCACCCACACAGTGTCTGCCTGTGATTGTGAGCGCTTGTTGTCACAGACAGTATCCCCCTCTGCTTGGTGCCGGTTGGTTGGCGTTGAAAGTGCAACGTGACCTCCACGGCGGACCTGACCTCTCTGTAACAATGACTCACAGTGTGAACTGGCACCCCTGGGGGCAGCGGGGCTCACTGAAATGCTACCGTATGTTAGGCTTCATCCGATGCTTTTTGAAGACACCAGACTGGTATTTTTATCCGCACATCACAAGCAGTTTCTCACCTCTCCCAGAGAGGAAGCTATGACTCAGTCAGAGCTATGCTAGTCAAACAGCCCCCCCCCCAAGGAGAATGCGATTCATTCACCCGGTTCACAGCGACGGCTGCTCTGCACTGCAAGGTGCATATTTCATTTTTGCTGCATGAGTGAACTCCCATTACCTGCGTGGCCGTTGCCCCGGCGGTTCAGCCAGGTTCCACGTTACCTTTGACACACCTCCATCAGCATGGCGGACAAGCTGTCGCACCTGTTAGGAACGCTGACACGACTCCTTTTCTTTTCCGCTCGGGAAGTAACACAACCTTCAAGTCAGTGTCGTCGATCTTCAAACTAATATGAGGAGCAGCTAAACCAAAGGTTCTAGTTTGGCAGGAAATCTAATAATGAAAGAACTGAGGGGCTAATTCACAAACGCTAATATTACAGCATAATTTGCCCTTGACGGGAAGAAATATTGTTTCTTATAATAAAAAGTGTTTATTAACATATTTTCAAAAATGAGAGCTTTATTCTGTGTGAATTGGACTGTTTTTTCGATGAGGCTCGCTTGCAACAGAGATTTGGCCAATTTTGCACAAAATGTCTGCATATGACGTGAAAATAGCACAAGAGCACCGAGCGGTGCTGCTCGGGCTGCAAAGCACCCTCTGAGAGTGTGCAGGTATTTGGTCATGTGTCATGTTTCCTGCTTACAGCGAACAAGACCGACAAGACTGACAGCAAGACGGGAGAGGCCAAGAAACCCAAGACTACAGGTAAGAAACCAAGAGGAATCAGAGCGTTCAGTCTCTCCAGCTGCGACTGTTCGGATCCAGACGTCTGTATGATTTGTTGTTAAGTGCGTAAGTTGCGTAACAAACATAGTTTTATTTGAACCCTAACCCAGGATCTTTTCATCAACCGAACCAAGAAGCTTTGTTTCAATTCACGACGTTGACCGCGCGTTCAAAACTGACCGTTTTAGCCACAACATGTCAAATACAACTGACCGGCCGCCTGGCAAACACCTGGCCAGATTCTTAAATGGGGCTTAATCTGCTCAATCAGTGTCTGCATAACAATAAAGAATAACAATAGAAATCAACTTCTTATACAAAAGATGTGGCTCTATAAAAAAATATATTGCAACACCTTTCAACAAGGGCAAAGAGGCAATACAATTAGACAATAAAAAGACGTAGAAGTAGATTATAAATTATATTAGGAAAATATATATATGTCTAAATATATAGACTTTGTTGTCGTTAAAAACCCATTATCTTTTGGAAGGGTATTCCATGATTTTGGACCATAGCTGAAATGTACGGGCACATCTCATTTTCTTTGCTGTAACAAGCTCTCTCCTCCTCGGGTTGTTCGAACATCGAGCCGCACAATTGGCTGTTTTCGGGAGACCAATAAGGAGACCACTCCGGCAGTCTAATCTACTTCAAACACAAGCATGGATGAGTTTCCAGCATCTTTATGGGAACGATGTGGGATTTTTACCGCCCCGTTATGCAAACGTCCATTTCACTGATCACAGACGTGACCTTTTTCTCCTCCTGTCTGTTACCCTGCAGCCCGCCCTCGCCCGCCCTCCATCACCACTCCTGCCGCCTCCACTAACGGCGAGGCCTCCCACCGCCGCCGCGTCATCACGAAGCCCCCCGTGCCCAAGCAGACCCCGATGGAGAAGAAGCCACCGGTGCCCCGTGCTCCGCGAACCCCCCGCCCCCTCAACGCTCCCACACCCGACCTGAAGAACGTCCGCTCCAAGATCGGGTCCATCGACAACATCAAGTACCAGCCTGGCGGAGGAAAGGTAGGCAAAGACATCAGATGACCACAAGGAAGGTTCATGAGCGATAACCAGTGACGAACCGGTCACGGTTCCTGAGGGAAAGTCTGCAGATGATTTGGCACTGGTTGCTCTGTAAGTCAAACGGCACATATTAATAAAAGATAGCACTCACTTGGCCCTCGACAAGTTTTATGTTGAACTTCAACTCGTAGAAGGACTATTAGCCTGGGATTGCTGCTGCCCGTTCACCTTTCATCAAATCACTGTTTCATAATCAGAACATTATGAGACAAATTATTCATGAAATACCGTTTAATGACAAGCAGCTGTGCCGCGAGACAATCACGTATACGTGAGTAATCCCAGAGGACACGAACACATCTGAGCGGGCGAACTGTGGAAGTTTTAAGATGCTCCAATGAAAACCAAGAAGGGGAAATACAGGACCACACATGGTTGTATGTTTTTTCTGTATGCATTTACTGTGTTACAGGTAAAGGGATAGTTTGGAGGTTTTGAAGTATTCCTACAGTAGATGGAATGTGGAGAACACAGACAGGAGAACCAGCATGAGAGCAAAGCAATGTGCTGCTGTGGACGTATTTTAGACCCCTGAAAGAATCAATATCAGCTGAAGTGAACGATGTATTTAGAATATTCTCCCCTCTTCACCTTAGTGTCAGTCACCGCTGCCTCCATCTGTTAGTTCCTATTCACCAAATCACACAGTGATATATGATAAATATATTAACTTTAATATTTCTGTCATATCATAATCCATTAGCAGTCAGCGGGCACATGTGGCAGCAGCTGACTGGGAAGACCGGCTTTAGAAACCATCTCAGACACAGTCAGCGCAGGCGCCCGTCTCACCCACTATTCACCCACTATTCACCCACTATTCACCCACTATTCACCCACTATTCACCCACTATTCACCCACTATTCACCCAAAGGGAAACGACATGCATGCTTCCCGGTTCCCGGCTAAAGTGAGGTCAGTGCGGAGAGGGCGCCACGGTTGCCTCCCCCGCATTAGGCTCCGTGGATGCGGCCTGACCCTGCGTTCTCCTGCACCAACGTGGGGAACGTTGGCTCTGGTTGTCGGCATTAAGCTGTAATATATTACCGGGCACCGTTCACTCTATTTCAGGCCGGTGTGCTGTGTGTTTTGCAGGAGCCGGTCTGTCCCCTGTCGCACCTTTCTCTTTTTTGTCTGCCAGGGCAAAGCCACTTTCACACACACACACACACACACCTGCATACACACACAGAGACACGCACACAAACACATACACACACCCGCATACACACATAGAGACACACACACAAACACACGCACACACACACGTTGGCCCCCTGCATCACAATAAGTGGTGCTGACTCATTCAGTCTAACCAGTGGGACTAATATTGGTTCGTCTGTTATGTATTTTAATATGTGCCATTCAACACGAGCTTATTGGTCTGACAACCTTTCCGTCCCCAGTAATTGAATCATTTGTCTGGTTTTCTGCTTGTGTAGTTATTCTTACCCTCTTTTGTTTGTGCTGGTATTTGATCGGCAGCTGACAAACTTCTTGTCTTCTGTAATTCATTGTCACAAGCTCTTCGTCGGTTCACTGCCACTTGCCGTGATCCTTCTGAAACATTCTTACGTGTAATTGGTGCTAGTAAGGATTCATACACACACACATTTAGCCAAGTGAATTTCATCTTTTTGACCCATGCTGTTATTCTCCATTCAATCACATGCTTCCCTTCTGATTGGCCGTCATGATCCCTGTGTCCCCCGCCCCTCCACCGCATTGTGTTGTGTGGTTGGCTGGTGCTTGTATTGACCAGGTGGGTGTTGTTGTCTCCTCCAGGTCTCCTCCTCCCCGAACAACAAGGCATCGGACCCCTCCACCCCCACTGCCAAGGCCAGGGTGAGTCCCTCCCATCGGCGCTCTCACACACACACACACACACACACTCGTCCTCCCCCTGCATTCACCAGATACACCATTTCGTTGTTACTATTACTACCAAACAAACTGAGAGCAACATTTCCAGCATCACGTTCATAATATCACATGACCACATGAAAATCAAATCAGCAAAAGTATTTTTGATGTGTTTGGATATTACTCTGTGTAATCTTTCAAGTTTAAAGGGACAGTGTGTATGATTTGGTAGCATCTAGTGGTGAGGCTGCAGACCACAACCAACTGACCACACCTGCGCTCACTACTCCCTTTCCAAGCGTGTCGGAGAACTACGGTGGCCTCCAGGGAATGTGATGAAAACCTAAAAGGCTCTCTCTAGAGCCAGTGTTTGGTTTGTCCATTCTGGGCTACTGTAGAAAACATAACTCACTCCCGCAGTTCTTGTTCAGAGCTCACGAATACATAACGGTTTTTAGTTTCAGGTGATTAATACACTGATGAAAACATTCATGGACAAAAGCAAGAAAACTCAAGAATGTCTCCTAGCAAGGTACTGTGCTCTTACCTTGGGACAAAACATTCAAATATTCTTAAAAGTATGTCACATGTGAGGAGAAAATCAAGATTCAAAGTAACCAAATCGTTCCAGTATCACTATCAGCTAACATTAGCTGACCATGGCACCAACGGTACATGCATGTTCCTGGTTTTTACATGCCTCGTAAAATCTATTTGCTGCACAAGGTGCATCAGCCAGTGTCTATCCTGAACATTAAGAGCATATTAAATAAAATGAGTTTGAAGCTCAGCCTTGATAGCAGCAGCGTCATGAGGCGTAGCCAAGTGCTTCTGGCAGCTCCCTAATGCCTTCACTGCATCGGGACAGAGACACCGTCCCGTCATACACTGGAAGTGTACATGGGTTTTTTTGCGGACGGGATGCCAGTGAGGGATCGTGATGTAAATAAACAAGGTGTTGCTCCTTTGAACACTGATGCGTTTTTTGCAGCTCAGCCCCACCTCCCCTCTTGTTCTTGCAAAAGAATTTTTTTTTTCCCGCCTCAGATTCCGGTATCATAGAGATGCAATCTGAACGCAACCATTTCTTCTCATTGACAGTTTCATTTCAACTCCCAAATACATTTGTCTAAGTTCACCAGTGTCATCTACACATCCCTATATTTTAACACTTTCCATAGGACACCCCAGCGGGGGACTGACGACCCATTTTACTAAATGAAATTGACTGAAGCGACATCTGTGATAAGATATGGTCGAACTTCGTATTAATTCCCTGGAAAATTGTTGTGCAGTAGTCACAGAAGAAGGAAAAGGTGTGAATATAAAGAGTTATGATATGAAATAACAATTTGGCGCAAATCCAGAATATATGCAATGCCAAGAAAACATGGTTCACAGTGTGGATGTGGATGGCGAGCATACGTATGTATGTCAAATATGAAATCTGACAAACAGGTAAGTGTGTAGGGTTCAGAACGGTTCAAGGACCAGAGCGCCAGCGTCTCCACAGTCCATCTCTCTGCGTGAGGTCGGCGAGTTGAAGACTGGATTTCCTGTGGCGGTAACAGTTGAGGCTGTTCAGGTGCTCCTGCTGAAGTGAGCCACAAGTGTGAAGCTGCAGGTGGTCCAGCTCACACCGCTCAACAAAGGAGTCCACTGATCCCTCGCCGATGCAGCCCACATTTGCACCAGAGCACTTCTGCAGGTTGCAGGGCTTGGATTGCTATCTAGTGCTGTGTAGAGGACAAACCGCTCGCCACAGTGTCAGACAGGCAGTTGGACATGTCGGGGTGCAGAGAGTGTGTTTAAACGTGTTCCCATGCTTGACTACCAATACACACAGATTGTATTGCAACTAAATGCTACCCCCAGTGATGCCACTGCAAAACACACAAATGCCGTCTACTTGCTCGTGCATGCCCCACTGCAAACACCCAAAATGTATGCTTGGGTGGGTACACTTGATTTTTTTAAATTATCCAAAAGAAAAACCCAGCCCAGTGTTGCCCAGCCCTCTTTTCTAGTCAAAGTAGCTAGCGGCTAACTAGCTCCAAATGCCTTCAGGCCTCCCTCCAAAGCCACTCCTCCAGAATTACATCGTGAACGTAAAAGCAAACTGTTAGTACTCACAGCTACTGAGATAGCAGCTTGTGGGAGACTCCGGTCCCGAGCAATGCGTGCATTGGTAGAATGAAGGAAGGCAGACAGGCAGGTCGCCCGACCAACCATTTCAGTTTGAGTCATGGCGATCATAAGATTTGGAATTTGAAATATTATGGTTTACAGTCTAACTGGATTGCTGGTCTGTGTCTCCATAAAGCCGAGCACTCTAGCTCAACTGACGATGAAGGACACTGGTATATTTTGAAGAAAGGCTTTTCCTGGTTGGTTTGATTCATTTCTCGTGTGCCAGTTGCAGATTTGTCCACTGCACATGATAGCACATCACCGGTTGCAGACCAGGTTGCATAAGGCACAAAAAGTATCCTGAGAAGGAACGTATTAGTGAAGGGGCCGTGTGTAGTCATCAGACTTGTGGCCCTTCCCCTGGTTTATTTTCACTTAGTTCTGTTTCTTCACTTGTACAATAGTATTATGGGGAAACACGTTCAGCATCCTGCTGTGTCCCTTTGTTTGCATTTGTGACATTCATAACCAAAATTGAGGAGACAAGAACCTAGGTGTGTGTGTGTGTGTGTGTGTGTGTGTGTGTGTGTGTGTGTGTGTGTGTGTGTGTGTGTGTGTGTGTGTGTGTGTGTGTGTGTGTGTGTGTGTGTGTGTGTGTGTGTGTGTGTGTGTGTGTGTGTGTGTGTGTGTGTGTGCTCAATCATGCGTTAAGCGCACGTGCTCTAACTGCTCAGTGAGTCATCCTTTGCTGGTGCCACCTGCGTCATCATGCCATTTTCATCCTGGAGACAGAGACTGAGACAGAGATGGAGACAATGAAGGTGACTTCAGTCTGCAGCAGGGATGAAACCAGTATCACAACACAATGGGGAGACCTTATGTTAGTGTCCCCTTTTACATAACAGTGTTTGCCAAGTTTTTACTCTAACACCTATTTGTCAGCACTAGCAAATTGACCACTTTTAAGAAAACTCAAAGAAACAAAGCAAAAGTGTAACCCTAACCCCAGTGGTAGAACAATACAAACAACTGACAACTGCATAAATGTGAGCTTGCTTGATTAACACAACAAATCAAGTACTAGAGAAAGTGAGCAGTTCAAATACCCATTAGGGGCGTAGAGTATAGGCATTAAAATGTCCCTGGCAGATTAATAGTTTCAATCCTGCATGCTGATTGTGCATTATGTTGAGTGGCAGTAAGCAACTAGCATTATGTCAAAAGTTAGATCACGGATGATGCGTATTAAGGATGATAGTGAGATGTCGTAGTTCTCGTTTGCTCTGTTTGTTGGGACTGATTCCAGAATTCTTCGTCAAGTGGGATGCAACAAACTCAGAATCTCTTACTTCTGGCTGAAAATAGCATTGCAAAGTCAAGGAAAGTCATGTCAGCCTCTTGGATCTCAACTTGACCTCATCCCATTATGTAATATAAGATTGAATATGATCATATTTTGCCGTTTATGCTGTAAAACGTACGCGTTAACATTGTAACATATGGTTAACACTGTGAAACATACGTGGTTAACGTTGTAACATATGGTTAAGGTTGTGAAACGTACGCGGTTAACATTGTAACATATGGTTAACGTTGTGAAACATACGCGGTTAACATTTTAACATATGGTTAACGTTGTGAAACGTACGCGGTTAACATTGTAACATATGGTTAACGTTGTGAAACGTACGCGGTTAACATTGTAACATATGGTTAATGTTGTGAAACGTACGCGGTTAACATTGTAACATATTGTTAACACTGTGAAACGTACGCGGTTAACATTGTAACGTATGGTTAACACTGTGAAACATACTCAATTAACATTGTAACATATAGTTAACGTTGTGAAACGTACACGGTTAACATTGTAACATATGGTTAATGTTGTGAAACGTACGCGGTTAACATTGTAATGTAGGGTTAACACTGTGAAATACGGTTAACGTATGTTACCAAATGTTACGTTTTGTGAAATTGGGAAATGATCACAATAAATATTGTAATGGATGGTTTATGTTATTAAGCGTTCATGGTCAATGTTGTAACACGTGGTTAAGGTTTTGAAACATTTGCGGTTAACATTGTAGCATGATTAATATATTGAATTAGGTGCAGTTAACATTGTAACATGTCGTCATCGTTGTAAAATGGCGGTAGCATTGTAACACCTCGTTAAATTGTGAAACAATGGCGGTTAACATTGTAACACGTGGTTAGCGTTGTGAAACAATGGCGGTTACCGTAACACGTGATTGGCATTGTGAAACGATGGCGGTTAGCGTTGTAACACGTGGTTAGCGTTGTGAAACAATGCCGATTAACGTAACATGTGGTTAGCATTGTGAAACGATGGCGGTTAACGTTGTAACACGTGGTCATCATTGTGAAACGATGGCGGTTAACGTTGTAACACGTGGTCATCATTGTGAAATGATGGCGGTTAATATTGTAACACATGGTCATCATTCTGAAATGATGGCGGTTAACGTTGTAACAAGTGGTTAGCGTTGTGAAACAATGGCGGTTAACATTGTAACACGTGGTTAGCGTTGTGAAACAATGGCTGTTTACTTAACAAGTGGTTAGGGTTGGGAAACGATGGTGGTTAACGATGTAACACGTGTTCAATGTTGTAACACGTGGTTATGGTGTGTTCACACCGAACGCGACGCAAATTATTCGCGCGACCAGATTACATGTAAAGTCAATGCACAGACGCGTATAGTTGCGACAGACGCAAATTTACTCCGGGCGGCGCGTATGACTCGGGCGAAAGTTCGCGTCGCGCTAGCCAATCAGCGTTGAGAAGCTCTGAGCGTCATCACTGCCGTCCTGCCGGTGCTGAATCATAATGTTGCTGGTCCACCTGAAGTAGCGCTGGCAGCGGCCGTCATTCAGACGCTGTTGTGCGGCTACGGATGATATTATGAACCCGGACACGGGGGCGTTTGATGGTCCGACATTAGAGGGACTTCCACAAGAAGGTTAAAGCAGAACTAGTGGTTAGTTTAATGGTGGATGGCGGAAACGGTACTGTTTTTACGGAGATAAGCCACAGAGATAAGCTCCGCCCCCTTTCAGGCGCGAGTAAAGCCAGTAGCGAATTAACCACATAAAGTCGAGTGACTAAACTCACGCGAGTGTGAACACACCATTAGGGTTGTGAAATGATGGTGGTTAACAATGTGACACGTGGTTAGCGCTGTGAAGCGTAGTTACGTTGTTGTTACTTAAAAGCTGCCAAGACTTTCTGATTCATGCTTCAGATTTATCCTTTTAATCCTTTTTCCTCGATTATCTGACTCTTTCTGGTGTTGTTGGGATACCACCCTTTACCCTGCTTTTAGACATAAAATTGAAAATTGTTGAAAAAAGGTATTTAAATCCAGACGATCCTGGCCAACCTATCCATGCAACGTGTGCTAAGTTTGTGCTTTAGTCATTCTCCATAGAAGAGCGGGACTGGCTTCATGGCAGTCCTACAGGCTGATAGGTGTTATTTAGAATGGTCCGCTGCCCGAAAGGAACATCTTTTGTTTTCCACATTAATCGCTTGCAGACACTTCTCTGCTTAGAACGGCATGCATTAACACAAAATCACTAACTGTTACCGTGTAATATTCTGTTGCATGTGCTCCGTCTCCCCTTCCACTGTTTTTCCTGTGCTCAGTTTTTGTTAATGACTATGGAAGCATCTGTTGTCATTCAGTCAGTACCCTCCATCTTTTTATACTTTGATGTTTTGGTAGGAATTCACAAAACTTTAACCTTTTATGAATCCGTCCGATCAGCTGCACCCTGTTTTTCAACCACAATTATTTTCTTGCATTAGGTCCCAACGTTATTTCTACAGTTCTATCAGATAATGCATATAATCACCAAACTCGAGCAGGGAGGAATTATTTGATTTGAATGACAGACCCTCTTCCATACTTACAGAGCAAGGCCACTCTGTTTCCTGTTAACTGAAGCTGCCAGCTGATCTGCTCTTCTCTGCTGCTCTTGTCTGTCTGCCTTTCATGCCCTTCCTTCTTTCTATCTTTCTTTCTTTTTTTCTTTCTTTCTTTCTTTCTTTTCCCTTCTACCTCCTCACTTTCCTGCCTGTGTGTGTGTCTGCCTGCCTGTCTTTAGGTTCAGATAGTGCACAAAAAGCTGGACTTCAGCCATATCACGTCTCGCTGTGGCTCCAAGGACAATATCAAACATGTCCCTGGAGGTGGCAAAGTAAGTACTGCTGGAGCTGGCGGGAGACTCTGGTGAGGGTGGATGCGTATCATATTACAACCTAATAGACCCTCAATTGCTCAGAAATTGTGATCAATTGAGGATCTATATTTTATTTTTTTATCCCAGCCACTAAAAGATGAATACATTGGGTTCCTTGTATGTTATGTTGGTTCACCATGGCTGGAAGCATGTTGCATCTCTTACACCCGATCGGGCTGTATTTACCCAGAAGCATCGTTTTCAAAGCAACTAAGAAAGATTGCACTGTAATCAGCGCATTTATGGCTCCTGTCTGTTTGCATTTTGGATTGATTTCACTCAAAGTGACCTGACCACAGGTCCCTCTGCCCACCCTTCCAGATGTTGCTCCCATCTGCTCCGAACACCTGCTGCACTATCATATTCCATCTCTGGGCTGCCCTCACAACCACCACTTCGTTGTCTCACGTCATTTAAACCAAATGCAAAAGGGGTAGACAGGACATCAACTACAGCTATAGGCTGGACCGAAATCACAGCATCAGCAACTGTTCAGTTTTAAAGCTGCAGTTGGTAACTTTAATGAAAATAGCGTTTTGTCATAATTGCTCACACTGTCACTATATGCTGACAGTAGTACATAAAAGCAGCTTCCTCTGCCTCCTTTTAGTGCATTTTAAAAGATTCCACCGCACCCGAAGGAAACAACCAATCAGAGCTGAGGAGTCTCTAACAGCTGTTTTCTCACCCTAACATTGAATGAGTTCCTTTCCTCATTATCGGTCCCACCAATATCTCTCAACCCTTTGTATCTTATTCTTATGCAGATGTTTATTTTAACTTTTGTTTGTCCATTTTTACCCTGTGTTTTTTATTTACATGGTACTCCATATGTTTTTATGTAGTGTTGTTTTACATATGTATACATGTACAAATAAAAACAAATGCACAACACATGAAATATTAAAAGGGAACACCACCTAAAAAAATAATTCCAAAAAGTTCAATCAATATTTGTGAGCTGCTCTCTCTACAAGCCAGAAATCAGAGAGGGAAGTCTCAGACGTGTGACATCATCAAGTATAGTGTGGAGCTGCTCCATAGACAATTAATGGGCGACTTTCTTTTTTTCTACCCTATTGAGCGTAACTAGTAATGTGAAACGGTGTCATCAATAACATCTTAACCCAATATATTATAGATGAAGTAGTTTCAAATTTGGTTCAAACGCTAGTTTTTGGATTTGAAAGAGAGTTGTTGCTAATATTTTTGGACTGTCTTGGAGCATAGAAATAACAGGATTTTAAGTTTGCCAATGGGTGTAGTTCCCTTTAAGAGAGTATGTAGGCGACCTGCTGAAAATGGATGAACATGCACACAAACTTTATATGTTTGCTCCACACATGTATGTGGTCTTTCGTAACACTTGTTCCACATAAAGTGAGTAAATACTAACACAAAACACAATCCTGTAAGGTACAAAACCAACTCATGGGTATGTACGGCAGTAGGCTAAACACATGTACAACATGTACATGTAGCCAACATTCAAATGTTCTATACTTACTGAAGTCATGGGTGTGTTTCTCAGTCCAAAAGATACATCATGAATATTTAGATTAGCTGTTAAGAATTCAAATAGTTGTGTTTGTATGATAAAAATCAGGTGATAAATATTAGAACCTGTCCAAGCAGCCTCTAATGAGGCGGAGCTCTAATATCAATCGGCCATTCACGAAACCAATCGCGGTTTTGTTTGCTCACACAATTTCCAACCACACCTACGGGTTGCAGTTGGCCGACCGCTTGTCCTCCTGTCCGTCATCACACATGTACATTGGATTGCTCTCATCCCACGCTGTCAGGCAGGTGCACCGCCTCTCAGAATCCATCAGCGTCAGCTGCCGTCAGCCTACCGCCTGTGATGCTGAACGCACACTGTCCTGACGGTCTCTTGACTGACTTCTTGCCTCCTCCAGTTGAATCCTGTGTGCATTCATAAGCATGCACGCGGCGGCGTTTGCGACACGTAAAAGCACAGGTCAGAGTTTGAGGGTATCCGCTGTGTCGTGTCCATTCCCCAACATACACCACCGTATTGTACAGACCGCATCCTCTCTATTACTGCACCAGCTGCACGCTAACGAGGTGGATTTCCTTAAGTGGACAGAGTGGACACTGAAGTGTAGCACTGGATGTGGCCTCTTTGTGACTTTGTGTGCAGCGGCTACATCGTGATTCTCCCCCCCCCCCTCCCTCAGGTGCAGATCCTGAACAAAAAGGTTGATTTGAGCAAGGTGACGTCCAAATGTGGCTCAAAGGACAACATCAAACATAAGCCAGGTGGGACGTCTTATTTCTGTTCTCCTCTATTTCATGATTCCATGTCAACTCTCAGACTAACCTTCTTTTTTCTCTTGGAGGTGGAGGTGATGTGAAGATTGAGTCCCATAAGCAAAACATTAAAGCTAAGTCTAAGATTGGATCCATGGACAACGTGGGGCCAGGCAACGAGCAGACCAATGGACACAAGGTCAAACTTTAATGCAGTCACTCATTTATCAGTTACCTTCTCTGGCTCATCGTGCTTTTACTGGCCGGCGCCACACGATGGTGTGACAGGATGAGTCTATCAACAAAACCTTACTGTGTGTGTGTGTGTGTGTGTGTGTGTGTGTGTGTGTGTGTGTGTGTGTGTGTGTGTGTGTGTCTGTGTCTGTGTCTGTGTCTGTGTGTCTGTGTGTGTGTGTGTGTGTGTATCTGTGTGTCTATATTTGGCCACAGGAGAAAACAGAGGAGAAGACATCTTCACCCCCGAGTGGCACTCCGACAACAGGACCGGCGGGCGTTGCCAAGGCAACAGCACCAGGAGGTGTTGCCAAGGAGAATGGTGTGAAGGAGCCCACACCCAACCCTTTCGGGGGAGACGGACTGAGGGAGCATAGCATAGACAAACGCATCACTGAGACAAGTGGGTGTAAACCAGGGGTGGGCAAACTTTTTGGCTCAGGGGCCACATTGACTTTTAAAATTTGACAGACGGGCCGGGCCAGTATCAGATGGATAGAGAGTGTTTGTGTGAACCAATATACATTATAAATAAAAGCCAATAACTAAAAAGTAAAGAGAACTTACATTACTTACTAACTAATATAACTTAAATGACTCAGCTTTTTTGTTTAACTTGCTGGCTAAGTCTTCGTCAATTAGTTCTACACGCCGAGTCACTGTCCTGCGTGATAAACTACATTTTTTCGAATTTGTTTTTGCTCTCTGGACACAAGAGACCTGTTGCAGAGGGGCTCCATGCAGGAAGCTGGCAGGAGGCTGGCAGGCAGAACCCTATATGTCACATGAGTCCCGTGGGTCTGATGTGCGTTCGTTATGCCGTATAAAACGGACCATGTCTCCGTGGCGCGCTGGCCTGTGGGGGAGGGGTGGAGGTGAGCAGACAGCAGCAGCTGGACTCGCAGCCTGATGCGCTGCAGAAAGCACGGCACGTAAAGACCGCTGTAACGCTTCTCCGTTCCCGACTTGAGTTAAGAAACATCGATGCTGGTCTTTTGCCGTCATCGTGCTTCGGGAAACTCAAGTCGGGAACGGAGAAGCGTTACAGCGGTCTTTACTATCATTTATAATTCATAATACTCGGCGGGCCGGATCAAAACGCCCAACGGGCCGGATCCGGCCCGCGGGCCGTAGTTTTCCCACCCTTGGTGTAAACGCACACACACACTATCAGTTCTAAAAGCACGTCTGTGATTGTAGCCGACTGACTGCTCACTAAGCCCCGCCCCCCCAACTTCAACACGCAGGGTAGTCCGCTTGACTTAACCCTAGAACACTAACGTTGGGTGATTTTCACCCAAGCGTTTGTAGTTGTTTTCATTGTGTTGCTTCTTGTCTGAGTTGCGTGAGATGTTATTGATAGGGATGCACCGATACCGATACCGGTATCCGATATCCGGATACCGGTATCCGGATACCGATACCGGTGTCGATACTGCGTTAAATACTCGTACTCGCATCGGTTTCAATGGCCGATACCAAGAACCGATACTCACTCAACAGTATTTCACTACAACAAACTGGTCGCGCTTTGTGGAGAAGCAACCCCGTGGCGGAGCCGGAGACACTCTTCTCTGTCTCAACTGTCTCAACAGTCTCAACTTCTGAGCAGCCAATCACGCTATCCAAGTTGTTTTGCCGTCCAATCAGATGGCCAGTTTGTCTCAACAGCAGAATCTGGAGCCGCCATCTTGGATCCTCGCTACGCAGCGCTCACTTCTTTCAATAGACAGGAGAAAAGTGAGACGCGAGTACAATACAAGACTTTATCGATATTGTGCTTATTAACCGGTGTTGCATACGTGTGTATGACATATTAGTGCTCATATTAGTGCTCTTGTTAGTGGCTGACAGCCCCGGAGTTACTTGTAATCAGTCCGTCCCAACGCGACGCAAATGTTTCGCGCGACCAGATTACATGTAAAGTCTATGCACAGACGCGTGTGGTTGCGACAGACGCAAATTTACGCCGGCGGCACGTTAGACGCGAGAGTTGAAATTTTCCATATTTAATACATCTATAATTGAGAAGCTCTGCGCGTCATCACCGCCGTCCTGCCGGTTTGAATCAAACGGCTGCTGATCCACCTGAAGTAGCGCTGGCAGCGGCCTCATTCAGACGCTGTTGTGCGGCTACGGATGATATTATTGTAGCCGAGTGTCTGTTGTGTGTCTATATTTGTAATTCTAATAAAATGAAAACACGCTGCAGGGTAACTTGAACCACTTTTTTTATCTCCTTCACACACGTATATCCCACAATTCCACTCTTTTCCTTTCCGTTTCTCCCTCCACAATAAAAGCACCGGAAACATAACTTGCAACACAGCTTCCTATATAATTGCTCGATCCCTAATATTATCGCTTACATTATGAACCCGGACACGGGGCGTTTTATGGTCCGACATTAGAGGGACTTCCACAAGAAGTTTAAATCTTGGGATAGCCTTCTGTTAATTTTGTACTATAGGCTTGACATAATCTGCAGAGGATAAAATAAAATCTGCCTCCAAATTAATTGCACTTTCATGGAGACCAAATCTAAGAAGTATCGGTATCGGTACTCGGTATCGGCAAGTACACAAATAAAAATATCGGTATCGTATCGGTTTGTAAAAAATGGTATCGTTGCATCCCTAGTTATTGAAGGTGGGCGTGTCTCTGCTCCAATCCTTTGTTTTCAATGTTTTTTTCAACAGGCACGTGTTCGGGGAATTTTCACCTAGTGATAGAGGGTTAAAAGATTCAGGCTCACATGTCTCAGGAACAGGTGGACCAGAGAACAAGTTCATAGTTCCATTCTTTATATTTTTTATCATATTTCATTGCGATTCCCAAATTTTTCCACTGACTTTGAGCCTTTTTTTAGGGTCCCCCCATGATACCTGTTTTTTGTTTTATGAGAAGTTCTATCGGGTAAAAAAAAATAAGAGTACTTCAATTTGCAAATTTTCTTTAACCACAAGCTTTAACGTCCTGTAAAATGTTCTCAAAATGCACATAATGACTACACGCATGATGTCATGCTAAAAGACCAAACTACATGTCCAAGGCAAAGGTTAGCATCCTCACCAGCTAACAATCCACTTAGAAGAATAATGCACTGTTCTTGTATTGTATGGCAGAGCTAGTTATTCCAATCCTGTACAGATATTTTTATAATGTAACCTATGTAATGATACAGTTAGCTAATTTGGAAAAAGTACCTGTAGCTAGTAAGCTAGTTAGCTGGGCATCTAGCAGATGTCAGGGCCAATAAAATCATTTTTTAACCCATTTCATACACGTACCATGTAACCCTTCAGACACAGAGCATTGCTTTTGCCACAACCCCTCTTACACCGATTCAACATGACAAACCCGGTTGCTTAGCTCTGATTGAACAAATGCTGTTGAGGGGTTTTACAGACACACTTGACAAGAAAGAGGTATTGAGCATGCATGTTTACCTGGTCTCTCCTACATGTCTGATGGAAAGTGGTGGTAAATATAGCAGACACTTTGTTGCTAAATGAAATTATGGAGAGACCTACAGACCGCAGATTAGCCGATCTCAGTGGATAAATTCATCTCTGGCACTGCAACCGGCCTCCAGACTCCCTGAGTTCAGAGGGACGACAGACTTCTGCCACCCGATGCGCTTTCCAAACTTGGTCTAATTGATGGATGGCTTTAGTACTAATACAATTAAAACAGGAATGGTTTATAATTTGGCCCATAATTCATATGAACCTGGTTGCCGACTCTAGCAGCCTGTGAGCTAAAGTAACACACCATCTGGCTGTTAAAATGAGATTCAGGAAGTTTCCACCCCCATCTCTGTATCACTTTTCTCTCCTCTCATCCTCTTTAACTTTTTCAATTCCTCATTTCTCAATTCCATTTCTTTCCCCCAACAGATTGAGTCCCAGTGACCAGTAGATTTTGGCGGGACATGCATGGCGCTCGCCGACCTGCCAATTGACCAACCAACCAACCAACCTACCACGGCGCAGTCACTTCCCTTTGGCCCCGCCCTTCATCTCGCCCACCGCAGCACCGAACTGACTGATCGCCTCTCTGTGTTTCTCTGGGGGTTCCGCCTGCCGGCTTCCTGCTACCAACCCCTGACCTTTGACATCTCAACGGTTAACCCATGGCTCCACCTACCACAGAGAAGAGCACTTCCTGTTTGTCTGTGTGTGTGCTGGGGGCTCCGCCAGCTCCTCGGCTGATAAAATTCCCCTGTAAGCACTGATTTAGAGGACTTAAACCCCAAATTGATCGACACCAATGCAATAAACCCACTACTGTAGTCAATGCAAATGTCAAAGTGTTTTGAACATAGCCAGTCTTGGAATATTTCCACCTATAAGTCTTATAATGTTTTAACACTGAGGCTAATCTATGGTCCCGTCCTACAGCCAATTTAAAACCACTTTGATCTTCAAACCTTGTTAGCAGACCATTTGCCCCACCTCCAGTCTTACGTCCACTTACCCCCACTTAGACCACACTAACCAGCAAAAGACCTGGCAAGACCTGGTCTGCTTTAAATCAACACATTCCAGCCTCCCGGCTTCCCGGCCAGCCGCCAGTTATTTCCAAATCTACAGTATCTACAGCAGTGCACCTATGGTGCACGTTGTCGCACAATAGGTAACTCTACAGCTTACGCATCAAACATTATCTCCCAATACATCTCTTGGTATTATTGCACCAGTGTGTTGCACACAGACGTATTACAACAATGCTTCTTTATCTTCACCAGTAGCAGTGATCAGCGCACAGGACAGGAGCTTATGTGGAGTAGAGAGGATACGATCTGAGACGTTTGGAAACAAACCCAAAGGTGGAGTTCCAAATCAGTCCAGAAAGTTGTTGCAGAAAGTCATGTTTGGGATGTCAGACGATTTCTGTTTTAGGTTTCAAGAAAAGATGCATTAAATGACAGTACACTACAGAAATGTAGAGGCATAACAAGGTAGACAGCTTATGCCACCATTGGAAACATCATTTAATGATGTGATTAGTGCATGAGAGTCAGCAAGAGGCAAAAAGAGATGGGCTTATCTCACCTTTGCTCACAAAGAATTGAACACAGGTATTTGATCTTGAAGCCAAAGGAGTTGAGATCACAGTATTTAACCTTGAAGAGTCTGATCTTGAAAAGGAGTATTTAACCCTTCAGGATAAGTGTTACTTAACTCGTTCAACTGCTAGCTGCAGCACCTTTTAGTCATCATGAAAGCGTCAGTGCACAGTATACCAATGTTGCTGCGGATGGCGTCCACCATCATGTCACACAGGCTGCTGGGTAAAGGCCCGGTCACACCAGCCCTTGAAATGGCGCAATTTGATCAATTTGTTACAATAGAATTGACGTGATCGTCGATTTCACTCCCTTGTAAGTGCAAAAATTCTCACATCAAGTTCAAATTAGTGAACTTTGACACGCTAATTTGCTGTTGGGGAGTAAACCGCACAGTGCAGTTAATAGTGAGGAGAAAGAACGGCTTGCATGTTTTCAGCTTGCTAGCCCCACGTCACCCAGCTGCTAAAGCCACATACTTCAGGAAGACGTACGGATGAATTTCAACACGCCACTTCCTGGTGCAACCGGGCCTTAATTATACTACAACACATTTTGTAGTCTTTATTTGGATAAACCATTAGCTTCCACAAAGTGATTTCTAGTCTTCTTGAAACACAAAATCTTAAATATTTATATGGATGTTACAGAAAAACTGACAAAAAAAAGGTAAAGATCCCATAAACTTTATTTCTAAATAAACTCATACACTCATTGGTGTGGCATAACGTTTGGGGGCACTTAACCCGTCTCCTCAATAAGACTCATTTCTGATGGCTGGTCCCCAAACCCCCCCATGTTTCCTTCTCTGCCCCAGTGGACTCTCCTGTGACCCCAGCAGTTCCCCTGAGCCGTGTCCAGCATTCACAGCTCAGGTGTGGCTACTGGAGACAGACAGACAGACAGTGAGTGCCCTCTCTCTTGCCATTGTGGTACTTCCTGGTCATTTGGTTTACCCCTAGTGGACAGGGAGTGGGGCTACAGAGCCACACCCTCTTTTTGAGTCCTCCCGCTAGCTGGTCCGTCTTAGAATCCTCTCTGTGAGACCCACACACACACACACCAACACACAAGCACAGATGTATACAGGAAAGCACACACATGCTTGTTGGTGTGCATGCCCACGAGCACACACACACACACACACACACACACACACATCTAAAAAACAGAAATCAGCACATGTAAACACCTTGTAATACACACACAAATGCACCCTGAAAGTAACAAAAACTCTGTTAATAGAAGCCACTCTTAATCGTGTCTCTGGTGGTCAATGCTGATATCCTCACAACAATGATGATCCGTGTCGGTGTGCGTCCCTCTCGTAGTCATTGTGTGACATCGTCATCGTGAGCTCACCTCATCCCGCCTCCTTCTCTCGTGGTTCTCTCCGACTCTCTGACAGCAATACAGTGATCTTAATCGGGAGTGCCTCATGTTACGTGCGGGGCACACACACACACACACACACACACACACGGCAGAGACAGAGGACGACCACAGAGGTCACCGGGGTGTGATGGGAGTTCACTTGCAGGACGGAGTGTAAATTAAAAGGGAATATTGTTACATTCATGGCAAGTCGGAAGTTGGCATTTTCTTTGTAACTTTTTGGTGGCAGATGAATTCACTAGAGTGTCTAGTAGTTGAACCCACTCTGGTACCCAGCCTCCTGAGGTGACGACTGCACAGAAACACTATGATCAAGTTTAACATCTCCAGCGTATATTTTACTCATTTGTAGTGTAAATAGATAGAAGTAAATAGCTTTTTAAATGCGTTTTTTTTTGTTTACATTTTTTCCAGCATTTTGTAGTTTTGTATGTGATAACACTGGATATAAGAAAAAATCCTCACATTTCCAAAGGTTAAAAAAATAAATATGAGGTACAAATAGTTTAACTACACTGGACAGGAGGGCCTGCCCAGCTCCAAAATGCCATGAATGCAGCAGTATTTCTGCAAGGCAGAACCAAGAAGGAGCTGTGAATGCTGCAGCAGGGACCATTGAAATGGCTGCAGTGCACTCACTGATGAAGAAAATCAAAATCAATGGGAGATAAGAAAGGGATTGTTTTTTCTCTTTTTCCACAATTGTTAAATATCTTAAATTAAACTTTAAGCCTGTTTGTATTGTTCTAGGAAATCCCCTAAATTTAGTGCCAAATGCATTTTATTGAAAAACAACATGTGATGTCCAGACCAAAAGCGTTGTGTCATGTGTCACGGCAGATGAGTCGGAGCGGCTGGTCCTCACGGATAGCCGCCCTCTCTACTGCCTGTAACCCTATGCACGGTGCCGGGGACGGGTCTCCGCCATGGAGTGATGACGTGTTGGTGGCGTGCTGCCGTAGTAGTCAGATGTGTGAAGTGTTACTACTGCATCCATCCTGTAGAGAGCGCTGCTCAGCCTCTAGAACACTGATAGTCTGGCTCTGAAACTCAACAAAGGCCGACTTAGAAACCTTCCATCCCCATTAGAGAAGCTTCAGGCCAGTTTCATTGTTGTCATTGATGGCCACTCGATATTATTGTATCTGGGAATCACTAAATACCACCACAGTCCTATGAAATATGTACAGTTCCCCTTTAAATTCAAAAACGTTTTGTGCACTTTGAAGTCTTGTTCATTTCTTGACGCCCTGACGTGATATAAAGTGGCTTTGCTGTGTCTTGGTAAAACATCATCAGCGGTGTACTCTACATGTTCGCTATGTGGAGCAAGGCCTTCTTGGTAGTTAGATAAAGTCATGATAATCAAAGATCAAATAGTGAACAAAGATTAGACAACTAAAAGCCCCGTTGAAGCATATTGAATCGTGTCCTGTTCCCTCCACATCACCACGCCCAGGAGTTGCCTGAAAGTAAATAAGCATGTGTGGAAGCGATGATGTGAATCTGTCTTTGGGAATAGAAGAACAAAAGGGATGGAAGCACGTTGAGAGGCGTCAACGGTGGTTTGTGCGTTTTAACAGAGCAGCAAGTTGTCGTCTTGATGTTAGTGTGTTGCCATGTGACGGGCCGGCCTGATGCTGTGCTGCGCGGCCACGGTGGTCTAACCATCATCTCCGGTCCGCCCTGCTGTGCCTGTCAACGTGCCCTGGTTGTTGCTTTCAGACCGAGCAACAAACGCTTTCAGTTTATAGTCCGCTAAAGGAGCGACGCTGAGCTTTGAATGAGTCTCATTTGAAACGTTTTGAGAGGACTAGCATCAAAGCTACCGCTTCCAGATCGTTTCTTATTCACTCAATCTCATTCCTTTTGCATAAACAGTGCTAAATTCAAAATGTATAACGTTTGAAATGGCAAAAGAAAGTATGCATATGGCAATATGTAGTGGAGTAATGTCAACCTGAGCAGAGAATGAAGTCACTTTCGCCCCGCTGGCGCGCTACCGACCGCCGCACTCGACTGCGCCATGTTGAGAGCCGTGTGGAGGCAATCCCTCAATCATAGAGAGGCTATTCTTTGAATTTGGAATGTAGCATCTTTAAGCTAATGGAAGTGATCTTCTTCTTCCCACAACAGTGAAGTGTTGAACACGTGTGTTTAAAGATATCAAATCGGGCAATCTTAAAGAAAAGCGTCTAAAACTTTGAGATTCGTCCCTCGATCTGATATTAACCAGACAGCTTCTATTGATAGTGGGGAATGATACAGATTATATGAAAACCCATGATATAAAAAAATGTTATCCACTTATGGGTCATATTTTGTAATTGTGTGGGATTAAAATGAAGCAGTAGTGAAATTACATTTAAACAGAGTTGTTCCCACGTATATGCATCTATCCGCCTCCCAAAATGTGGAATTTGTAAAATGGCTTATTCCTTTTCTTTGGAGGGCGTCTGTACGGGAGAGAGCGGACAGGAAACGAGACAGGCGATGTAACAAAGGGTCACCATCTCAAACCGCCGGGCCGCCATGGCAACGCAGTGACAGTGAATCTTCACGTGTAGCGTAAGAAGATTTGCTGTGGCTTGACGTGAGAATCGGTT
The DNA here is from genome assembly GCA_023566465.1 of Cottus gobio. Lineage (NCBI taxonomy): Eukaryota > Metazoa > Chordata > Actinopteri > Perciformes > Cottidae > Cottus > Cottus gobio. Next base: position 23,560,283 of record CM042230.1, read on the forward strand.
CGGTTCAAAGCAGATCGCTGTCGCTGGATTAGTTCAGACATTAGCTGCACACCAGAGAAGTGTGTTGGAGTGTTATTTGCTCAGTGCAAATACTGGCTGCAATTGTTTTGAACCTATGACAAATGAATACCAGCAAAGTCGACACGTCCTCATCCAAATGTTTAAAAATGAATATTGTTATCTACTTTGAAAACTGTAGTATGGGCCGGGCTGTACTTTACATGCTGTGTGCTGGAGCAATAGCACATGCAGCTGTCTGGTTCCTGTCTGGGCCCCCTCATCCCTTCAAGTTAATATTTCATATAATCAAAAAGGATATGATTAGGCTAAAGACTAGATTTATGGAACAGTTAACTTTGCAGCTTGGATGAAAGGTAATAACCAGATTCCGTTCACTATTGTTGGATTCCCCACTTATAGAGAACCACCCGTCCACTAGTATCTCTCACTGTCCCCTGTATATAGTCTCCACCATGTTTTTATCACTCCAGAATTAACTCAAATGAATTAAAAGAAAAAATGAAGAAAAAAAATCTTACTTCTTAACAGGGTGTTGTGGATGTTGACAGGTGAGCTTTGACGTTCATAGACCTGTTACCGTTAAGCTTAATAATGGTATTATTATAAGAATGAAAAGCAAAAGAGAGGAAAAGTGTACTTTTCCTTTTGTTTCAGAGTCTTGCCCTTTTTTTTCTTCCCCCCGCTAAGAAAAAGGGCTGCTGAAGTCTCAAGAATGTTTTTCAAAATGTATTAAAGGTGTAAGATGTACGAGTACGTGTATGAGGTTTGTCTCTGTTCTGTTTTTGGAAGATAGATCACATACGAGAAAAATAAAACACTTATCTGCCCGGATCCAAAACTCAACGGGCAGGAAGGGAGGCAGCAGGTGTGTGTCGGGGTTCATGCGTCTGACCGAGCATCACAGAGAAAAAACAAACTTGGAGCCACCAAGTAAACCGCGCCTCAGAGTCGGTTTGGCGAAGCTGAGTTGGATGAAAACAGAAACAACATGCACTGCTGTACATGTAACACCTGACACACTCTGGTCAGCCCTTTCTCTCGCAGACCCCCCACCCTGCCTCCCCCCTCCCTGTTAGCCTAACCAGACTTAGTCTTTTGGCATGTGGTAGAATGTAATGTTGTGTATTAGACAGCTCCTATATAGGCACCTCGACATACCTACCAACACGGGAACTGAATTATGGGATGTCTCCGCCCTAATTATCTTCTCGGCATCGAGAAATATAAGAACATTTCAGAAACGTTTGCACGATTGGTTAAACTTTCTTTTTTTTTAAAGCCTATGATGAATCACTGAGTACAGCGAGTTGGAGCCTGTACTGTACCTTTAAGAGAGACGACTAATTGTCTGAAATGAAATTGGGGGAAAAAATTGTTGCATAAGAAAAAAGTGAGTGTTGTTAGATATGCACCTGGAGCCTCCTCGCCGTGTCTCCCACCTACAGAGGCTGCTCAGCATCACAGCACTGAAAGGTTTCCCTTCTGACCGTTACCACGCAGACAGCATCACGGCGAGCGCCAGACTAGAGCTCTGAATACCACTCTGTAGACAATACGCATTGTATTTATTCTATTTATTACACAGGATCTGTTAATGAGAACTATTTGTCTTACCTGCTGTTCTCTGGTCAGCGTCCTCAGCCACATGTTCAGAAGGGTCTTTTCAGTGCTGTGGTGGAGCCCCTGCAGTGTGCGCTGTATTATTCTGTAGGGCACGACACCATAGCAAGAGCATGCAGAAGACAACAAACAATCTGCTGGTTGTTAGAGGCATCTGTCCTGTTAGATAGAGCCCCCTCGCCCCCTCCCTCACTTCTGAATATTCGGTATGAAAGAGATGTTCATTGTGATTCATTGTTAACCAGTGATGTGAATATTAATCATGAAATAAAAAATAAAAAAGATGAGCAAAATATCCGCCAGTGTCGCGGTTGTGTTATTTCTATTCTACTGTATCTCCTGTGTCCTCGTGTGGTGTGATTATGAACCCAGACTGTGAACCCGTGATGTGTGTCACAACCCAAACTCAACCCGTTGTTTTATGATACAGTGACATCTATGACATATTATGTTTAGTTATTTGTATGACAAACTACATAACATTTTTATACTACATTATTTTGTGATGACAAACAATACTATTGACATTGATGTTTTTATGACATTTAATTATACATACTATATTATTTCATGACATCTGTATTTGTTTATGGAACACCGTAAAGGTAAACACACCAGAGCCAGAGTTCTTGTGCAACTGTCTCCTTTATTGGGGAGCAGCGATGGGTCCACAGTGACAGCTGGTCTGACGGGCAGGAGGACTTCCAGCTCCTGGGCCGTGATGAGCAACACATGAATAAAAGAAAACCCAGAAAATAGACAAGAGACCAAGGCAGCGGTTCACTAACTGAAAATGAAATATAATGAAAACATAATTAAGAACCAGTCACTGCCAACCCAAACAGAAACTCCCTTAACCCACCGGCTACCATTGGGTGCACCGCTCAAGAAGCTCCGCGAGCAGCATCCCCACCGCACGCCGTCCCCTCCGTACCGGAAGCCCCCGAACTCTGACGCTCGTATGACGCCTGACAGCCGTCTCCTGCGGACGGAGCCTCGGTACAGCCGCGTGTACCGACGGAGACACGGGACAAAGTAGGGATGCACCTACCGGTATCGGTGGTCGATACTGCGTTAAATACTCGTACTCGCATCGGTTTCAATGGCCGATACCAATAACCGATACTCACTCAACAGTATTTCACTACAACAAACTGGTCGCGCTTTGTGGAGAAGCAACCCCGTGGCGGAGCCGGAGACACTCTTCTCTGTCTCAACTGTCTCAACAGTCTCAACTTCTGAGCAGCCAATCACGCTATCCAAGTTGTTTTGCCGTCCAATCAGATGGCCAGTTTGTCTCAACAGCAGAATCTGGAGCCGCCATCTTGGATCCTCGCTACGCAGCGCTCACTTCTTTCAATAGACAGGAGAAAAGTGAGACGCGAGTACAATACAAGACTTTATCGATATTGTGCTTATTAACCGGTGTTGCATACGTGTGTATGACATATTAGTGCTCATATTAGTGCTCTTGTTAGTGGCTGACAGCCCCGGAGTTACTTGTAATCAGTCCGTCCCAACGCGACGCAAATGTTTCGCGCGACCAGATTACATGTAAAGTCTATGCACAGACGCGTGTGGTTGCGACAGACGCAAATTTACGCCGGCGGCACGTTAGACGCGAGAGTTGAAATTTTCCATATTTAATACATCTATAATTGAGAAGCTCTGCGCGTCATCACCGCCGTCCTGCCGGTTTGAATCAAACGGCTGCTGATCCACCTGAAGCAGCGCTGGCAGCGGCCTCATTCAGACGCTGTTGTGCGGCTACGGATGATATTATTGTAGCCGAGTGTCTGTTGTGTGTCTATATTTGTAATTCTAATAAAATGAAAACACGCTGCAGGGTAACTTGAACCACTTTTTTATCTCCTTCACACACGTATATCCCACAATTCCACTCCTCTTTTCCTTTCCGTTTCTCCCTCCACAATAAAAGCACCGGAAACATAACTTGGAACACAGCTTCCTATATAATTGCTCGATCCCTAATATTATCGCTTACATTATGAACCCGGACACGGGGCGTTTTATGGTCCGACATTAGAGGGACTTCCACAAGACGTTTAAAACTTGGGATAGCCTTCTGTTAATTTTGTACTATAGGCTTGACATAATCTGCAGAGGATAAAATAAAATCTGCCTCCAAATTAATTGCACTTTCATGGAGACCAAATCTAAGAAGTATCGGTATCGGTACTCGGTATCGGCAAGTACACAAATAAAAATATCGGTATCGTATCGGTTTGTAAAAAATGGTATCGTTGCATCCCTAGGACAAAGTCTCGGCAACCCTAGTCGCACCGGCGGAGACATGGGAGAGACACGGCTTCGCAACGAGTGCCCCCTTATAACTCGTCCGGTGGACCCAAATACCTCTCCATCAGTTCCACCTGGTTACAATAGTATTTTTATTTTACTTTACAATTATATTTGTATGACAAAAAACAATGTGTTATAAAATAAAATATTATTTAACTAGAAGTAGTACATATTTAGCTTCCCGGAATGACACTCGGACTATTGCTATTTCTCTTCAGTATTTGGGCTTGGTATCATGCCTCCTAGTGCTCGGCTTTGTTGGCTTCATTTTAGTTGCGATGACATTCCTCCGACTTGCGAAGATGTTTTCTCAATGAGTTCACCAAAACCTTTCCATATTCACAGGTGTTTATTAAAGTAGCCTATTTGCATGTGTAAAAACGGGATATTTGTACAATGTGGTGTGTAGTGGCAAAGGCTCAACTATGTAATGTGGATTTAAATGTGGTTTTAGATGCTGAATATAAGTTCTGATTATCACAGGCCCATTCTATATATGAGATAAAAAAACATTGATTTCATTGAGCTTTCTAATAACCATATAATAACATGCTACAGTTACTGAATGCCATTCTTATTTTAATTATCATGAATGAAAGATAGCTCAATTATCCAATATTTGTCCAATACAGTACTTTAAATCCTACTCTATAATAAACTCTCTTGACCTCTATTCCTATAGCACTCTCAAAAGAAGAGATGGTGGATCAGGTGTGTGTTTGTTGTGACAGCAGTGTTGACCATACTGAAGGTTTTATGTTCACGTCCCCTTCATGTTGTATTTAGACCTTTGTTGATCTGACTTTTTTTTAAATTCTTAATCATATTCTGTAGAGATGAGGATGACTCAACACAATGTGCCAGCAGCAGCAGCTGTCATGATATGGCTGTTATTTGTTTTATTGTGAAGTCCTGTCTTGTGTTTCCTCTGTGCTCCCTGCACTTCCTGCCCCTGTGGTTGTCTGATTGTCTGTCCTGTGTATTGATTGTTCCCTGCTGTGTCCAATCACCTTCACCCTGTTTACTCCTGTCCCCTGGTCTGATCATTTTTTGCCTACGTTGTGTGAGTATGTGTCTTTGGCGTCTTAGTACCTGTTTGTCGTTTTCGCCTCGTTTTTTTCCTTTTTGAAAATAAATGAATCTTAAAGGCTCTCATGATGTGGCTGATCTCTGTTTTATTGTAAAGTCCTGTCTTGTGTTTCATTTGGGTCCTCCTTTAACCCCGAACCTGACAGCAGCAGCATTTTGCAAACTTATTCATGTTGTGTTTTATAAGTCAGGATTGCCGCACCACGTCTGGCTTCTTGTCCTCGCCGTGTCCTGGAGCCCAAAGATAACCTGTGAAATTCCTGCAAGCTGCCTCTGTGGCACCGATGATAGTGACGCACGGCAGGGGCGGGACCTTTCCACACAGAGCAGCAACAGGTGATTCAGCAAGAGGCCGCCAATAATTTACCGTGCAGCCATCTGTCACGGCGAGCAACATGAGAAATCAGGACTCAAAACTAAAGCCTTAAGGATTGTTTTTATGAATATTATGAGTTTTATTCAGACATTTGGATGCAATGCATCTTCCATGGCAAGATGATTTCCTATTTTGATGTGAGTGACTTTAGATTTTAGTCCCGTTTTTGATTGATATGGGTGTTATTCCATAAACATCATGTTGAGATTATTGTTATATCTGTATTGGAAATGTCTGTGCTCATTTTAATCTGTGATACCCTGGACACCTTCACCAACCCATATTTTTCTATCTTTGATCCTGATGTAAACCAGATCAAGCTCTGGTTCTGGTTCTCATGGGCTGATTAGACTAAATGAATGTTGATACTTGTTTTTCTCTATATTATTTTAGATCTTTTGATGAGCCAGTCACACCCATACACATGATCTACTGTATTTGTATGCCTCTGTGGCCGGAGGCACAATGTTTTTAGGTGATCCGAAGGTCAAGGACACTGTGACCTCATAAAAATGTGTCTTCGGCCATATCTCAAAAAATAAAGTCTCCTGCTGACAAGTGTTGTAAATGAGCTTTTTCCTACAAACATAGAGGAAAGGAGTCTTGAAGCATTTTATGAAATGTAATACATAAACATCTACAACTGTGTACAAACATGCATGCCTCGAGGCCTTCCCATGTCAGTGAACAGCGTAAATATCTAAACAAAACTCCTGACCAGCTATGATGCTGTTTAGACCAGGGGTGTCAAACTCATTTTCACCGCGGGCCACTTCAGCATCATGGTCGCCCTCAAAGGGCCGGTTGTAACTGACACTGTATACATGTAACTACTACCAAACATATTGTTAAATAACTGTCTTTGTATTGTTTATTCAAGTGTAACAATATTGTACATGCATTTATATATATATATATATTTTTTTTTTTTTTTTTTTTTCACAGTTAACGCTTTTTTTGTCACAGTTGAGAAGGACATAACTAGCCAATAAGAACATGCATGTGGTCTGGGGCAGTGGTTCTACTGGTCTGGCTGCACCATCACCCCTGAATGACCCGAGATCCAAAGCAAGGAACATGTTCAACTTCTCAAATGGATTTAATGAAAAGATGGTGCAGTTTGAGCCTGAAATGGTACAGAATCTCACATGCCAACACAAAAAAACTAGTTTGAAATATTCCCTTTTACACTCAATTAAAAACCCAAAAGTGCATCTTAAGGACACAAAGTAATACAACACATAATCATTTTATAACTTCAGCCTTTTTTAACAGACTCAGCAGTGCTTTCATGCACAAACATAATAAAAAGGTCGGGAATGAAGTGAACTATCACAAATAGTGCGTGTGTAAACTCATGCAAGTGTGTTGTGAACGCAGCACTGAGGAGTGTGAATAGACCACTCTGCTGCATTCAAAATTACCTTCAAAATAAAAGCACAAGATTTTTATATTGCCCATGCAAAGGTCCGCAACCCACTGAAAACGAGTCCGCGACGAACCGAAAACGAGTCCGCGACGAACCGAAAACGGGTCCGCGACGAACCGAAAACGGGTCCACGACCGACTGAAAACGGGTCCACGGTGGTGATCATGCCTTTCAAGCCGTCGCGGGCCACATAAAATGACGTGGCGGGCCGGATCTGGCCCGCGGGCCTTGAGTTTGACATATGTGGTTTAGAGGATGAGGCCTGTGCAGGTGAGTCTTTTTAGTCAATTCCTTCCAAATAAGCAAGCTTTAGGTCCACCACCACCAGCTGTCAACCGGGAGCGTATACATGCACCACGTAGATCTCCTCAAACACATTATTTTCGCAGTTGCTAAGTTGGGCGTGTTTGACTGCTTAGAGGCATTCACAATAAGTTTGTCATCTGGCAGATATAACTCTGCATTCCTCTCAAAATGTGTCCCAGCAGCCTTCCCTCCCTGGCTGAGGATCTTTCCAGTGCGTGCTCGCCTCAATATGAATGATGAGGCAGTAAAAAAATCAAACTCACACTCCCCGCAGGATGGGAAGGGGCAGGCACTAAGCTAAAGGCCCCGAGAAGCCACACAGTCCCGGCAAGGCGTCCTGAGATGTAAGAAATAAATGAGACTTTATTTTCGTGAGGATATACATTATCCCAGTTATGGAAATTCCCCACGATCAAATTATTGTATTGAGTGTTTTTATCATGACCCTTGATCAAATCCTCCATTGTCCATTCCCTACTCTCAAACAATGACTCCATTTATGAAAGTACAATACACATCCTCTGACAGCAACTGGACAAATTCCCCAGTCAGGTGAGGGCAGACATGTTACAATGTAGGTTGTCATAAGGTTAATCCATCATCCAGAGTACTTAATTACTTGATTTCCTATAATGTCATTTTATTTTGTAAACACATCTATTTCATGTCTGTCCATCCTGGGGGAGGAATCCCTCGTCAGTTTTGCTTCCTGAGGTCTCTTTCTTTTCATCAATGGGATGGAGGGTTAAGGGAAGAGGGTTTTATATGCTATGATTGTAAAGCCCCCTGAGGCAGATCTGTGATATTGAGCCAAATAAATATTATTGACTCATCTGTCTTCAGATTCCTATTTCTGCAGGATCCAGTTTTATTTCTAGGAACTATATTTGACAGCTAGGCTCAAAAACTACAACAGCTTATTTAAGACTCGCTGTTGTTAACAAATTATAAGCTTCCTGTCTTCTTGACCTCTTTACTGTGTGTGTGTGTGTGTGTGTGTGTGTGTGTGTGTGTGTGTGTGTGTGTGTGTGTGTGTGTGTGTGTGTGTGTGTGTGTGTGTGTGTGTGTGTGCGCGCGTGCGTGCGTGCGTGCGTGCGTGCGTGTGTGTGCGTGCGTGCGTGTGTGTGTGTGTGTGTGCGTGTGTGTGTGTGTCTGTGTGTGTGTGTGCGCTGCTGATCGAGTGGTGCATCTGTAGATCAAGCAAACATTCTCACTCGGTCCCCATTCAAGCGGCATATCACCAGCAGATCTTTTGTGACTCTATGTCCTCCATGATGGACTCTCTGAGGGAGGCCATACACGAGGCAGGCGCCGGTGTACCAATACCCTGTCATTGAACCTGGCCTGATGATGAGGTGTCAACAGTAAGTTAGTTAGAGCGTCCTCCATACAGTGGACCTGCAACATGTTGATAGTGTGCTTCCCTTCTTCCCAGCTCTTATCTATTCCAGGCCTTAGTGGCACACTCAGTCCTCCACCAAAGTGATCACATGCGCTCACACAAGGGAAGGTGAGGCACCTTGTCTCTCTTAAGTTGAAGTGAAATGTGAGCCAGCTGTGCTTTCACATGAGGTTGCTATTGTTAGCCTGCTTGTGTATTACTGAGGGTCACTCAGAGTACCGGACATGCCTCCATGTGTCCTTCTCTTGTCTTACCCTTCTCCATTCAGACGGGGACGTCAGTGGTGGGTGCATTGGCGCTCAGATCTACAAGAGTCCTGCAAGAGATGAACCGTATTCTGCTGATGAACACTGCAAACAGAGCAGAAAAGGTAGGGTTTGAAGAGCATTACACTTTGATGCAAGTTGCTCGTTCGTTCCTTCAGTAATATACAGGTCATTGTGTGAAATGTGCCTGTGACAAATGCTCAATCTGTAGTTTGTGCTCATTAAATATTACAGTTTTCATTAAATCTTGCAATATGTGAAAATATAGTGATTTTGTTGGAAAATATGGACAAAAAAAGTCCTTTCCTTATGACCTTTGTCATGGCTATAAGTGGTGATATTATATAACTTCTACAGTATGTCTGCTAAAAGTGACAATTATCTGATATTGCATTTTATACAAGTGACCTTACTTGAATATATTCTTATATACTTGTAGTTTAATATAGTTTACTGCAATGCATTTCAATAATTTCCCTTAATCTCTAATATTGTATGTCTGAAGTTGTGCTTACAGAGTGCTGAAGTGCCTTTGGTCACAGTTTCTGTAGCATTTCATGCTCTTCTATTTGAGAATCATGCTGTGGATGTAAATACTACATATATTTATATATTTATATATTCAGCACCACCCTGCTGCAGGGATGTAGAATCATACCCCCGGATGTGTCCCTACTCTGTGACCTCACAGCTGGCTGTGGTTACAAGTTTTGCCCCCTATTGGTGTTGCGGGGTATGATAAGAGGTCCTTGACAGGATTAGTGAAACTTAATGATAAAAATATGACAATAATATATCCTGAACAATTAACATATTAATCAAGTTGTTCACAGGGCCTTTATTTTTAATTGCTATTATTAATTGCTATATGGAAGATAAACCAAGGCAAAATGTAATTTGTACTGTAAACAAAAATGTACAGTTCTGCCTGAACGTCCATCTATGTGTCACTCTGTACGTATAACAACTCAAATCCCGTTTGAACTAGAAAGGTGCAGATCTCTGCAAGGTGTAGAATGAGGGAATATCACCCAGGATGAGGGCGGAGCTGCACATCTGGCCTCCCCCAACAGACTGGCTCTTATCTGAACTGATGCAGATGTCTGCAGTGCTCTGTGCTCAGCTCATCTCACAGGAGCATCTATTCAGAATATTTAGACACACAACTGTGGCGGAGATGATGACCATTTGCTCAAGAAAATCTCCAGATCTTTTTTATACTTGTTATATATACACACATACACTGTATAATCAGTACATACCCCAGTTAACTTAAGTGTCAACAGTATTATAAGTACTAATACATGGGGAAGTACATGTAACACAAAAAATACACCAAGTCACAGTTTCAGATGCAGATTAATACTTTTATTCTACTGAGCTGGCATGCTTAGGGAGGACACCATTATTCAGACATCAGGCGCCTCAGAAACACAGATTCATTCCATGAGCTTCACTCCTCGTCGTGTCCTTTCTGAAATAAGAAAAACAACAAGTAAACAATCTGATCTAAAAGGTTTGTTATAACGAAAAGATATTATACCTCATGACATTTTTTTAAATGCTGTAGATCCACTGTTCTTCATCAGTTAGAAGGTTATGCGCACACTGTACACAATTTAACCATTAATGGCTTCTGGTACAAATCTACTGACCTTTGACCCCACATCACGGCTCTTGGCACGCAGCTTGTTGACCTGAGACTCGGCGATGTCCGCTCTCTCTTCAGCTTCATCAAACTCATGTTGAAGCTTACGAAACTTTCCAAGATTATTGTTGGCCTGTTCCTCCTGTAGATCACATCACATCTATTACTGCACTAATAACATTCCTTATGTAATGAAACAGTAATTTGTAACATTGAGGTTATTTTGTGCCATATGGCTCTGCTCTACCACATGGCTTTTTACTGTATGAGCTGGACGTGAGCCATGGTGAATAAGCACACATGTGCTGTGGCCTTGGACAGTGTGTATGTGTTTGATCTACATTACTAAGAAGTACTTACAGCTTCCTCTGAAGCTCTCTTGTAGGATTTGACCTTAAGCTGCAGCTTGTCTACCAGATCTTGCAGACGGGCAAGATTCTTACGATCCTGTGAGGATCCTGGAGGCGCCACCACCAGGGGGTGCCGAAGTAACCCTGGCTACGGCCAGACTGTGTTTCTCTCCCCCTCTGATAGACGCTGTACGGCCGGGAGGAGCGCTTTCGCCGCTCGCAGCCGCGACTCATCCGTCATCAAGAGACGCAGCTGCGGCTCATCCTGGAATCAGCGACGGATAAAGCCAGCCTCCTCCCGGACGTCAGTGTCGGAGTATTTCGGAAGCCACGAGCTTCACCCCGAGCTACGCTTCCAGCCTCACCCCGAGCTACGCCACGAAGCCTCACGCCGAGCTACGCCACGAGCTACGTCCCGAGCTACGCCACGAGCTACGTCCCGAGCTACGCCACGAGCCACGTCCCGAGCTACGCCACGAGCCACGTCCCGAGCTACGCCACGAGCTACGTCCCGAGCTACGCCACGAGCCACGTCCCGAGCTACGCCACGAGCCTCACGCCGAGCTACGCCACGAGCCTGACGCCGAGCTACGCCACGAGCCTCACTCCGAGCTACGCCACGAGCCACGTCCCGAGCTACGCCACGAGCCTGACGCCGAGCTACGCCACGAGCCTCACGCCGAGCTACGCCACGAGCCTGACGCCGAGCTACGCCACGAGCCTCACTCCGAGCTAAGCCACGAGCCTCGTCCCGAGCTACGCCACGAGCCTCACTCCGAGCTAAGCCACGAGCCTCGTCCCGAGCCACATCCCGACCGAGCGGCTGAGTATCCCCTGTGCTTTTCCTCTGTCCCCGTACCCTGTGAATAAAACCCCCTTGTGTTCCCACCTAACTCCCATGGTCCGTGTTTGCTTTTGGGTCCGGACCCGCACACCCTGACAGAATACTCCGACCAACGACCTGGACTCAGCGAACCCGGACCCCTCCAGCGGAGTAGCCCGCTCCAATCCGGACCTAGCCGGCAATCCCTTTTTTTTTGTGGTTGTTCCCCGGGCTCATGTGGAAGTCCAGCCCGGTCAGGCTGTACTTGGCGGAACTCCACGCCCTGGGCTGGGGGTCCTACGACCCGGATGAGGACTCGGACGAGGACCCCAGGTACTATGACCCAAGGAGCGACCTGTGGAAGGGGCCCCAGCTGGCATTTGGTGGCCCCCTTAGCCTCCAGCGGGCTAGGGGTTCTGGTCCGGAGGCCAGAGCCTCGGGCTCTCGACGCCGGCGTAGGAGGCGTCCAGCCCGGGCTGATGCCACGGGGAAGCAGTGCACGCCCGCTCCCTGTGACTCGCCGACAGCCTGGACACCCTTCTATGATCTGCTAGCCCCGGCCCCGGATCCTGTGCCTGCGCCACGGCCAGTCCCGGATCCTGCGCCGTCGCCAGCCCTGGTTCCGGTGTCAGCGGCCCGGCCGGCTCCTGCTCCACGTGTCCTGTCGGCGCCACGGCCGGCTCCTGCTCCACGTGTCCTGTCGGCGCCCCGGCCGACTCCAGCTCCCCGTGTCCTGTCGGCGCCACGGCCGGCTCCTGCTCCACGTGTCCTGTCGGCGCCCCGGCCGACTCCAGCTCCCCGTGTCCTGTCGGCGCCACGGCCGGCTCCTGCTCCACGTGTCCTGTCGGCGCCCCGGCCGACTCCAGCTCCCCGTGTCCTGTCGGCGCCACGGCCGGCTCCTGCTCCCCGTGTCCTGTCGGCGCCACGGCCGGCTCCTGCTCCACGTGTCCTGTCGGCGCCACGGCCGACTCCTGCTCCACGTGTCCTGTCGGCGCCCCGGCCGACTTCAGCTCCCAGAGTCCTGTCGGTGCCCCGGCCGACTTCAGCTCCCAGAGTCCTGTCGGCGCCCCGGCCGACTTCAGCTCCCCGTGTCCTGTCGGCGCCACGGCCGACTCCTGCTCCACGTGTCCTGTCGGCGCCCCGGCCGACTTCAGCTCCCAGAGTCCTGTCGGCGCCCCGGCCGACTTCAGCTCCCAGAGTCCTGTCGGCGCCACGGCCGACTCCTGCTCCACGTGTCCTGTCGGTGCCCCGGCAGACTCCAGCTCCCCCGACGGTGCCGCTGTCGGCCCCGGTCCCAGCTCCCCCGACTGTGCCGCTGTCAGCCCCGGTCCCAGCTCCCCCGACTGTGCCGCTGTCAGCCCCGGTCCCAGCTCTCCCGACTGTGCCGCCGGCAGTCCGGCCCGGCTCCTACCCTACTAGTCCTGTTGGCGGTCCGGCCGACACCTGTCCCTCTAGTCCTGTCGGCGGTCCGGCCGACACATGTCCCTCGAGTCCCATCGGCGGTCCGGCCGACACATGTTCCTCTAGTCCTGTCGGCGGTCCGGCCGACACATGTCCCTCGAGTCCCGTCGGCGGTCCGGCCGACACATGTCCCTCTAGTCTAGTCGGCGGTCCGGCCGACACATGTCCCTTGAGTCTAGTCGGCGGTCCGGCCGACACATGTCCCCCGAGTCTCGTCAGGTCCCGTCCCAAGCCCCGTCCAGTCAGGTCCCGTCCCAAGCCCCGTCCAGTCAAGCCCCGTCTCGAGTCCAGCTTAGTCAGGTCCCGTCACGAGTCCCCGCCGGGTGGCCGTCCCCCGGCCCGTCCCCCTGAGTCCCCGCCTGGTGGCCGTCCCCCGGCCCGTTCCCCTCTGCCCAGTAACCTTTCCCTGTGTTCCAGGTTCCTCCCCTCAAGCCAGCTCCCGCCAGGGGTTTCGGCCCTCCGGCCGTTCCCCCTCCACCCACCCTTGCCTGGCAGTTCCGTGGACGCCAGGAGGCGTCCGTTGAGGGGGGGGTACTGTGAGGATCCTGGAGGCGCCACCGCCAGGGGGTGCCGAAGTAACCCTGGCTACGGCCAGACTGTGTTTCTCTCCCCCTCTGATAGACGCTGTACGGCCGGGAGGAGCGCTTCCACCGCTCGCAGCCGCGACTCATCCGTCATCAAGAGACGCAGCTGCGGCTCATCCTGGAATCAGCGACGGATAAAGCCAGCCTCCTCCCGGACGTCAGTGTCGGAGTATTTCGGAAGCCACGAGCTTCACCCCGAGCTACGCTTCCAGCCTCACCCCGAGCTACGCCACGAAGCCTCACGCCGAGCTACACCACGAGCTACGTCCCGAGCTACGCCACGAGATACGTCCCGAGCTACGCCACGAGCTACGTCCCGAGCTACGCCACGAGCTACGTCCCGAGCTACGTCCCGAGCTACGTCCCGAGCTACGCCACGAGCCACGTCCCGAGCTACGCCACGAGCCACGCCACGAGCTACGTCCCGAGCTACGCCACGAGCTACGTCCCGAGCTACGCCACGAGCTACGTCCCGAGCTACGCCCCGAGCCACGTCCCGAGCTACGCCACGAGCCTCACGCCGAGCTACGCCACGAGCCTCACGCCGAGCTACGCCACGAGCCTCACTCCGAGCTAAGCCACGAGCCTCGTCCCGAGCCACATCCCGACCGAGCGGCTGAGTATCCCCTGTGCTTTTCCTCTGTCCCCGTACCCTGTGAATAAAACCCCCTTGTGTTCCCACCTAACTCCCATGGTCCGTGTTTGCTTTTGGGTCCGGACCCGCACACCCTGACAGATCCTCTTCTGTCTGGATACAAAAAACAAATAAAACAATTATAGGTTTGAATAACAAATAACAAGATCAGTGTTTAATAATGTGGTAAATTAATAGAAACTTGCCTGATAGGTCAACTCTTTGATTCGTCGTTCATATTTTCGTATTCCCTTGACAGAATCACTGCACTTTCTTTGTTCAGCCTCTAACTCACTCTCCAGTTCTCTGATCTGTTGAGGGAACTCTTTAAATATTAGTTTGTAGGTTTTTTCAATTTGGTAAAAAATAATAGTTCTAGAGTGTTTAATATTGTCATTTTGATGATTCAGTGATGATATTGTTCATTTCAAATAACTGACACTCACCCTGGCCTCGAGCTTCTGCACCTGCTTCTTGCCTCCCTTCAAGGCGATCTGTTCAGCTTCATCCAGACGGTGCTGCAGGTCTTTGATGGTTTGCTCCATGTTCTTCTTCATGCGCTCCAGGTGAGCGCTGGTGTCCTGCTCTTTCTTCAGCTCCTCTGCCATCATGGCAGCGTCAGTAATGGCCTTCTTGGCCTTCTCTTCGGCATTTCTGCACTCCTGCACCGCTTCCTCCACTTCAATTTGAAGCTGGCATGTATCGGCTTCCAGCTTCTTCTTGTGATTAATCAGGCTGGTGTTCTGGTGGAGAGAAAACATGTAATGATATAATTCCTCAGTAAATTGACAATAACAATAAACTGAGCAATGACTGCATCTTACCTGTGAGTGCAGTAGCTGCACCCTTTCAGTAACATCCAGCAGCTCTTGCTCAGCCAGTTTGCGACCTCTCTCTGTTTGCTCCAGAGCAGCCCTGAGCTCCTCCACTTCGGCCTGGAGCAAGTTGTTACGCCTCTCAACCATGGCGTTGTTTTCCTTCAGATCGTCATTGCATCGAAGAGAGTCATCAAGCTGGAGCTGAGCATCCTGAAAGAAGTTCAGAGCCTCCGGTTACAAAGATACCATAGTAATGGCGCTGGTGAAACTAAAACGAGTGTCCTTATATTTACCTTCAGATGTGCATGAACAGCCTTGAGTTGTTTCTGGGCCTCTGCTGCCTGCCTGTTGGATTGGCTCAGCTGGATCTCCATCTCATTGAGGTCTCCCTCCATCTTCTTCTTCAAACGGAGAGCCTCATTCCTGCTGCGAGTCTCGGCCTCGAGAGAGCTCTGCAGGGTGTCCACAATTTGCTGTTGGTTTATTTTTGCTTGCTCCATCTCTTCATCCTTCTCGGCCAGTTTGTGCTCAATATCGGCCTTAATTTGGTTGAACTCAAGCTGGGCTCTGAGAATCTTCCCTTCCTCGTGCTCCAGTGAGGCCTATTATGAAATATAGAATGAAAATGAAATATATGATCAGTTATGACCAATAACAAAGACATGCTCATGAGGTCCCCAGTAGAACATCCAACATACCTCTGCTTCCTCCAGGGCTGTTTGTATCTCAGACTTCTCTTAATCCAGCTGTTTACGAATCTTCTCAAGCTCGTGAATACTCTTTCCACTCTCACCAATCTGCTCAGTGAGGTCAGATATTTCCTCTGAGAAACAAAATGTAACATTGTCAATGATTTGCTGATTAGAAGAAATTCAACAGAGGTGTAAGCTGGTTTTACCCTTACCCTGCAGATTCTTGTTCTCCCTCTTCATGGTCTCCAGATGTTCAAGAGATTCTTCATAGGAGTTCTTCAGCTTGAAGAGCTCGGTGCTCAGAGACCTGGCTTCCTTCTGAGAGCTCTCCAACTCACACTGACACTCCTCATATTTCTGTTTCCACTCAGACAGGACCTAAACATTGAAATAGATGTTTTACAATTTCAACATTTACTCACCAAATCATGCTCTCTCTACTGTTTGGCAATTGTAATATTTCAGGAGACTCTATTTGCATTGGAGCAATACTTTGAAAACCAGGTTTATGATGATTAGAAAAAAACAATATACCTTGTCAAAGTTTCTTTGCTTCTTATCCAGAGCAGCAGCAGAAGCATTAGACCTCTCCACGTCCACCATGAGATCTTCAATCTCATTCTGCAGCCTGTGTTTGGTCTTCTCCAGAGACGAACATTTAGCGTTCACTGCTTCAACAGCCTCCTCAGCATCCTGCAGACGCTGAGCCAGCTTCTTCCTTTAGAAATCAACCATTCAAATCGCTCAATCTTCCTGCAGTTGTGCTTGCTGAATACATTTGAATAAACTCCACTAACAGGACTGGCTGCTCGGTCGTCCAACAGACAAACTTTTTGTTCGTCTTACATTTTAGTAGGAACATAACACAAACAAAAAGCTGATCTGCTAGACGAAATAAAATGTCTCTTTAGGAATTACGTTTTCAAATCGGGAATTTGTAAGTTAAACTGTCTTACTTGGCCTCCTCCAGTTCCTCGGTTTTCTGGATGGCATCAGTTTCGTACTTAGTTCTCCACTGAGCCACCTCAGAGTTGGCCTTGGACATGCCGCGCTGCAGTTCAGACTTGGCCTCCTGCTCCTCCTCATACTGCTCCCTGAGCAGGTCACAGTCATGACGAGCAGACTGCACTGCATGGGCCAGGGCACTTTTTGCCTGTCAAAACAAAATCGGATGAATGAGTAACACTGTAACACACTTCAGTTAGAAGCTAATGTCCTGTAATACTGAAACTTAATTTCATTACCTTGGTCTCCTCTTCTAGTTGTCGCTTTAGGTCTTCAGCCTGTTGAGTATAGGACAATTTTCCTCTTGTCAGTTGAGACACCAGGGATTCCTTCTCCTCCAGCTGCCTTGTGAGCTCACCTTGTAATGCAGAATCATATTGTGAGTGTACCAACAAACTTTTTTGAAAGATATTTTGTCTGGTTTTTCTCTCTATTTATGTAACCTTGAATATCAAATATTTTACATTTTACAACAGCCTCCTCAGCATCCTGCAGACGCTGAGCCAGCTTCTTCCTGCATTATGATAGAATTCATTCAGGGTTAATTGCTTTTAAAAATTGTTTTAAATTTTTTTTAAATTTTGTTCTGGACAAAATACATTTTACTCACTTGGCCTCCTCCAGTTCCTCGGTTTTCTGGATGGCATCAGTTTCGTACTTAGTTCTCCACTGAGCCACCTCAGAGTTGGCCTTGGACATGCCGCGCTGCAGTTCAGCCTTGGCCTCCTGCTCCTCCTCATACTGCTCCCTGAGCAGGTCACAGTCATGACGAGCAGACTGCACTGCATGTGCTAAAGCATTCTTGGCCTGTAATGAAAGCATATCTTGATGCATCTTCATGTACCACCATCTGGACCAAGATCACTTTGGTATTTGGTTTCTACCTTCACTTCCTCCTCTAGTTGTCTTTTCAGGTCTTCAATTTGTTGAGTGTAGGACTGTTTCCCTCTGGTTAGTTGAGACACCAGTGAATCCTTTTCCTCAAGTCGCCTTGCAAGTTCACCTAATTTGGATGGAATCATATAAAATAAGTATTTCATAATATCTTGGTGTCAGCGGGAACCGCCTCCAGATAAACTCCAGTAAGACCAAGGAGCTGGTGGTGGACTTCCGCCGGGGCAAACGCTCTCCTCCGCTACCATTGAGCATCCAGGGACTGGACATTGAGATGGTGACATCTTACAAGTACCTGGGTGTTCACTTGAACAATAAACTGGACTGGTCCGACCACGCACATGCACTCTATAAAAAGGGACAGAGCAGACTCTTTCTGCTGAGGAGACTAAGGTCTTTTGGGGTGCAGGGAGCACTCCTGAAGACCTTCTTTGACTCTGTGGTGGCATCAGCCATCTTCTATGGAGTGGTCTTCTGGTGCAGCTGACAGGAGGAGACTGGACAAACTGGTAAAGAAGGCCAGCAGCGTGCTGGGGTGTCCTCTGGATACTGTGGAGGTGGTGGGAGACAGGAGGATGATGGCCAAGCTCTCATCCCTGATGAACCACGCCTCCCACCCCATGCAGGACACCCTGGCAGCTCTGCACAGCTCCTTCAGCCACCGGCTGATTCACCCCCGGTGCATGAAGGAGAGGTACCGCAAGTCCTTCCTCCCTGCTGCTGTCAGGCTGCACAACAAGCTGACCTCCCAGTAGCCCACAAACATTCTGGACTCTCAATACTTGAACACTTTTTATCACTCTGGTCACTTTAATCCATTCTGGTGCAATATTTTTGTAATATTTGTAATTTTGTATATTCAATATTCTACTGTACATTACATTTTCTTCTTTACTGTTTTATTATGTTTATTACTGTTTATTTATATTACTTGATTTTTATCTTTTACGTACTGAGCAATGCTACTGTAATCCTGTAATTTCCCCACTGCGGGACTAATAAAGGATTATCTTATCTTATCTTGAATTAAAACTGACCATTTAAATCAAATGCATACCATTCTCAGTTTGAAGCTTTGCTTTCTGCATGCTGAAGTCATTGATGGAGCGCTGTCCCTCTTCTGCCTTTGTTTTGTATTCATTCATCTGGTCCTCCAGAGACCTGCACATTTTCTCCAAATTATTCTGAAAACAAAAGGCATTAACAAGAGATGACTGTGGGTGACTGTGGATCAGTGGTTAGCAGGTCCGACTTTCAATCCGAGGATCAGTGGTTCGATCCCCGGTTCCTAGTCCATGTAGTTGTGGAGCAAGACACTTAACCCTCATTGCTCACCATTGCTGTGTCTACTGTCTACTGTATAGCATGTAAGTCGCTTTGGATAAAAGCCTCAGCTAAATGGAATGTAATGGATGAAAGGTTAGACTAATAGAATCAAATGTTAATCAACAAATAGGTTGTAATATATACACATAAAAGTATTCGACCTTTGTCTTCACAATATGTTCCATACTGGAGACCACGTCATCCAGCTCCAGTCTGAACTCACTCTTCTCCTTCTCCAGTTTCTGCTTGACTCTCTGCAGGTTGTCAATCTGCTCCCCCAGGTCGGCCACACTGTCGGCTTGTTTCTTCCTGAGTGTGGCGGCTGTGGCTTCATGCTGCAGAGTGGCCTCTTCGAGGTCTCTGCGGAGTTTCTGGAACTCGGCCTCCCTCTTCTTGTTCATCTCAATCTGGACGGATGTTGCTCCACCAGCCTCCTCCAGCCTCTCACTGATCTCCTCCAGCTCTCTGGCCAGGTCTGATCTCTGCTTCTCCACCTTGGCTCGGGCAGCTCGCTCTGCCTCCAGCTCTTCCTCCAGCTCTTCAATGCGGGCCTGTAAATGCAGAACTATTTGGTCACTATTACTATCAAGGGTTTTACCAATTGTGAACCACTAGACATTACGGCATCAGCCATTACCTGGAGCTCCTTCAATTTCTTTTGAAGCTGAAGCGTTATGGCCTGCTCATCTTCTATTTTGTTGTTGAGCTGACTGACTTCGAAATCTTTTCTGTGAAGAAATAAAGTAGCTAGGATTAGAACAACTGGTCACTGGTTATGCTTTTATTTGTACAGCTTTTGTGTATTGTATGATATCCAGGTGTACTGTACATACAGTAGGATAATGCACTTACTTTTTCAGACGCTCTTCAAGTTGCTGCTTGTCATTCTCCAGGTCCATTAAGCTCTCCAGGGTCATTTTCAAATCTCCTTCTAGTTTCCTCTTCGCTCTTTCCAGATCCATCCGAATCTTCTTCTCTTGTTCAAGGGAACCTTCAAGCTGGAACATATTATTACTATAATAACTATGTGTCACAATATCCAAGGAGCATATGGTATTACTGAACACTTTAAGGGCTGCGACAATACGGCGTCAAATACTTACATCATCCACTTGCTGCTCCAGCTTGGCCTTGGCCTTGGTCAGACTGTTGACTTTGTCTTCTTCACTCTGCAGATCATCCAGTGTTTGCTGATGAGCTTCCTGTAAAGCTTTCTTTTCCTTGGTCAACTTGGCAATGATGTCATCCAAAGCAGCCATCTCTTCGACCAGGTTCTTCACCTATGGCCAGAGGACAATTTCATCAAGGACTTCAATGCTGATGTTAGTTGGAACACTTTACAGTATGTAGTGTATGTCATACCTTGTTCTCGGTGGCGTGCTTCTCTTTCTCCACTTTAGCCAGAGTTAACTCCAAGTCATCAATGTCTTTCTTCAGCTCAGAGCACTCATCCTCCAGCTTCCTCTTCTTAGCAGTCAGCTCAGCATTCATCTCCTCCTCATCCTCCAGTCTTTCAGACAGCTCTTTGGCTTTGGCCTCCTGCTGAATCTTGTTCTTGATCAGCCCCTCGCATCTTTCCTCTGCATCACAAAGATTATCTTGTTCCTGTTGTTATGTATTAAAAGGCACAGCGTTAGACGACGGCAGACTTGTTTTTATTTTGATAGTATCTTTAAAGATGACAGCTTCTAAACGTACAGATTGAACTTGGAGCTGCAGGTCGTTCTTCTCTTGGAGAAGAGAGACCATTTTTTCTTCAAGTTCCTTCTTGCGAGCCTCAGACTTTGCGAAAGCCTCTTTTAGTTTAGCAAACTCTTCCTTCATGTTGGCCATCTCCTTTTCATTCTCAGCTGATTTCAACAGAGGTTTAATCTTGAAGTACATCTTCATCCAGGGCCAATTCTTGACCCCCATGAAGGCTCGGATGTTCCACTGGATCACCAGTACTGAATCTCTGCGCAAACGAAAACCCAGTTTTAACCTGAAAAGTTTCCTTTTCAATACGACCTAAATCGATTCCCATCCCTCGCGATGTTATCTTGTTTACATATTTATTTCAATGGCATTGGTTTTGTTTGTGTAAGGCAAAGTGCATGTGCATTATGAGGTACTTGTTTTTTTCATAGGACATGGTTTCTTCATTTTGATAGGTAGAGCTTCCTTATAGAATCAAGGGTATATGAGAGAGAGAGAGTGCCGTAAAACTGATAGACTTTGACTGTGCTGTCAGCAGTTACCTGCGTTCAACGATCTTCTGGAACTCAATTCTTGCCAGAAGGCCTCGGGCCCGGGCTTGGATGCCAGTGATGACTAGTGCTAGTCGGTCATCACGCATCTCCTCTAGCAGACCCAGCAGTCCGGCTTTGAAGAACACCTTTTGTTATGGAGTCAGATTAGATAGTCAGGAATAATGTATACATGTTATGCAAAGTGCATCAGTAGTATATGTACTACTGACCTTGGTGTGCCCCAGTTTGTACTGGTTGTGGTCAATATCCAGAGAACCCAACAGTTTCTCGGCAGCCTTCTTGTTGTCGATGAACTGTCCCTCAGGAATGGCATTAGGGTTGAGAATACGGTATCTTCAAAGTCAACAAATAAATTATTTTGCATGTTGTGAATATATGTTATAAACAGCACAACAATTCTTACAAGACAATTGTTTGTTTCCAATGCTAGTTTTAAATGTGAGTTTGTCCATCACATGCAAACCTCTGTTTGAAATCTCCATAGAGGATCCTGTTGGGGAAGCCCTTCCTACAGATCCTGATGCCCTCCAGCACACCGTTACAGCGCAGCTGGTGCATCACCAGAGGGTTCTCCATGGCCCCAGGAGTCTTGGTCTCATTGGGGATGATGCAGCGGACAAAGTGAGGGTGAGTAGACCTCAAGTTGGTCATCAGCTTGTGCAGGTTCTCCTGCAAGTTTTTAACACAAAACTTTGAAGACATTTTGTGTTTTCATTGTGTTTGACGTAGTAACTTAAAAAAAGATTGTATATTACATTGAAATGTATGACAAAATCCGTAAACTTGATTTGTTATCAGGACTCAGTAATTGTATCATAGCCTTGGGAAAACATGTACACGGAGCTGAAGAAATATCCTCTTTTCATCTATGCTGTTTTATAGTAACCTTGCATTTACAAATGAACAATATTTGAAAATGTCAATAAAAAAACTCATTAATATTTTACCCTGATACTGTTTGGAAGGAAGAACCTTTCTTCTTGGTACCTTTGCCCTTCCCACCAGTTTCTAAATAATGTATAAAATATAAATCAAATTTAGCGGACATAAAACTGTACAGTAACGTTTGTCATTGTTAAACATTTCTGTTGGCTTTAAAACATTTGCATTAATGTTAACTTACCGGCGTCAGCTGCTGCATACCCAGCAAAAAGAATAGACAAAAGCTTGAGATTAGACTTCTGGTAGAGTCCTACAACGGTCTCGTTCAGAGGATCTTTGTTCTTCACCAGCCAGTTGTTGATGTTATAGTCAACAGTTCCAGCGTAGTGCATCAGGGCAAAATGGGCCTCTGGTTTTCCTTTGACAATTCTGGGCTTCTGGAAGTTGGCAGATTTCCCCAGATGGTTGTCATAGAGCTTTGCTTTAAAGGTGGCATCAGAGGCCTTGGGGAACATGCACTCCTCTTCAAGGATGGACATGATACCCATGGGCTGAAGAGACAAAAACATGAGTGCTTTGAAGACAATAAATCAATCAATCTTCATGTATGTCTGAACATGCCCAGTCTCTCACCTTTTCAATCAGATCAATACAGGCCTGCAAGTCCATACCAAAATCTATGAAAGTCCATTCAATACCCTCTTTCTTGTACTCTTCCTGCTCCAGCACAAACATGTGATGGTTGAAAAACTGTTGCAGCTTTTCATTGGTGAAGTTGATGCACATCTGCTCAAAGGTGTTGAACTGCAATGACATCGATAGTTAGCAGATATGTTTGTTACCTGCATTAAATTAAAAATGATTGAATTGATTAAATACATTTGCCTGAATAATATATATTAACATTAATAGAAGAAGCTCACTTCAAAAATCTCAAATCCAGCAATGTCCAGGACACCAATGAAGTACTGGCGGGGCTGCCTGGTGTCCAGGGATTGGTTGATCCTCACCACCATCCACAGGAACATCTTCTCATACACTGACTTAGACAGTGCGCCAACAGCGTAGTACACCTTGGGAAAAAATAATCAGTAATTTCTGTAAAACGTCATGTTGTATTTAATTTAAACTTTTCTCTAAGGGTTTCATTCAAGTCATTACCTGAGCAACATTTTGTCCCTTGGTGACCCACTCATTTCCTACTTTGACTCTTGGGTGACAGAGACCTTTGATGAGGTCGGCAGAGTTCAGGCCCATCAGATATGAAATTTTGTCAGCAACTGAGAAAATAAAGATATATATAGTCTCATATACATAAGTCTTGTTTGTATTTTCCCTAACACTGGTCATGCTCTTTACGCTCCCGTCTTTCTCTTTTGGGTTCTTTGACACATTTAAAGGATGGGCTGGTGGTCGATCAAACGTGGTTGAACATGCCAAGGTGGGATCACAAGGTCCAAAATTAAGCACAAAAAAATGGCCACATAATCAGTGATAATCAGTTAGTCCTACTGCAATCACATAGACACTTACAAATCTAGAAGAGTTGTCATTCCTGATGGTCTTGGCATTCCCAAAGGCCTCCAGAGCAGGGTTAGCCTGAATGATTTGATCCTCCAGGGTACCCTGGTTTTGTTAAATATAGATACAGACTTCAGGATTAAGGAACAAAAACTTGACTTACCAATGTAATTAAACTAACTGAATTATCTTTGCTATTCTGGGTGTATCAGATGAAGAATTAATTAAGTAATACAGACCTTCTTTTCAGCTGCAAGATCTTTCTTCCCACCCGGGACGGCAGCGATGCTGGCAAAGTACTGAATGACACGCTTGGTGTTGACAGTCTTTCCAGCACCAGATTCACCACTGAGTGGGAGAGAGGCCGAGCATTTTAGACCAATGCAAGACCCATGACCCATAATTACTGAAGTGATTCTCCATTTGGCTGTGTGACTTACGTGATGAGGATAGACTGGTTTTCTCTGTCTGTCAGCAAGATGGATTTTCAAATCATCAGTAAGAAATAGAAGGAAATCAGAGTTGAATATTTATAGCAATTAAAGGCTAAAATCGATTATTCACCTGCCAGCATGTACTGGTAGCCATTGTCAGAGATGGAAAAGATGTGAGGTGGAGCTTCAGTCCTCTTCTTTCCTCTGTAGGCAACAACCACCTCTTGGTTGTAGACCGGCAGCCCCTTGTAGGGGTTGATGGTCACACAGAAGAGCCCCGAGTTGGTCTGTAAGGATGAAATGGAGGAAGCAACCGGGTTGGAACGATGCTATTTCACTGTAGTTGTACTGTGGCTGAGGGATACAGTCTTTGCCTCAACTCACGTAGATCATCCATGCTGCGTAACGCTCTTTGAGGTTAAACAGCACAGCGGGCTCATGGAGGAAGGTGAACATCGCCATGTCTTCAATTTTATCAAACTTGGGCGGGTTCTGAGGGTGCACATCGCACTCCTTCACTGTGACAGTCTGCAAAAAGAGATAGCACAGTCTTAAGGTAAAGACTTGTAGTGGTAAATATTTGAACTGCGCTCCATTAATGTAATGTGCATACTTTTCCAAACTCAGTCTGAACGATGACTTTGTCGCCGTCCCGACTAGTGACAGATGCCTTGACGTACTCAACCTCGGGGTCGGGAACGAAGCACTCCTTCATGTCAAATTGACGAGTTTGGGCCTCTAGACGCTCCCTATCTGACTTCCTAAGAAAAGAAGCAGCGGCCCCAAACTCTGCCATGGCGGCATCGCCCATCTTTCAACCTATTAGGAATAGGAAATCTTTAACGGCCTGTGATTGTCTTTGCACACACATAGATGACCCATAGATCATTCACATAAGACCCGAGGAAGACAAGACAAACAACGTTGTTAAAAATGTATTTGACTAATGACTTTTCTAGTCTTCTGACCATCATCATTCACCAATTCCTACGCTGATGGTAATGTACCACCTGCCCATCAGGACTATCACATTCATACACCATAGGCACAGTTACGACCCTACTGAAGGACGACCCTACTCTACCACTGAGCCCCAATCACAATCATTGTCTTGTTAACATACATACATTATTTAAAACCTTTGATAAATAACATTAGAGTCACAGAGACATGATAACATGTGCCAGGTCTTTTGATATGAAATGGCAGAATCAGAAAAGACATTCATCGTATCCAAAAGACAGCATGATGCTTGACAAATTAGCTTAACTGTTGCACTATTAAAATTGTCATTTAAATGTTGCTGTGAATTTTACCTGAGGCGTTTCACTCCACAGGAATTTGGGA
The DNA here is from genome assembly GCA_023566465.1 of Cottus gobio. NCBI lineage: Eukaryota > Metazoa > Chordata > Actinopteri > Perciformes > Cottidae > Cottus > Cottus gobio. The sequence goes on from CM042230.1 coordinate 23,585,782, forward strand.
TCTGTGGTATTTATATGTAATAGACATAAGAAAACCAAAATATCACATTACATCATTATTTAAATCAGATGACAAGTAAAAAACAAAAAAGTATTCAGTAACATAAGGCATCTTCTGAACCAACATGTGTCACTAACTTCACACAAAGTGTAGCTAGCACCAACAACTGTCTATATGCTGTAAATATATATATATATATGGACTTATATCAACATCTTAAACCAGCAACACAACAGTGTCTCTCTTGAGTGGATGTTGTTCTTACCTTTGACCGTCAACCTTTGCCTCGGGAAATGGATCCAGTGGCTGAGACACCAGGCTGCCTTTCCATTAATAAAGGTTGTTAGTCAACCAAATATGGGGATGCATCATCAGAGAAATGGCATCCAGGTTGCCTATCACAAAAAGCATTTGCCAAATTGGGGAGAGCCCAGTGCTGCTATTTGTTGCTCTCACCTTGTGAACACCAGACTAATAAGCTGGACTGGTCAGTACAGAAGGGAGGGGAGGCCGGAAGGTGGGGAAGCATTATATACATTTATTCTCTTTTGTCCCTTTTGTATGAAGCCGTTTGGAATAATAATCAACAGAGTGGCTTGTATGTATTATGCAATAATGTATTATGATACAATTAATTCTAATTAAGTAAATGCATTTCATTATTTTAAGATGCTGTGCTTGTTAATTGTACTACATGAATCAATGCCTTTATTTAAGGGCGTGAGTATTGGAAAGGGAGTAAAAATCCACATCCATCTATAACACTTTGTGATATCTTGAATGAAGTATTAATCTGTATCAATCCATGATCAAGACATGGTAGGACTTATTGTATGCTCCTAAACGGCACTTATTAATTTAATGTGTTGCTTAGAAGATAGATCCATGGTGCTTTAATAATAATAATAATGCCTGTCTGTCATTTATGTTCAACAATAGTCTGTCAGGTGATATGATGTGAAATACATTTCAAGAGAGAGAATAAAGAGCTGCAGCTGTTGTCGACAGATCAGCAAGACAAGGCCAAGGTCACAGCTGTGAAATCCCCTTTTCATCACTCATCACTGTTCAGATATATTGCTGTCTAACAATACTCCCTTGGCATCGTTTTATTTTCCTTACCAGCAATACAAATGTTAATCTTACATTTAAGCTGAATTTACTTGAGTTGACCTTAGAAGATAGTCAATTCTCAGTGACCTGGACCCTGGCTGGCCAACACATGGGCTTCCAACGAACCAATAATGATGGGCAGTGAAACAATTAAAAACCATAAATCTGTGGGAACTGTCACTGGCATTGCTCTCCTTGGATGCCAATACAAACAGCATCTGCAACACACAGAAAGCTGAGTGATCATGGTGCCATTTATTATTCTAGGAGTAAGATGTTGAATTATACCCTAACGCGTTAACCTGACGCGCCAGATGGGTTGTTAACATTGAACCCGCAATATTGTGAGATTCCAGTTGCCTCAGTTAACTAACATACTGTGTCATTGGTAAATCAGTTTCCCTTGACTATGCATGCAGAGAGATATGGATATAGTTGGGCGTCCTAATGGTAGTATAGTAGTAATCAGTATGATGCCCTCTTATTATCTATTTATCTTACAAAATATTCGGTCAATCCATATTTTTTTGCAATTAGCCTTTCAAGAACAACCTTTTCAAAAAGCTGTCTGTAATGGGACTACATTTATATTCACAAGCATAATACCAGAAAATCATATTTTTCCCATTTTGAAGGATGATGACCAAGAAATTAAAGCCGGACATTCTAAGCTTCATTGGACATTTTAATAGAAGCACAGTATACTGATTCAGACCAATTCAGATAATTTGTTTGATAAAAACTTAAATTATGGTAACCTCCATCCTCCAATCCAAACGTTGAGAATGCTGCGAGTGCCCTTGGACTGCTTCTGTTGACACGGCTTTGCTTTCTTCTCTCTAACCTTGAGCACAAAGATAACTTGTGACCATCCCGCTTGTAAAAAACTCAAACGTGCCATACTACAACAAGGCCTATGACCTGAAACTACCATGAATAATAACATCCAGGAGCTTTCTGAAATATATAATATGATTTTCTCAGAATTTAAAACTAGGTAGTGAAGCTCTCTGGCCCAAATGAAATCATACAAAGCATGCTGGGTAGGAATGCAACGGGAACCATCACAATAGGTCTCATCGCGTCTATCTCTGCTTGCTTGCCTAGAACTCTCATCTCCTTTACTTATCCCTCATTCTATTCCAGGCTTCGTCGTTCATTAAAGGTCTCATTCCCAGCTGTCCACAGTTCTTGTGTCTCTGAATTTTACACATGAACACATGAAGGAAGGTGTGAGGCACCTTGCTTCACTTAAGTGTGAAACTAGAGCCAGCAAAGCTATTGTCAGTATGTGTTCCCTCTAAGGGGGTGTTGAGCTCTGGTGGAGGCAAGGAGTTGATTGTTCTCTTGCCTTGTCTTCTTCCCACTTATTCAGACTGTGGACCTCTGCGTGGACTCATATCCAGAGTACTGCTAGTCCAGGACATGGCAGAATAATGGATAGGTACTGTAGATGATATAAAGCTTGTATTGTCTACTTTTTTGGATGCAGAACTTTTAATTTGTTGTGGAATCTGCTAGTAAGGAAAGCTGATACATTTTGCAACAATATGTTCATACTAGCCAATGTTCTATTTTGATTGGTGAAGCGGAATTGCCTAAATTCACCAGATCTCTCTTGGAGTACTCTACCCCAGAATACACCGAGTCCAGACTACCTGATGTCGGTCAAGACCTCAAATGAGCCTCTTTTGTCTGGCTATGAAAAGAAGATGTTTGTTTCCAGAGAAAGGCCGACCTCCACCACTGATCGAGGTTGGTAGTTTTAACTTTACTAGTCTTTTACTAGATTTTAGTCTGTAATCCTATCTAAATATAGGGACAAATGATTAAGTTACATGTATGTAAAAAGCAATGATGTCCATTTTTTTTTTTATTATTTGAAATTACCTTCCAGTTATTCGACAATAGAACATTTAATTTATCAAACTACAAGCAGTTTCTATAGTACCATTGTTATATTCCGTTATATGTCTTTTGCACTGTAAAAGATTAGTACGAACTCCTCATAGTTCACTACTGTTCTGTTGTACGAGCAAACTCCGCTGTGGTGGTCTGCCTTAAAGAAAAGAAAAAAACAGAAACACCTTACTAATTATTTACCAGATGTGTAGTATTTTCAGTACTAAATAGCACAATAGGTGTTCAGTAGAAAGAGTTAATGTTTTTTACTTTGGCAAGACTGCTATACCAACTACCTTATACCTTCTAAACAAGAAATAAATAGAAAGTTTCAGCACACTGCTGATCATGATGCTGAATCAGCCACATCATCCGAAGGAAGTCAGGAAAGTCGGGTTGAGACAGTCCAAGAAGATAAATAGTTTGAAACCACAATTGTTTTTTTTTTACTTTTTAGATACTCACATAATGATATCAGCCTGAGTGAACGTGGTTTTACGTTGTCTCCTTTCCTCTGTAGACAAGAACCTCTTGGTTGATGGTCACAAAGAGTAGGTCTGTGTTTTATTTTTAAACACAGACTATATTCATTGATATATGAATGGACCATGTAGTTGTAATGGATGAGTGGTAGAATATTTGCCTCCACACACGTAGATCATCCATGCTGCGTAACACTGATTGAGGTTAAACAGCACATGGAGGAAGGTGATCATCGCCATGTCTTTGATCAAACTTAGGCGTGTTTTATGGGTGTATATCGAACTACAGTCTGCAAAAGAACAATTATTTTACACTCACACTAACCAAGACCAAACCAAATGCCTCTCCAGTAATATGTACGTCCAAAGTCACCGTCAAAACTGATGATTCAATTCAATTCAATTCAGTTTATTTTGTTTAGCCCAGAATCACAAATACAAATTTGCCTCTGAGGGCTTTAAAATCTGTACACATACGACATCCCTGTCCCGGGACCTCACATCGACGTTGCTTTGATGTATTGAACCTCAGGGGGCGGAACGAAGCACTCCTTCTACATGTCAAATATATGGGTCTGGGCCTCCCAAATTCCTTCATAGCAGCGTCACCCCTCTTTTAACCTGTTACAGATTTACAGATTTTTAGACATTATTTATGACCGTGTTACTATGTACATAAAGCAGCATCATACATTCTGAATGTCTGTTCAACAGCGCTCACAACTTCCCATGCAATAGATAAGCCATCAGCATATCACAAGTGAAACAAAGACAAAGTAGATTGTACCACGGCCATGCCGATGAACGATGATGTCGTCCATCACTGATGACTGACCATCATCACCCACTGAGCCCAACATCATGCTTTAAAAGCCAACCAACTTGTGGTTTGTGCTGGTGTTAATTGCATTTATTGCTTATTAAAAAGTAGCAATGCTTATTTACCAAATGTGCACAGGTTGAATTTGTGAGCGCAACTCTAATCCGGTGGATTGCTCCCTCCGGGTGGGGACAGAGTGCCTACCACAAGCGAAGGAGTTCAAGTATCTCGGGGTCTTGTTCACGAGTGAGGGTAAAATGGAGTGGGAGATCGACAGGCGTATCGGTGCGGCTGCAGCAGTAAAACAGGCGTTGCACCGGGCCGTCTTGGTGAAGAAGGAGCTGAGCCGAAAGGCGAAGCTCTCAATTTACTGGTCGGTCTACGTCCCAACCCTCACCTATGGTCACGAGCTTTGGATCGTGTCCGAAAGAACGAGGTCGCGGATACAAGCGGCCGAAATGAGTTTCCTCCGTAGAGTGGCCGGGCTCAGCCTTAGAGATAGGGTAAGGAGATGAGTTTCCTCTGTAGGGCTCAGCCTTAGAGATAGGGTAAGGAGATGAGTTTCCTCTGTAGGGCTCAGCCTTAGAGATAGGGTAAGGAGCTCGGACATCAGGAGGGAGCTTGAAGTTGAGCCGCTACTCCTTCGTGTCGAAAGGAGTCAGCTGAGGTGGTTCGGGCATCTAATTAGGATGCCTCCAGGACGCCTCCCTTTAGAGGTTTTCCAGGCACGTCCATCTGGTAGGAGGCCCCGGGGAAGACCCAGGACACGCTGGAGGGATTATATCTCCCAGCTGGCCTGGGAACACCTCGGGATCCCCCAGAATGAGCTGGTAGATGTTGCGGGTGAGAGAGAAGTCTGGGTCAGCCTGCTTGACCTGCTGCCTCCGCGACCCGACCCCGGATAAGCGGTGGAAAATGGATGGATGGATGGAACTCTAATTAATAACAGTTTTGAATGACTTAATCCTGTTCAATCATTTCTAATTATAGTACCTTTTTAGGACCCCATGCCCAACCCCATCTTAATCATGTATCAATTAAATGTCAACTACTGTACATAAACGAACAAAATGTACTGTCAGTCATATTGTTGTAATGATGTATTAAGAATGTATTATCCCACAAAATAAAGTGTGTTTTTAATCTAGTGTTGGTTGGTTTTCAAAGGAGACTAGGGCCAGTCATAGACCTGCTATTCAAATATAGCAAAACATAATTCCATGAAAACTTCCATTCCATCTTCATGTGTTACGAGCAGCAAAAACCATATTATACTTGTGATAGTCAAGTAAAAAAAAGAAAGTAATTTCCTAATTTGGCAGGATATACTGATGCCATGCGTTCCTTTCACCTTGTGACAAGCAAGCTGAGGACAACACATGGCACATGGTCATTCAAAGTGCTACTTGATTCAGTTAGTTATGAGTGGGATGTATTTGTTTCAATATCTAGCTTTGTTTGATTGAATATATTGTACTTTTATTTGTATTTTACATATTATAGTCTATTTTACTAATGTTAAGTGTAAATGTGTAACCCCCGTCTTGTGCTGTGAAGTGTATTATTATGTCATGAGGGATGTAAGGAACTGATTACACTGTTATGGTCCTATAGTGAAATTTTGATTTGGGTAAGGGATACAGGATCCTCTTTTGTTTTGATAACCACAACTAAAAAACTGTAAAAAAAAAAATACAAATAAATAACGGTTTGAATTCACATTATTATGTGAAGACAAACAACGATCCTCTCTCTCCCGTGATTCTTTTTGAGCGTCGCAGCTGTTGCAGACTGAGAGCTAAGGTCAGACACACTGAATTATCACTCATCACCGTTCTGGCCCGCAAGGTCGACTCCCTTTGTCCCGTGGTGTCGTCATGGCACTGTTCCCTTTTCCTTGAGGCCTTGAGGACAAAGATAACCCTGTGAAATTCTTGTCTGGGTTTGTTTCTCTCTGTGATTGATGGCAGAGAGAGAGCTGAAGTGCTGTCTCTCGTGTCATGATGGACGAGGGGTAACAGGTGTATGGCACTGAAGAATATACCTGGAAGCCGCCCTTTATTCTCCACCACTGGTTTCATTCTTATTACATTATGCAAGGTCTTTATTAGATAGTGGTTGCGTGAATCCATGCAGTACATACAAATAGATTTCGAAGAATTTTTGTTTCATGGAATGTAGCCATCTGTCCACTCCCAGCCCGTGTGAGACATTGTGAGAGTTGATCAGAGTGGGCTTTTCACATTTTGACATTGTGGGCGCTCTCATTCGCAGCTGTTCAAATCCCCGTGGAAATCTTCCTCCGTTTCATGTCCCCTTCCTGGCTTTCATCCCCTTCTTTGGGCTCGGATTTGCAACCAGAATCCTCTAAGGTACTGCCACTAATGTTGGCGATGGAAAGAGCAAACAATGTCACCTTGACGCTATTGTCTGCTAATTAGCTACAAAGTATTTCTAAGCAACGCAGTTACACGTGTTAAGCAGTTGGCACAGAGGAGGCGAGGCTGAAGCACAGATGTAATGACGTTAAAGGGTTTAGTCTTAAAGGGTCAGCAGGAAAATAAATAAAGCAAGGGATCATTTGTTAGTGTTGGCGTGTGGACGACAAAGAATAACATTATGTTTTTTATGTCTTATCTTGAAATTTCTCTGCAAATAACTTAATCCTTGTTAGGACGGGGCCACGCAAGATCAAAGTCAGCCTGCAGTGCTCAACAAGCTAATTCACTTGGATCCATCTGATAGTGTCAGAACCTGAGCACCAGTCGCTCCTTGTGCTGCTGCTGGAAAATGAAGTACGGTAAGCCCGTTTTAGCTCCAGCTGGAAGGTAGATTATATGTAAACAGAGCTGATTATGTTTTTTCTAATTAGATACTTCTTTTATTTCAGCTTTTTTGTTTGTTTATATTGTATTTTGTTTAAATATTATATAAGTGTATTTTCTTTTGTTTTGTTTATGTACTCATTCTGTTTCACTATATAAACCCATCTAGTCTATAATGATTGCAACACTCAGTGTGACATTGTTTTACTGCATGTTACATGATGCTGCTTGGTGATATGGTTTGAAATTACATCAAACAAAAATGGATTTTTCTTTTTTTATATTGACATATATTATACAATCCTGGATAGACTGGCGACTTGTCCAGGGGACAGCTGGGATCGGCTCCAGCGCCCCGCGACCCTAAAGAGGATAAGCGGTTCAGATAATGGATGGATGGATGGATATTATACAATGTGGCAAATGTGCATCAAATTACAGTTTGTTCCACAGTTATGACCAAACTCTTCATATGTGCATAACCAAAATATTTAAACGGTTAAACCTCTCCTCAAATGTATCACCGTTGAAGTAGTGTGTCTGATCTAAGACACACGCTGAGATAGAATCTGTTACCTGTAGTTGAACTCTGAATATGTTGGACATCTAAAATGCCAGTGACATAGAGATAAACAATATCATTAGAGGTTGTTATTGTGATGTAATTTCCACATCTCTGTATAGAAATAACAAAACTCTTCTCATCAATTAGTGCTTCAGGTCTCGACCCAGTTATGTTAGATCTTCAACAATATTACATTTACATCAAAATATTTCTTCTTCTAACCAGTTTACTTTATGTCTAAGCTACGCACAAATGTTCTTGGTGTTTGTAGTCTGACTAAAGTTGTAGAAACAAATAGTTTTTTGTGTAAGAGGCCATTTCACAATGCAATAAACACATCTTTCAGAATTTCAAGACTTTCAATATTTACAACAAACAAAGTGGGTGAAATAGTTCCAACTTTAGTGCAGTTAGAAATAATTATGACAGAATAAGGCAACATGGATGATGGATGCACTTTTACCAAAGTTGTATTTGTGAGAATTCTTGAACAAGCTGATTTGTACTGGAAACAGGAAGTACTGCAACAGTGGTGGATCTTATTCTCTTGTTTCTTTTCACAAAATGTTAGAACTCTGTAAGAAATAACGTTAAGTGCACCGTGTATGTTATTACTACACTTCCAGGCCTGTTCATGTTGCACAGACACGGTAGCATTTCAGAGTATTTTTTTCTTTCATTGTTCCCCAGTGTTGTCGGGGTAAAGTCATTTTAAGATTGGGTTCAACCACTTTGGGTTTTTAAATGCCAATAAAAAGTTGGTCTCCTTTAAACAGATATGCTATAGAATTATGTATACAATCCATGTTTCCACTATATGCAGGTTTTTTTATGAACAATGTGAAGAGACCTCTGAAATTACATTTAGAATTGCATGAGGAATATTCCACTGAAGCATATTCAGTCTTCTATTCACATATATATATATTGCTATGGTCAGGAAAGGACCTTTACTAACTGATATGTAATATATTCACATACAGACAATATTGTTCCCCTACATTGTCATTGTATCATCTCGTCCTAATCTACTCATAAATGTATGAAACTATTATAATTCTCAAAAAACGCTCTGCACCAACAGAAAGTCAGTTCAGAGGGTCCACACAAGGTGACAGGGGGGACCTTTAGAACCCTAATCCACAGAAAGGGAACTTAAGAAACCTAATTTTGTGTCAGGTTTCTTTTGTGTTTTCTAATGCGAACCCTTCTGATGTCTTCTGAAATTAATTTGTGTCATGGGTGATGAAGTGAAAGCTGGTGAATTTAACACACACCTCTCCAGGTTAGCTTTGAGAATTCTGCCTGATTGGAATGAAAGAGGACTCTACACGTTCATTTGAATGCACTTTTTCTTTATTCTACAGAATTACTTTGAAGACAAAGGGGACCACCGCACAAGAGAGCCCACAGGTCTTAGGGGGCCATCTGAGAGTTTCACTCCTCATCTAGCCCTTTCTGTGATGAAGAATGATAAGAGAGTAGACAAAGAGACACAGATTAGTGACAGCGGAGCAACGAGACCCAACCAGTGTTACCAAAGGTAACTTAAAGATGTTACAAGTTAGTGATTCTCCCTGAATGAGGCGTATTCTACTGTCAGCTTTCCTTGGGTTGGACACAAGTCATGTGGAATGCTCAAGAATTAATGAGTGAATTGGGGGATTAAATTAATCTCAAGAATGTAGTACCAAATTAACTTGGAGGGGAGTTCAAATGTTTAAAAAAGAGACAAGCTTGTTTTATTTAAAGCTGGAGTAGGCAATTATTTGTCAGGGTCCAAGGTATCCTTTCAACATATAATCCAAGTGGTCCGAGCTGGGAGAGAGAGGGTGTTCCTATTGACTGGTCTACAAATGCACATGCAGTCATGCGCCCGTCAGAGGGTGAAAGTCGTGATTCAATGATTCAAATACTGCAGAAACCCTTGCTATTCCAGCATTATCAACCACTGCCTACACTGCAAAGCAACCCAAAAAATGAAAACGGACTCAAAAAAAAAGTCTAAAAGAGAGTCTGACAATAAATGCAATAAAACGTGTTAATATCGTGATTGCATTGGGCTGAAGTTGGATTCCCAGCTTGTGGTTGCACATGTATATATATATGTATATATATATATATATATATATATATATATATATATATATATATATATATATATATATATATATATATATGTGTATATATATGTGTATATATATATATATATGTATATGTATATATGTATGTATATATATATGTATATATATATATATGTATATGTATATATATGTATGTATATATATATGTATATATATATGTATATATATATATATATATATATATATATATGTATGTATATATATATGTATATATATATGTATATATATATATATATATATATATATATGTATATGTATATATATGTATGTATATATATATGTATATATATATATGTATATGTATATATATGTATGTATATATATATATGTATATATATATGTATATATATATATATATGTATATATATATGTATATATATGTATGTATATATATATATATGTATATGTATATGTATATATATGTGTCTACGGTCTACTGTAAAGCATGTAAGTCTCTTTGGATAAAAGCGTCAGCTAAATGTAATGTAATGTAATATATAAAGTTGTACACATTTCAGACTTCAAACAAATCAGTTGTTGTTATGGAAACCCATCTCTATCCTGCTTCATGTGGCGATCACCCCACGTGAAGCACACTTTCCAGACTAAACAATGCTTCTTATCTTCTTTCCCCTAAATACACCTTTATTGGACCAGGAACACTAAAGTAAGGGTTTCTTTCATGTCTCTCATAATAAATACGGTCCTTTAGGATTTCTAATAGACTGACTGAGACACTGACTGACAGTGAGTGTCACCTGAGTGACTCACTCAATCTCAGACGCACACTCTCGTTCTAACTACCCCACCTGTGCGAGAAATACAGATACTATTTTGACGGGAACCTTTTTTTTCCCGCGGGAAAACTCCGCCTACAATTAGCAGGGGCGGGTGAAACATAAAAACAGGTTGCTCAAGAGTCCTACCAGCATTACACTCTGAGATACATACAACTCAGCAGCTCACAGTAGGACAACATGAGCAACATGACCAATAGGATGATCCCTGGAGGCTCTGAGCACATCCTTGATCACGACAGTGAAATAGAGGAGTAAGTATCTGAAGATGAAGACCATCTTGAGGTCAATTCTGATTTCTTAACACTATAAATCAACTTAAATAAAGTTTACTTTCAATACCAATCCTTATGACTCATTTGGCTTGACTTTTGAGTGGGCGGGTCAATATGACCCTGAACAGCAGAGGTGTCTCATCTCTATTTATCTACCCCATGAAAAAAAAAGTTTCAAAATGCAAATAAAATGGTAGACTAATGCAATTTATATCTAGGTTTTTCCAATGTACCAAAATTACCAAAATTGTTGGAACATGTATTTTTCATGAAAACGAGTGAGTTATCCTAATTGAACTATGATCTATGAAGGGGTGAATAATTCCATTCCACTAAAAACTGATTGAATTGTTAGTAATGGTGGTGATGATGTACAAACTATATTTAATATGAATTTTTGGTTTCTGACAACTTTTGGATGATTCAGCATGCATCGGGTCACATTGACCCAGGAACATCATTGCTGTACCTAAAAAACGAACATAACAGAAGGATTCATTTTAATAATAAAACTAATTAAATCTATCAAAAGATTAAAATTGATCGATACAAAAACTGGTTTGGTTTATTTACTCTTTTTTAAAATGATGAACAATTCTATAATTACTGATAAAAAGCTGAAAATGGATTGAAATGCCGAACAGTAGGACAGTGTATGGAGTGGAGAGAGGCGCCTCACCTTGGAGCCCACGTCACGGCTCTTGGCCCGCAGCTTGTTGACCTGAGACTCAGCGATGTCCGCTCGCTCCTCAGCCTCGTCCAGCTCATGCTGCATTTTACGGAACTTGCCCAGGTTAGTATTGGCCTGCTCTTCCTGAAAGATTCAACAAAAACATAGGCCACATTATCCAATAACTGCAAGAAGCAATGAACCAGGGCCATCCTGGACTTGTACACCTCCAGGGTCATTTATTTAGTTTTTATCTTGTTTATTGTATATAATATGGATATATGTACAATGAGAACTACGTGAAACCGGAGTCAAATTCCATGTGTAAACACACATGGCAAATAAAGTTGATTCATGTGCGAGAAATTGGAGCGGCTTCATACCGCATTTGTTCTTGTTTTGGTGTGAATCCGGAGCTTTAGTCCTGTTGCCTTATCCTTTTAATGTATTTTATCTGTGTTATGTGATTTCTGTGTGTCTTATGACTGTTGCAATTTTTTCTATGCTGCTGTCTTGGCCAGGCTTCCCTTGGAAAAGAGGTCATTGTATCTCAACGGGACCGACCTGGTTAAATAAAGGCTAATAAAAAACATTAAAAAAGATTCTGATTCTGATTCTGTTTAGGTGAAACTAAAGTCAAAGTGGAGGCTGAGATGTTTCCTGCCGACAACTTAGTAAATAAAGAATCAAGGAATGGTGTATAGATCGTGAGCACACAGCACAAATAAAGGACAACTTTCCACAGCCCACACTTACAGCCTCCTCAGTAGCTCTCTTATAGGCTTTGACTTTCAGCTGCAGCTTGTCCACCAGATCCTGCAGACGCACCATATTCTTGCGGTCCTCTGTAGTCTGTGTAAATGGAGGGAATAGGGAAGAGACTCAAGTTTCAGAAGGAGAATATAGAGAATATTTAGAAATAAAATTGTTAATCCATTCATAAAAAAGGAAAATCACCTGGTATGTGAGCTCCTTGATGCGTCTCTCATATTTACGCATTCCCTTCACAGCTTCACTGCTCTTCTTCTGCTCTGACTCCACCTCACCCTCCAGCTCCCTCACCTGAAAAGCATCAGAAAAGGACTTATTGAAAATTCACTGGTACACAAGAATATATTTCAACATTTAACCCTCAAGATAATTATCAGTCAACTCTGCAGCACTGCTGAGCTTTTTATACATGTAATGGCATATATAACAACCCAGAAAACCCAAAAAACTTCTAGACTGGACAATGTCGTGGTAGGGACTTGTCAATCACAAGTTAATCCCACCCTAAAGCATCCTCTGCTTTATGGTTTATATCACAAAGTTTTACTATTTACTCAATTTACTAAATGAACACCAAGCTGTATTGAAGAAGACTTGAAACTAGAGGCTGAGACATAAACTCATGTTTACAATGTTTACTGAGGGAGTAAACGCGGGGCGAATATTCGCGTCACGTTTGGTGTGAATGCAGCATTACATATTGGCTTCACTTTTCAGAACCGGAGGTTGCCGCCTATATTGGTTCACAATTGTACTGCAGAAGTATCTAATATTTGTAAATATTTGTCAAATTTCTCTTACCCTGGCCTCGAGCTTCTGCACCTGCTTCTTGCCTCCCTTCAAGGCGATCTGTTCAGCTTCATCCAGACGGTGCTGCAGGTCTTTGATGGTTTGCTCCATGTTCTTCTTCATGCGCTCCAGGTGAGCGCTGGTGTCCTGCTCTTTCTTCAGCTCCTCTGCCATCATGGCAGCGTCAGTAATGGCCTTCTTGGCCTTCTCTTCGGCATTTCTGCACTCCTGCACCGCTTCCTCCACTTCAATTTGCAGTTGGGAAGCATCAACCTCAAGTTTCTTCTTTTGGTTTATAAGGCTGGTATTCTGAGATGTGAGATTTGAGAGATTGTTACTGCAGTTATAGAAAGAGTAATCACCTTTGATTTATTTATTGTGCAAGAATACCATTCAGTCATATTGTTGCAATGAATTATTAGGCCTTACCTGTGAGTGCAGTAGCTGCACCCTTTCACTAACGTCCAGCAGCTCTTGCTCAGCCAGTTTGCGACCTCTCTCTGTTTGCTCCAGAGCAGCCCTGAGCTCCTCCAGCTCAGCCTGGAGCAAGTTGTTACGCCTCTCAACCATGGCGTTGTTCTCTTTGAGATCGTCATTGGCCCGAACAGCCTCATCCAGCTGAATTTGGCAATCCTTTGCGGGATGATATCAACCACGTGAATGTTTGGAATCAGTTTGAATTTTAAACTTAAGACAGTGCGCCTTTTCTAGTTTACCTTCAGATGTGCATGAACAGCCTTGAGTTGTTTCTGGGCCTCTGCTGCCTGCCTGTTGGATTGGCTCAGCTGGATCTCCATCTCATTGAGGTCTCCCTCCATCTTCTTCTTCAAACGGAGAGCCTCATTCCTGCTGCGACACTCAGCTTCAAGAGAGCTCTGCAGGGTGTCGATCGTCCTCTGCAGGTTCCTCTTGGTCTGCTCCATCTCCTCGTCTTTCTCAACGATCTTGCGTTCCATATCAGCTTTGATTTGATTGAACTCAAGCTGGGCTCTCAGAATCTTCCCCTCCTCATGCTCCAGGGAAGCCTGTTGTAAATGGGGTCCAGAGTTATACAATGCTGCAGACAGTTTTAACTTCAAAATGTTTAATTCAGAGGGCCTGTACCTCAGCTTCCTCAAGAGCAGACTGGATCTCACTTTTCTCCTGCTCCAGTTGCTTCCGTAATTTCTCCAGTTCATGGATGTTCTTCCCACTCTCACCAAGTTGCTCAGTGAGGTCGGAAATCTCCTCTGTTGTATGTTGAGCAGAGTGATTAAGATGGCTTTACAATTTAATTAAATAAATCTGCGGAAACTCAAACGCAAACCCCGGCAGTAGATCTTACCCTGTAAGTTCTTGTTCTCCCTCTTCATGGTCTCCAGATGATCCAGAGATTCCTCATAAGAGTTCTTGAGTTTGAAGAGCTCGGTGCTCAGAGCCCGGGCCTCCTTCTGGGAGCTCTCCAGCTCACACTGGGACTCTTCATATTTCTGCTTCCACTCAGACAGGACCTACAGAGGATAGTAAGGCCAGCAATAAGAGCATATGACAGGCTTGGGCAGTATTGAAAAAAGTACCCCAAGTAGGAGTTAAAGACAACGCAAAGGCCACATTGACAACAAATTCCCAGATTCAAATGAATGAGAAAGGCCTGGATTTTATTTTTGCCCAACACCAGATTTGGTGTGAATGCAACTGAACCAATTTGCTCAATAGGTCTTATAGACACATTTGGGTCTGGGTGTTTTAGTCCATTCGTCTGTATGCTCCAGTGTCTATTTCATACTACCACCAGGGGGCGCCAACGTTTACACACTGAAAATAGCAGTTTAAAAGGTCAAAGAAAAAGATATTTCCTTATTGGTTCTACAAAGACGCTAGACCATTGATGGTGTTGGTGCTCACAGACACTTAGCACTATTTCACCTTGTCAAAGTTTCTTTGCTTCTTGTCCAGAGCAGCAGCAGCAGCATTTGACCTCTCCACGTCCACCATGAGATCTTCAATCTCATTCTGCAGCCTGTGTTTGGTCTTCTCCAGAGACGAACATTTAGCGTTCACTGCTTCAACAGCCTCCTCAGCATCCTGCAGACGCTGAGCCAGCTTCTTCCTTTAGAAATCAACCATTCAAATCGCTCAATCTTCCTGCAGTTGTGCTTGCTGAATACATTTGAATAAACTCCACTAACAGGACTGGCTGCTCGGTCGTCCAACAGACAAACTTTTTGTTCGTCTTACATTTTAGTAGGAACATAACACAAACAAAAAGCTGATCTGCTAGACGAAATAAAATGTCTCTTTAGGAATTACGTTT
This sequence comes from Cottus gobio, assembly GCA_023566465.1. Classification (NCBI taxonomy): domain Eukaryota; kingdom Metazoa; phylum Chordata; class Actinopteri; order Perciformes; family Cottidae; genus Cottus; species Cottus gobio. The sequence goes on from CM042230.1 coordinate 23,601,228, forward strand.
TCAAATCGGGAATTTGTAAGTTAAACTGTCTTACTTGGCCTCCTCCAGTTCCTCGGTTTTCTGGATGGCATCAGTTTCGTACTTAGTTCTCCACTGAGCCACCTCAGAGTTGGCCTTGGACATGCCGCGCTGCAGTTCAGACTTGGCCTCCTGCTCCTCCTCATACTGCTCCCTGAGCAGGTCACAGTCATGACGAGCAGACTGCACTGCATGGGCCAGGGCACTTTTTGCCTGTCAAAACAAAATCGGATGAATGAGTAACACTGTAACACACTTCAGTTAGAAGCTAATGTCCTGTAATACTGAAACTTAATTTCATTACCTTGGTCTCCTCTTCTAGTTGTCGCTTTAGGTCTTCAGCCTGTTGAGTATAGGACAATTTTCCTCTTGTCAGTTGAGACACCAGGGATTCCTTCTCCTCCAGCTGCCTTGTGAGCTCACCTTGTAATGCAGAATCATATTGTGAGTGTACCAACAAACTTTTTTGAAAGATATTTTGTCTGGTTTTTCTCTCTATTTATGTAACCTTGAATATCAAATATTTTACATGAAAATTGTCAGCTGTATCAATGTACCATTTTCTGTTTGAAGTTTTGCTTTTTGCATATTGAAGTCGTTGATGCAGCGTTGAGCCTCTTCAAACTTAGTTTTGTATTCACTCATCTGATCTTCCACAGTCCTGCACGTCTTCTCTAGATTTGTCTTGATTTCAAAAAGAAACATTTTAAATGTTAGCATTATAACCCAAATTATACCTGTACAATTTCAACATTAGCAAGAAATCAGTTCAGCCGACCTTTGTCTTCACAATATGTTCCATATTAGAGACCACGTCATCCAGCTCCAGTCTGAACTCACTCTTCTCCTTCTCCAGTTTCTGCTTGACTCTCTGCAGGTTGTCAATCTGCTCCCCCAGGTCGGCCACACTGTCGGCTTGTTTCTTCCTGAGTGTGGCGGCTGTGGCTTCATGCTGCAGAGTGGCCTCTTCGAGGTCTCTGCGGAGTTTCTGGAACTCGGCCTCCCTCTTCTTGTTCATCTCAATCTGGACGGATGTTGCTCCACCAGCCTCCTCCAGCCTCTCACTGATCTCCTCCAGCTCTCTGGCCAGGTCTGATCTCTGCTTCTCCACCTTGGCTCGGGCAGCTCGCTCTGCCTCCAGCTCTTCCTCCAGCTCTTCAATGCGGGCCTGTAAATGCAGAACTATTTGGTCACTATTACTATCAAGGGTTTTACCAATTGTGAACCACTAGACATTACGGCATCAGCCATTACCTGGAGCTCCTTCAATTTCTTTTGAAGCTGAAGCGTTATGGCCTGCTCATCTTCTATTTTGTTGTTGAGCTGACTGACTTCGAAATCTTTTCTGTGAAGAAATAAAGTAGCTAGGATTAGAACAACTGGTCACTGGTTATGCTTTTATTTGTACAGCTTTTGTGTATTGTATGATATCCAGGTGTACTGTACATACAGTAGGATAATGCACTTACTTTTTCAGACGCTCTTCAAGTTGCTGCTTGTCATTCTCCAGGTCCATTAAGCTCTCCAGGGTCATTTTCAAATCTCCTTCTAGTTTCCTCTTCGCTCTTTCCAGATCCATCCGAATCTTCTTCTCTTGTTCAAGGGAACCTTCAAGCTGGAACATATTATTACTATAATAACTATGTGTCACAATATCCAAGGAGCATATGGTATTACTGAACACTTTAAGGGCTGCGACAATACGGCGTCAAATACTTACATCATCCACTTGCTGCTCCAGCTTGGCCTTGGCCTTGGTCAGACTGTTGACTTTGTCTTCTTCACTCTGCAGATCATCCAGTGTTTGCTGATGAGCTTCCTGTAAAGCTTTCTTTTCCTTGGTCAACTTGGCAATGATGTCATCCAAAGCAGCCATCTCTTCGACCAGGTTCTTCACCTATGGCCAGAGGACAATTTCATCAAGGACTTCAATGCTGATGTTAGTTGGAACACTTTACAGTAAGTAGTGTATGTCATACCTTGTTCTCGGTGGCGTGCTTCTCTTTCTCCACTTTAGCCAGAGTTAACTCCAAGTCATCAATGTCTTTCTTCAGCTCAGAGCACTCATCCTCCAGCTTCCTCTTCTTAGCAGTCAGCTCAGCATTCATCTCCTCCTCATCCTCCAGTCTTTCAGACAGCTCTTTGGCTTTGGCCTCCTGCTGAATCTTGTTCTTGATCAGCCCCTCGCATCTTTCCTCTGCATCTGCCAGATTATCTTGCTCCTAAATTTAAATGGGCATTACTTTGTTAACATACAGTAAATTGCAATATACATGATGAATTAAGAAAAGACAAAAATATATATACGGTTTATTATTTATTCAAATTGCATATACCAATCATTCTCAAAGACTGGGTCAAAACCCACAAGCTGATCGCCAATCAAATTTGCAGGATTTCCTTTAATTAACGTTTATATCTGTCGTACACCAGAGCCACCGAAGTCTCCAGCAGATAGAAAAGACCAAATGTTTTTTAGCTGGTTTAACTGGTTTACCAGGTAATGTAAGATGGTGTAAATGACAAGTTGGGACTGAGATTGTGTGGAATATACTGTATGGTTATATTACCATTTTGATATTAAGAATAATGTCATTAGACTCACCGCCTGGACATGGAGCTGCAGGTCGTTCTTCTCTTGAAGAAGAGAGACCATTTTCTCCTCCAGTTCCTTTCTACGAGCTTCAGATTTTGCGTACGCCTCTTTAAGTTTCAGGAATTCTTCCTTCATGTTGGCCATCTCCTTTTCTGATTCAGCAGATCTCAACAGAGGTTTGATCTTGAAGTAGAGCTTCATCCAGGGCCAATTCTTGACCCCCATGAAGGCACGGATGTTCCACTGGATCACATATAGTGCATCTCTGTCGGAAGATAAACCAGAGATATAACTACCACTTGCACAAAACTAAAGGAATGATCGTTTAAATTTTCTTGGGTTTAGTTCATTTTTAAATTCCTGTTTTCTCTGACCTCCTCTCAACGATCTTGTTGAATTCCAGTCTGGCCAACAGGCCTCTTGCTCTTGCCTGGATTCCAGTGATGATGAGTGACAAACGGTCATCCCTCATCTCCTCCAGTAGCCCAAGAAGACCAGCCTTGAAGAACACCTTTACGAACATGTAAACATATGTTCCTCTTAGAATGGTCCTTTGCTCAATGTAACACACTTGTGGAATGTGTTGCTACAGTTCTAATTGGCATGGTCTAACCTGTAGATTATGGTGGCAAATATTATATAATATGAGAAAACATTTAATAACTCTTATTATTCAGGTGTTGTCATAGATATGGATTAGAAGTAGAATGGACATTCCCATTCAAATCAATGTAGCAGGATGGGCACTGGTTACAGTCAATGAGCTGGACAGCGGGCTGGTTGCCAGTGGTAGCTGGTCTAATGGACCATTCTGTGGTTTATTATAGCTTAAACATTTTTAACAGATATCCCATTGACTTTTCTCTTTTATTAATTACCTTTGTGTGTCCAAACTTCTACTGACTGTGATCAATGTCCAGAGACCCAAGAAGTTTCTCAGCTCCCTTCCTGCTGTCAATGAACTGGCCATCAGGGATGGCAGCAGGATTCAGGATGCGATATCTGGACAATGAAAAAGTAAAAATAGATTTGCTAAATGGCATTTACACTTCATTTTGAAATTATAAAGAATGGGACTAAGCATTTCAGAAGAATAAGAATCCGGTTCATTGCCAAGGCCGTTTTCAAATGTAATTGACATATTAATTGGAAATAACAACAATATATAATGGAAACATCAAAACAGAAATATGAAGAAAAAAAACATATTTAGCATACAAAATAATACCTCTGTTTGAAATCTCCATAGAGGATCCTGTTGGGGAAGCCCTTCCTGCAGATCCTGATGCCCTCCAGCACACCGTTACAGCGCAGCTGGTGCATCACCAGAGGGTTCTCCATGGCCCCAGGAGTCTTGGTCTCATTGGGGATGATGCAGCGGACAAAGTGAGGGTGAGTAGACCTCAAGTTGGTCATCAGCTTGTGCAGGTTCTCCTGCGGAAGTCATTCAATACTATGCTTAAAACAGTTTATTGAGATACATATCTCTCAGTTATCAATGTAGAATTAAGTCTCAGTCATTGCTTTACCAATAAAGTAGTCATTGACATACATATATATTTTTACATACCCTGTGCAAGGCAGACACAGTTTGGAAGGATGAACCCTTCTTCTTGCTTCCTTTCCCTTTTCCGCCATCACCTAATGAACCCGTGTACACCTCATTAGATTGCATTACCAGACGCAGGCATACATTATTCAATTCAGTTCTTATTGTGAAAAATACAGTAGGCTACATTCAGTTTAATCCTACCTTCAGCTGCAGAATAATTTATGAAGAGGAAAGATAACAGCTTGAGATTAGACTTCTGGTAGAGTCCTACAACGGTCTCGTTCAGAGGATCTTTGTTCTTCACCAGCCAGTTGTTGATGTTATAGTCAACAGTTCCAGCGTAGTGCATCAGGGCAAAATGGGCCTCTGGTTTTCCTTTGACAATTCTGGGCTTCTGGAAGTTGGCAGATTTCCCCAGATGGTTGTCATAGAGCTTTGCTTTAAAGGTGGCATCAGAGGCCTTGGGGAACATGCACTCCTCTTCAAGGATGGACATGATACCCATGGGCTGAAGAGACAAAAACATGAGTGCTTTGAAGACAATAAATCAATCAATCTTCATGTATGTCTGAACATGCCCAGTCTCTCACCTTTTCAATCAGATCAATACAGGCCTGCAAGTCCATACCAAAATCTATGAAAGTCCATTCAATACCCTCTTTCTTGTACTCTTCCTGCTCCAGCACAAACATGTGATGGTTGAAAAACTGTTGCAGCTTTTCATTGGTGAAGTTGATGCACATCTGCTCAAAGGTGTTGAACTGCAATGACATCGATAGTTAGCAGATATGTTTGTTACCTGCATTAAATAAAAAATGATTGAATTGATTAAATACATTTGCCTGAATAATATATATTAACATTAATAGAAGAAGCTCACTTCAAAAATCTCAAATCCAGCAATGTCCAGGACACCAATGAAGTACTGGCGGGGCTGCCTGGTGTCCAGGGATTGGTTGATCCTCACCACCATCCACAGGAACATCTTCTCATACACTGACTTAGACAGTGCGCCAACAGCATAGTACACCTAAAGAAAAATACAACAGTAAATAGCGCTTATTTTGCAGTCAGTGTTTCTTTCTATATCTATTGTACTTAAGGAACACCTTTCAATACGTTTCATTATTACCTGCTGGACATTTTGTCCCTTGGTGACCCACTCATTTCCTACTTTGACTCTTGGGTGACAGAGACCTTTGATGAGGTCGGCAGAGTTCAGGCCCATCAGGTATGCAACTTTGTCAATAGCTGAGGAAATGCATACTCTCTTAATAAACTCATTACTTTCTGATTAAATGCTTCATGTGTTCGATTGGAGAACGTCTCTCACCTTCCGTGCCATCGGACTCTGCCTGCTCCTCTCGCTGCTTGTTCTTGAACTTCATGTTGCCGTGATGCATGATGGCACCAGTCAGCTTGTAAATGCCGTTCTTCTCTTCTTGAGTGAAGCCCAGCACGTCAAAGGCATCCTGTGGAGGAGCACAGGATAACCTATCAACATTTGTGCTAGTGTTGGATTGCATTTGCTCTCTGATCCCCTATGATCCCATATAACCATATCTGGAATCTAATCCAGTCTATTCAAATCATTTGGCTAGAGACACAGTAATACCGGGTTATACGTTACATCAAGTTTCATAATCCTATATCAACATTGAGATGCAAAATAACATGCAGGAAGCCAAAGCAGGTTAACACTGTTGGCTCTGTCTGCAACGTGGCTGTAGTTTGCACTGTCAGCACTGTTAGCTGCGAGCTGCCGGTTCAGTTGAGGCAATCAAAATCCTCTAAATGTCTTGCTATATATATATAGCTAGCGCCTTTAACACAGCATGTGTTAATGATTACCAAATGATTTTACTTTTCAGAAATCATTTGTAAAACATTATACAGTTGCAACTGACGATTTTAATACAGTTTTAAATGGCAAAACAATATTTGTATACATGTTTTACAAACAATTACTTAAAGGTATAACAATAATGTTATAATCATTAACAAATACTTAATATAGTATATCAAATGTTATAATATGTGCAAAAATAATTATTAGACATCACGGTTCATCCCTACTCACATCAGTGGCCATCAGCTCCTCAGAGTCATTGATGGAGGCTACTGTCGTCTCTCCTTGGGAGATGAAGGCGTAGTCATAGGGGTTGTTGGTGATGAGCAACATTTCTGAGAGACAACACAGAAAAGTTAGACTCTGTATGCCAGTGGGGATGTAGCAACATCACCACTGGTTGTTGTTACCGGCCACAGATCAGTTTGTTTTCATTTACCGAGCAGCTCAGGTTTCTTCTGAGACAGAATCTGGTAGAAGATGTGGTAATCTCTCTCAGCCTTAAGCTGGAAGGTGACACGGGACTTTTCCAGCAGATCTGTAAAGACATTTGCATTATGTAAGTGGGATGGTGATCATTGTGAACATGTGAACGGACAAAATGAAAAGCATAGAGAAAAGACTGCTTACAGGTCTCAATATCAGCTGAAGCCAGCTTTCCACTGGCAGCAAAGTGGATTCGGATGAATTTGCCCTAAGAATTTTGACAATGAAAGTATGTTAAAATAGCATTGGCACAAAAGGGTATTTTATTACAGACAGACACTTACAAATCTAGAAGAGTTGTCATTCCTGATGGTCTTGGCATTCCCAAAGGCCTCCAGAGCAGGGTTAGCCTGAATGATTTGATCCTCCAGGGTACCCTAAAAGAACATTTGTTTTAATTGGTAAAAATCTAAAGAAAATCATGCACTGTACCATTAAATTTAAGTTTAGCATTATTACCTTTTTGTCAGAGCCTGCGTCCTTCTTTCCGCCTGCAGCAGCGATGCTGGCAAAGTACTGGATGACTCTCTTGGTGTTGACAGTTTTCCCAGCACCAGATTCTCCACTGAAGACACAAATGGTTTTGATAAGTTGACAAGACACAGTGCGCCATCTCCAACTTGTCCAACACGTTCTCAGTCCAACTCGTCACAAACTGACGCGTTAGCATCATTTTCTAACACACTGGGTAGCCAAAGTGCATGGTCGCAGTGGTTAATGTTAATGCAAACAGCTGCTTAGGTTTAGGCAACAAAAACACTGAGTTACGTTCAGGAAAAACGTCATGGTTGGGCTTAAAATAAGTACTAAAACTTAGTTGAAGCAACACAACCACTTACAATAAATACATATTGCAAACATAACTAACATAACTTCAAAACAACACATTAGGACAGCAACTCTCTAACACAGGTTGAAAGCCTGTGTTTTCTGTCAACGTCCTACAGCCAACACTCCAGGTCTAATAATGACGTGGATGGGTTTACATTGTTGTTACTGACATACAGATGGTAAAAGGGGCCTTGTGTGTCGATATCAGATACCGAGGGATGTGTCAAAGCGCAGGTATTTGACGCCATTAATATGAGAACAGGCTGAGAATACACCCTGATTATTGTTTAGCTATTTTGTTTCTTGCCATTAAATCTACAATTTCATGTTGACGTACCACTTAAAATAACATACATTATCGGAGCATAGCAGCAAAAACTCACAAAACAAACAATATTTCTCACAGCAAAATCTCATTCTCAACATGATAACACGACTTACGTGATGAGAATTGACTGATTTTCTCTGTCTGGAAAAAAGAAGAAAGGATCACTGGAGGATTCTAGGATTCACCTCCATGTGAACGTTACGATAGCTGAAGGGGAATTACCAGTTAGCATGTACTGGTAGGCGTTGTCAGAGATGGAAAAGATGTGAGGTGGAGCTTCAGTCCTCTTCTTTCCTCTGTAGGCAACAACCACCTCTTGGTTGTAGACCGGCAGCCCCTTGTAGGGGTTGATGGTCACACAGAAGAGCCCCGAGTAGGTCTGTAAGGATGAAATGGAGGAAGCAACCGGGTTGGAACGATGCTATTTCACTGTAGTTGTACTGTGGCTGAGGGATACAGTCTTTGCCTCAACTCACGTAGATCATCCATGCTGCGTAACGCTCTTTGAGGTTAAACAGCACAGCGGGCTCATGGAGGAAGGTGAACATCGCCATGTCTTCAATTTTATCAAACTTGGGCGGGTTCTGAGGGTGCACATCGCACTCCTTCACTGTGACAGTCTGCAAATGGAGACAGAGAACGTTAATGTGCTGTTTAGAATCCTGCAGAATTCAAAGATAACATAACATAAGGACAAATGGAACTGAATCATCCCTTATATTGTACCACTGTGTCTACATTATGAAAGCAGTTGCATCCAGGGCAGCTTTCCTGCCAGCTCACTGACCTTCCCTTTCTCAGTATTAGCAGTGACTTTGTCCCCATCACGGCTGGTGATGGAAGCCTTCACGTACTCCTCGTCCACATCAGGAACAAAGCACTCCTTCTTCATGTCGAAGGGACGGGTCTGGGCCTCCAGACGCTCCCTGTCTGACTTCCTCAGGTACGGGGCTGCTGCCCCGAAGTCTCTCATGGCAGCGTCACCCATTTTTCACCTTGTCTTCAGGAGAAAAAAATGATTTTATCTAAAGGCAACTGCAGAATAAAAAGAAAGCGCATGCCAAAAGGGTTTTCAATTGCTAATTTATCACATATTGTTTTTTTATTTTATTTCTTCTCTCCATGTCATGAAATTCAGTTTTTAAAACTGAACACATTTTCATTTGTCAGATTCTCTTACCTTACCCTTGTCCCTACCGAGGAGACTGAGGTGTACTGGTCCTGAGGAAGTAGAAAAGGGAAACTGATGAGACCAGTCTGATGCCCACACCAACAATTTGTGAGCCATTGTCCCCGCACCTTACCTTGAGATAGAATGGTGACCTGTTGGGGGTTTCACCCCGAGTTACCCTTATAAACAAAGCCTCTACGCCAAATATGGAGGCGTGTTCAGGGTCAAGGAATGTTATTGTGTCTGCGTGGGGCTGGGGGGTGCGGGAGGGGGTTAATGAGTGGCACAGAGCAATAAAGGAATCAGCAGGTCAGAGTGTTATCAGCGATGGGGTCTCCTGACGAGGCCATATTAGGAGGTCCATGCGGAGCAGCGATTAATCATAGGTATCCTCAAGCAGACCACAACTCACTCTTGAAATAGACACAGTGAGGAATTCCTTTCTCATCATCCCTTAAGTGAGCTTCTGTTCCAGGAACAATACATGCAGCACTGAGCAGAAGCATCCTCACTTTAGACAGGCAAGACTGATACTGATCAAATCTTTCTCATTGTATTTGTACTTTTATTTATTTATTTATTGGTGAGACCTTGTCTTTTATTTATCAGGCAGGTCGATCAAAGAGGATCATTGATGTAATGGAAATGTGGTCAAACAGCTGTTTGCTATCAGAGGACAGATGGCAATATTACCAATATAAATGAAGATAAAATACTTCTTTTAAATCTGTGTATATATTATTACATCATGTTTCCATGATGATCTGCACTTTCACACACCAAAAGAAAACATGAAATAAACAATGTAAGCAAGTAGAGGTCAACAACAATTTAATTGTACATCTAACATAAATAGTACATTTTAAAATATTTAGAGGGAAAATAGCTTCAATATAATTATTAAATATATTTCTGCATTTACAAAAGATAAACCTTTAAATAATAAATGAGCTAGAGATTGACGAAGAAATAAGCAGCAACAAAACAAAAAAGGCTAGCTAACAGTCTTCACATGATGAAACATAATCCAGAGTATTCCATAAATGCAAAGTGCTGGTATTGTTTTCTAAACACAAAGGAAGACACAGAAAATATTTGGCGGGATATTACAGAGAAGCATGTCATGTATTGGTCTCAATTACCCAGAGGGCTTAGGTGGAGTCGCAGTGAGGCATTGGAAACATATTGCGTTTAGTTATCATAGAATGGACTTTGGGGTAATATAAACAGCCACCAGATACCCAAAGGGTCGGTCTAAATGAAGAACAGCAGCCTGTGAGATTAACCAGGCGGCAAGTGCGAGGCAACACAGACAGAGGTCTGCCACAGGTGACATGCTCCAGATTCACTGAAAGGCGGTAATGATGACACACAATGGAGGGCTATGCCAGAGCGACATGCTCCGATGCGGCGCCAAGGTCGCCGTGGAAGCCCTCTCCCATTATCAGTCAGCAGCGGGCGTGAGCCGCCCCCGCAGTTACAGTGCCGCTGACATGGCATCGTGTCTTTGGGGGGCCAAAGATAACTGTGTGAAATTCCTGCTCAGCACACGGCACTGATTGAGGAGAACAGCCTTCAGAGGCTTTCAGGACCCTGCCTTTGGCCTGCGTCTGGGATCACTTGCAGCAGATGATGGCCTCAAGCTGGGTTCTGTCTCACATCAATCTCCCATGAGTGGCAGGTTTATTCCACAGCACATCCACGTTCAGTACTCCGTGCCAAACCCCACTCCTCGGTGGAGTCTGGGTCTAAGCTGAGCTGCTTCAATTCTACAGCGGGTTTCCCCTAAAGGACCAACTGCTCGCCCTTAGGTGCTGTTCATTAAGGTAGTTTTACTGTGAAACACATTTGAATTCACAATTTATTGACAAACACTATTTAATAACACTTGAAGTTATTAATAAAGCAGTTAATATGTATAGAGGAGTAATATCTACCTGAATGAAGTCACTCCCTGCACACGTACCGGTTCCCCCTCAACTAAACACAGTTAGCTGAGTCAGCACTTTTGCCAAAGTCAGCGCTGTTGGCACCGTCATGTGTTCAGTGCCATCGAGAGTCAAATAAAACTGCTCCCAGTCCTGTATATATCCCCTTTAATAATGTACAACGCATAACACTTATTCAACACACATTAGTTAGTATCTAGAGCAACCAGGGACACACTGAGACTGAAATTCAGCCTGAGACTTTAAGATGAAATCAGTGTAGAAAGTATTAGATTGGCCAAGTCTGACAGGCGTGGGCCTCCACACGCGACCGCCGAGGACCAGACAGTAGCTACTGACATTAGATAAAAACTCAATGACCACCGGCCGGTTCGGACTGGAATAGATCGGCTGTTCGGGAGTCTTCTCGAACTTCCCGATGGCCAGTCTCGACTCCCCTGTTAGGAGCTACAATGCACACCAGTAATCAGGGCCCCTTCAGAGGTCAAGAGATTAAAGGAGGGTCAACAGCCGGTGACAAGTGCTGAGATTATTTCCATTCCGATAGCGCGTCTCCCGGCCCTGTTACTGACAGCCGGCGTCAGGGTGCCACATGGAAGTGAGAGATGCCATGCCCCTGCTAAAGACCAGGTGAAGACAGCGCTGACCTCACGGGTCAAACTTGTGTTCGTTAAAGGAAACATGATTCAGAGGATTTGTTTATGTCACAACAAGAGAATATTGTCGCCACATATAGTTAATTAGATCCAGACTGGGGAAGGAGAAAATAGATGGGGCATTAAGCTATGTGTCTCTGGCCTTTGGCCCCGGAGGACGCTGTGACAATAAACACCTAATGGATCAACTTTTTAGCAACTTTTTATTTGGAAAAAAAAATTGGCAGAAAGTTTTTTAATTGTGTTAATGTTTTGTTCTTTCCTCTGAGTTTTACTTTAAATAACTGATAGTGAGGGTTATTTAAATACAGTTTATTATTACTGTTTTAGTCTCTAAGTTGTTGATACAGGTTGATACATGGAGTGCAACAGTGGTACTGAATGTAGGTTTTCATGGTTTTGTTCATTTCGGCAATTAAAGGGGCAGAAGTGTAAGAGCTAGCATCGAGCAGAGTGGTTGCAGATTGCAACCAACTGAATACCCCTCCACTCCCTTTTCCAAGACTGAGAGGCCATCCTTGCTATAGTGACTATTCGGTGCTAACTACAGTGGCCTTCAGGTAACACATAAACATAAAAAGGTTGTTTCTATAGTAAGTGTTTGTTTTATCCGCTCTGGGCTCCCATAGAAACACCAGCTCACTTTGTAGATATGACCAGCGTGTGTAAAATCGTTCATAAACGGGCTATAAATAAATCACCATCTTGTTAGAGCAGTCAGTGGTAGGAGCAAAGGTTTTGCGTAAGATCTATATGACAGTGTTAAACTCCTGGGTTAAGACCACAAGCATCATGCACCATGTTAAAGATGGTCTAATTATAGAGGTGGTGAACTGTTCCATCTTCGGCAAGTCCTCTGAGTCTCTCGTGTGTGGGCTCAGATATTCTGTTAATTGTGCTGCTAATCCTCAACACATACTGCGAATGTGCTTTCATTAGCGAATAGATACCTGCGTGGTCGCTCAGGGAGTTAAGGACGTGACGCGTAATAAGAGACAGGACTCCCTGAATTTCACACAATGGGAGTCTGGGGCCGCCCTCCTCCTGCCCCAAATCATTATTTAACCCTCACCCGGCACCCGCACCAAGGCGAAGCTCTAGGCAAACAGGTAAGGATTGCAGGTTTCAGGGTTCAGGGTTCAAAGGAACCATCATAATTATAATTTGTTGGTTGTCTTAGTAGCTGAACTAGATATTTGATTATTGATTCTTTGAAATCCTCCCGAGCCATTTGGAGGAACAGGCAGGCTTGGACAAGTATTTACTGAGCAGCTGCAAGTGATTATGCCGGGTATTATGGTGGGCCTGAGTATGAGCATTGGGTTGTCGTTGACCTTGAGGACCGGGCTCTTGGGCTTTCTTTAACTCTATTTAAAGATAAAGAGGATTTGTTCTATCTCTCTCTCTCTTTTAGCAATCACCATTCTCACTCCTCAATCCTAAAAGAAAAGGGGAGATATGACCACCATCAAATCCTGTATTTAGTTCACAAACATTGTTGGTGGCAATTGTATTGCTTACCTAAGTTGTAATACTAAACTGATTTGCCAAATACATATGTAGAATTCTGTTTTTCACCCCATATTGTTCTTTTTACGATCCAAAATATAACTACTATAACCTCTACATTGCTGCTGACTGTCAATGTAATATATCTAAAGCTGCGGTTGGCAATTTTCATAAAACTAACTTTTAGTCATATTTGTTCAGACTGTCTCTATATCTTCACAGTAGTATATGAGACAGGTAATATAAAAGGAGGTTCCTCTGCCTCTTATAAGATTCCATCAGCACCCAAAGAAAAACAACCAATCAGGTCCAGGGAGCCTCTCAGGAAGCTGTCAATCACTTCTTGTGAGTTCCAGTCAGACTGTCACATGAGGCAGACCTGATCAAATGTGAATGAAGACCATGTTACCGTTACTGCCTATTCCTTGCTTTGAATGTCTCCAGAACCCTTTTAAAGTGTACTGTTTAGCTGTAAAATGAGAAAGTTTGCTGCGGTTGGTGGGCAGGGTTTGGTTTTGGCTAGACTGTTTTCAACATCACAAACTTTTTCCTTGTACTTGTAAACAGTACACAGAAATATGTTTCCGAAAACATTTAAGGCAAGAAAAAGGCAATACAGTATCAGAAGACAGTGTGGTCAATATTCACGAACAGTGATTGACAGCAACGTTTAGAGACTCCTCGGCTCTGAGTGGCTGTTTTCCTTTGGGCGTGGTGTAATCTTGTAAATGCAATTAGGAGCCCTAAAAGGATGCAGATAGTATCACAGATTACCTGTCACGTGTACTACTGTCAGGATATAGGGGCAGTTTGAGCAAACATGACTGAAAGTTAGTTTTAGGAAAATTACCAACTGCAGCTTTAATTTTCATTAAACACAGTAATTCCTCTACAAAGTTCCATGAACCCAATCGTTGTTTTTTTTGTATTGAATGGAAGGAAACAATGCTGTGCAACAGCTTGATGATATTTTATTAGGCACTACAGGTTGTGAATAGTGGTAGTTGAGGAGATCTATGTGACGGAGTCTAAAACCACTGATCTGAGATTTTGAGAATGAAGTCCTAATTTTTGAGAAAATAAATTGTAATAATTTGAGAATAAAGTCAAAACAGAAAAGGTTGCTTCAACATATATGCTATGCTTATACTTACTACTGTAGCATACAGTACTTTGGACTCCTGTTTGGACCGTATTGCCACGTCTCCTCTGGTCTCCCTACCTTCTAATCACCCTTGCTCGTTTGGGACTGTTTCTCTACGTTTTGTGGACAATTAGCCACACAAAGGTGAGATTTAAACAGTTAGTTGCAGTGTTCCTCTTCCAGTGAAGAGCAGTGCACTGACAGTTCCCTAAACCTAGAGTCCCAGGGTTGGATGAGATACTGTGCACAGGAATAACATGAAGCACAGGAGACTGTGGGACCGGCTGCTTTTCACCTCTTTCACATAATGTTCTCAGCTGACTGGAGAAAAGCAGATTCCAGCTGAGCATCCAGCTGCTGCCTCAAAACACATCTGGTTATTGACTCATCCATCATGTAACTGCTTTCATTTTACTCTCATAATAAGATAAGTGGCTTATTGGCGAAACGTCCCTCATTTGACTGCTCTCATCTGTTTGCTACACGCTAGAATCTTGAATTAAAATTACATCTTCATTCTTGTAATATTGCAACTTTTTGTTTTGGAATTATTATAACTTAAGTCGACTTAATTTCCGACTTAATTTCTCTCTTTTTTCTCAAAATGACTACAATTGTATTCACAAAATCTCAGAATATTTTTCCCTGTCAATGTGGGCCTAGCACTTGGTTGTAGATCTACATCGCACAGCAGGCAAAAAGATTTCTGCCGGGTCCAAAGCTTCACTCCTCATCAAACCCTTTCTGTTACAGGAAAATGGAAAGAAAGATAAAGAGAAATAGCCGTTAGGGCAGAATGCCACAAAGAATGTGCCAAACATATCTTTGTGCTGATGCTTGAAGAGCAGTACACGTTAAATGCAGCCGGCAGAGGGCAGCATGTGTCAGGCTGAGAGGCTGTGCACCTGCTGCAGAGTGCAGGCTTCTTACCTTGGAGCCGACGTCCCGGGTCTTGGCCCGCAGCTTGTTGACCTGAGACTCAGCGATGTCCGCTCGCTCCTCAGCCTCGTCCAGCTCATGCTGCTGCTTGCGGAACTTGCCAAGATGAACATTAGCCTGCTCCTCCTTTTTAGGATGAACAAAAACAAATATGTAGTGACACAATGACATTGGGGCAGAAGCAGAAGGATCAAGGCTCTCATCTCCACACTTACAGCCTCTTCTGCAGCTCTCTTATAGGCTTTCACTTTCAGCTGCAGCTTATCCACCAGATCTTGGAGTCTGGCAATATTCTTGCGGTCCTCCTCAGTCTTTGTGAATAAGACACAAGGTTAAAAAGTTATTGTTTTTAATTTTGAAAGAACTTTAACCTAGTGTGCCGATTAATGAAGCTAGCTTAATGCTATGAACCTGATAGGTCAGTTCCTTGATGCGGCGCTCGTATTTACGGATGCCCTTCACGGTTTCAGTGCTTTTCTTCTGCTCCGTTTCCACCTCATTTTCCAGCTCCCTCACCTGGTCAGGGAAAATATGTTTCAGATAACGCACCTAATAACTCTTTCAACATACTGGCCAAAAAAAACACATCCTGATGGAACACTCACCCTGGCCTCGAGCTTCTGCACCTGCTTCTTGCCTCCCTTCAAGGCGATCTGTTCAGCTTCATCCAGACGGTGCTGCAGGTCTTTGATGGTTTGCTCCATGTTCTTCTTCATGCGCTCCAGGTGAGCGCTGGTGTCCTGCTCTTTCTTCAGCTCCTCTGCCATCATGGCAGCGTCAGTAATGGCCTTCTTGGCCTTCTCTTCGGCATTTCTGCACTCCTGCACCGCTTCCTCCACTTCACTTTGAAGCTGGCATGTATCGGCTTCCAGCTTCTTCTTGTGATTAATCAGGCTGGTGTTCTGGTGAAAAGAAAACATGTATTGATATAATTCCTCAG
Organism: Cottus gobio; assembly: GCA_023566465.1. Classification (NCBI taxonomy): domain Eukaryota; kingdom Metazoa; phylum Chordata; class Actinopteri; order Perciformes; family Cottidae; genus Cottus; species Cottus gobio. The sequence continues at coordinate 23,617,196 of CM042230.1, forward strand.
TAAATTGACAATAACAATACACTGAGCTATGTAGACCGGGCGGCGGGCCGGGCAGGGGGCCTGGGCGAGCCGATCGCCGGCGGCATAGACTAGCTCTAGGGACGTGGAACGTCACCTCGCTAGCGGGGAAGGAGCCGGAGCTGGAGCGGGAGGTGGAGCGGTACCAGCTAGATATAGTTGGGCTCACCTCCACGCACAGCGCTGGCTCTGGAACCAAACTCCTGGAGAAGGGTTGGACTTTGTTCTTTTCTGGAGTCGCCCAGGGTGAGAGGCGCCGGGCGGGAGTGGGGATACTCACAAGTCCCCGGCTGAGCACCGCCATTTTGGAGTTTTCCCCGGAGAACGAGAGGGTCGCCTCCCTGCGCCTACGGGTTGCGGGGAGTAAGGCTCTGACTGTTGTTTGTGCTTATGCACCAAACAGCATTTCGGAGTATCCGGCCTTCTTGGAGTTGGTGGGAGGGGTCCTGGAAAGGGCGCCGCCTGCCGACTCCATAGTTCTCCTGGGAGACTTCAACGCTCACGTGGGCAATGACAGGAACGGCTTGCCTGATCTGAACCCGAGTGGTGTTTCGTTGTTGGACTTCTGTGCTAGCCACAGTTTGTCCATAACAAACACCATGTTTGAACATAAGGTGGCTCATAAGTGTACCTGGTACCAGAACACCTTAGGCCGGAGATCAATGATCGACTTCGTAATCGTATCATCTGATCTGCGGCCGTATGTTTTGGACACTCGGGTGAAGAGAGGAGCAGAGCTGTCAACTGATCACCACCTGGTGGTGAGTTGGATCAGATGGCGGGGGAGCCGGCTAGAGAGACCTGGCAAGCCCAAACGTGTAGTGAGGGTGAACTGGGAACGTCTGGCGGAGGATCCTGTCCGGGAGGTCTTCAACTCCCACCTCCGGAAGGACTTCTCACACATCCCGAGGGAGGTTGGGGACATGGAATCCGAGTGGATCATGTTCAAAGCCTCTATTGTGGACACGGCTGCTAGGAGCTGTGGTCAGAAGGTCATCGGTGCCTGTCGTGGCGGCAACCCGAGAACCCGGTGGTGGACACCGGGGGTGAGGGAAGCCGTCAAGCTGAAGAAGGAGGCCTTTCGGGCTTGGTTGGCCCAGGGGTCTCCTGAAGCAGCTGACAGGTACAGGCAGGCCAGAAGGGCTGCAGCTGCGGTGGTCACGGATGCTAAAACTCGGGCATGGGAGGAGTTTGGGGAGGCCATGGAGAAGGACTTTCGGTTGGCCTCAAGGAGGTTCTGGCAAACCATCCGACGACTCAGGAAGGGAAAGCAGGGCCTTCCCCAGGCTGTTATCAGCAGGGGAGGGTGGCTGCTGACCCAGACAGAGGATATCGTCGGGCGGTGGAAAGAGCACTTTGAGGAACTCCTAAACCCGGTCAACATGTCCCCTGAACAGGGGGCAGCACCTGAAGACTTGGGGGTGGATGAACCCATATCCCTGGCAGAGGCCACTAAGGTAGTCAAAAAGCTCCTTGGTGGCAAGGCGCCGGGGGTGGATGAAATCCGCCCTGAGATGCTGAAGGCGCTGGACTTTGTTGGGCTGTCTTGGCTGACACGCCTCTTCAATGTTACATGGGGGTCGGGAACAGTGCCCATGGACTGGCAGACCGGGGTGGTGGTTCCCATCTTCAAGAAGGGGGACCGGAGAGTGTGCTCGAACTATCGGGGTATCGCACTACTCAGCCTCCCGGGAAAAGCTTATGCCAGGGTGCTGGAACGGAGGCTCCGACCGTTTGTCGAACCTCAGATTCAAGAAGAACAGTGCGGGTTTCGTCCTGGTTGTGGAACAGTGGACCAGCTCTTTACCCTCGCAAGGATACTGGAGGGGTCCTGGGAGTTTGCCCAACATGTGCTTTGTGGACCTGGAGAAGGCTTTCGACCGGGTCCCTCTGGGCTTTTTGTGGGGGGTGCTGCTGGAGTATGGTGTGCCGGACCCGTTGCAACGGGCCATCCAGTCTCTGAACGCCTGCAGTAGGAGCTGTGTTCGTATCCTCGGCAGTAAGTCAGACACATTCCTGGTGGGTGTTGGCCTCCGCCAGGGCTGCCCTTTATCACCGGTCCTGTTCGTGACTTTCATGGACAGGATATCTAGGCGAAGCCGTGGGGCGGATTATGTCAGGTTATGGGATCTCAGGATAGCCTCTCTGCTGTTTGCAGATGATGTGGTCCTGTTTGCCTCCTCGGACCATGACCTCCAGCATTCGCTGGGGCGTTTTGCAACCGAGTGTGAAGTGGCAGGGATGAGAGTCAGCACCACAAAATCTGAGGCCATGGTGCTCTGCCGAAAACAGAGTAGAGTGACGGGGCTCAGCCTTAGAGATAGGGTAAGCAGCTCGGACATCAGGAGGGAGCTTGGAGTTGAGTCGCTACTCCTTTGTGTCGAAAGGAGTCAGCTGAGGTGGTTCAGCATCTAATTAGGATGCCTCCAAGACGCCTCCCTTTAGAGGTTTTCCAGGCACGTCCAACTGGTAGGAGGCCCCGGGGAAGACCCAGGACACGTTGGAGGGATTATATCTCCCAGCTGGCCTGGGAACGCCTCGGGATCCCCCAGAATGAGCTGGTAGATGTTGGTGGTGAGAGAGAAGCCTGGGTCAGCCTGCTGGACCTGCTGCCACCGCGAGCCGACCCCAGATAAGCGGGTGAAAATGGATAGATGGATGGAATAAACTGAGCAATGACTGCATCTTACCTGTGAGTGCAGTAGCTGCACCCTTTCAGTAACATCCAGCAGCTCTTGCTCAGCCAGTTTGCGACCTCTCTCTGTTTGCTCCAGAGCAGCCCTGAGCTCCTCCACTTCGGCCTGGAGCAAGTTGTTACGCCTCTCAACCATGGCGTTGTTTTCCTTCAGATCGTCATTGCATCGAAGAGAGTCATCAAGCTGGAGCTGAGCATCCTAAAAGAAGTTCAGAGCCTCCGGTTACAAAGATACCATAGTAATGGCGCTGGTGAAACTAAAACGAGTGTCCTTATATTTACCTTCAGATGTGCATGAACAGCCTTGAGTTGTTTCTGGGCCTCTGCTGCCTGCCTGTTGGATTGGCTCAGCTGGATCTCCATCTCATTGAGGTCTCCCTCCATCTTCTTCTTCAAACGGAGAGCCTCATTCCTGCTGCGAGTCTCGGCCTCGAGAGAGCTCTGCAGGGTGTCGATCGTCCTCTGCAGGTTCCTCTTGGTCTGCTCCATCTCCTCGTCTTTCTCAGCGAGCTTACGATCCATGTCTGCCTTGATCTGGTTGAACTCAAGTTGGGCTCTCAGAATCTTGCCCTCCTCATGCTCCAGAGAACCCTGACACAGACATCAGGAGTTTGTCGAACTGTATATATTTCAAAATATTCTCGAACTTACAACTACATTTTGAGAAACTGAGGATTTGAGATTTCAGTCTCACCTCAGCTTCCTCAAGGGCAGACTGAATCTCGCTCTTTTCCTGCTCCAGCTGCTTACGGAGTTTCTCCAACTCATGAACGGTTTTTCCTCCCTCACCGAGTTGCTCAGTGAGGTCAGAAATCTCCTCTGTGGATGAGAGTAGTTGTATTTAATTGGGCACCTGCAATTAACATGTATTACCTGTTGAGACACATTCAGCGATATATATTACCCTGCAGATTCTTGTTCTCCCTCTTCATGGTCTCCAGATGTTCAAGAGATTCTTCATAGGAGTTCTTCAGCTTGAAGAGCTCGGTGCTCAGAGACCTGGCTTCCTTCTGAGAGCTCTCTAGCTCACACTGACACTCCTCATATTTCTGTTTCCACTCAGACAGGACCTAAACATTGAAATAGATGTTTTACAATTTCAACATTTAATCACCAAATCATGCTCTCTCTACTGTTTGGCAATTGTAATATTTCAGGAGACTCTATTTGCATTGGAGCAATACTTTGAAAACCAGGTTTATGATGATTAGAAAAAAACAATATACCTTGTCAAAGTTTCTTTGCTTCTTATCCAGAGCAGCAGCAGAAGCATTAGACCTCTCCACGTCCACCATGAGATCTTCAATCTCATTCTGCAGCCTGTGTTTGGTCTTCTCCAGAGACGAACATTTAGCGTTCACTGCTTCAACAGCCTCCTCAGCATCCTGCAGACGCTGAGCCAGCTTCTTCCTGCATTATGATAGAATTCATTCAGGGTTAATTGCCTTTAAAATTTGCTGAATTGTTCTGGACAAAATAAATTTTACTCACTTGGCCTCCTCCAGTTCCTCGGTTTTCTGGATGGCATCAGTTTCGTACTTAGTTCTCCACTGAGCCACCTCAGAGTTGGCCTTGGACATGCCGCGCTGCAGTTCAGCCTTGGCCTCCTGCTCCTCCTCATACTGCTCCCTGAGCAGGTCACAGTCATGACGAGCAGACTGCACTGCATGTGCTAAAGCATTCTTGGCCTGGATGAATATTGATAATGTTTCTCTTGGACATTCACTTATTTTTTTAAACGTAAATATAAATGCATAGATTTTTGTCATTTTCATACCTTTATTTCCTCCTCTAATTGTCTTTTTAAATCTTCAAGTTGTTGATTGTAGGAATTCTTTCCTCTAGTAAGCTGAGAAACAAGAGATTCTTTCTCCTCCAGCTGCCTTGAAAGCTCATCTAGAAAAGCCAAATTTAGGTTTTAGGTTGTGTTGCGTTCTACAATAAACAAGTGTATTATTGTGAAGTGAGTAACACTGACCATTCTCAGATTGAAGCTTGGCTTTATTGGTGGTGAAGTCATTAAGGGATCTCTGACTTTCATCATACCTGTTCCTGTATTCATTCATTTGATCCTCCAAAGTTCTGCAGGCCTTCTCCAAGTTAGTCTACAAAATAATTGAACATAGTTCACAGCCAATGTTTTCTACTTTTTTTAACTTTAGATATGTATTATTATTAAAATATGCCAATCAACTAGCCAATCAGAGGCAGAGTAGGGCAGGTCTCTGCTGAGTGCAGGCGGAGAAAAAGATCAATCGAACAACCGTAACTGTAAGCTGCACAACTCGAATGAGAAAGAGGTCATTTGGCCCGTAGATGAGAGGGCATTTTAACATTTCTCACACACTTATTGCTGGTTTGTAATTTTGCCAACCGCTGACATGGCCTGATAAGAACAACACATTTAAGTGGGAAGTGTTCATGTTCCCAGTTTACTGACACTACATTACCTATTAAACAGTTACAATCATTAAGTTTGCTACCAGATTGTCAATTAGTTCCACCAGTTTGAAGATTTAGTACATACCTTAGACTTTACTATTTGTTCCATACTGGAGACCACGTCATCCAGCTCCAGTCTGAACTCACTCTTCTCCTTCTCCAGTTTCTGCTTGACTCTCTGCAGGTTGTCAATCTGCTCCCCCAGGTCGGCCACACTGTCGGCTTGTTTCTTCCTGAGTGTGGCGGCTGTGGCTTCATGCTGCAGAGTGGCCTCTTCGAGGTCTCTGCGGAGTTTCTGGAACTCGGCCTCCCTCTTCTTGTTCATCTCAATCTGGACGGATGTTGCTCCACCAGCCTCCTCCAGCCTCTCACTGATCTCCTCCAGCTCTCTGGACAGGTCTGATCTCTGCTTCTCCACCTTGGCTCGGGCAGCTCGCTCTGCCTCCAGCTCTTCCTCCAGCTCCTCTACACGAGCCTAGTGTCCGAACGTGTCATAATTTAGCAATACTTTGGGAAAACGTTAACATTCACTTAAGACCCATCAAGGCACATGTGTACCTGCAGCTCTTTCAGCTTCTTCTGGAGTTGAATGATCATGGCCTGGTCATCTTCAATTTTGCTGTTCAGCTGGCTGATCTCAAAGTCTTTCCTGTAGCATTATATTAATCATTGTTAGCTAATTGATACCATGTACACAGTATTAAATGACCAAAGTAAGTGAAGAATGTCATGATGAATTAATACTTTTTCAGGCGCTCGTCCAGTTGTTGCTTGTCATTTTCTAAATCCATCACAATCTCCTGGGTCAACTTTAAGTCGCCCTCCAGCTTTCTCTTGGCTCTCTCAAGGTCCATTCGAACCTTCTTCTCTTGCTCAAGAGATCCTTCAAGCTTCATGAATATACATGCAATTACAACATTTGTGAATTGTTTAATCATTAATGCTCACGATATCATCTCAGTAGTTCAATTTAAATGGATTCTTACATCATCCACTTGCTGCTCCAGTTTAGTCTTGGCCTTGGTCAGACTGTTGACTTTGTCTTCTTCACTCTGCAGATCATCTAGCGTTTGCTGATGAGCTTCCTGTAAAGCTTTCTTTTCCTTGGTCAACTTGGCAATGATTTCATCCTGAGCAGCCATCTCTTCGACCAGGTTTTTCACCTATGAACCAAGAACAGACAAGTTACTGGATTAAGTTGCTGATATGAAACAAATGGTTAAATTAGATACCATACCTTGTTCTCGATGGCATGCTTCTCTTTCTCCACTTTAGCCAGAGTTAACTCCAAGTCATCAATGTCTTTCTTCAGCTCAGAGCACTCATCCTCCAGCTTCCTCTTCTTAGCAGTCAGCTCAGCATTCATCTCCTCCTCATCCTCCAGTCTTTCAGACAGCTCTTTGGCTTTTGCCTCCTGCTGAATCTTGTTCTTGATCAGCCCCTCGCATCTTTCCTCTGCATCACAAAGATTATCTTGCTCCTGCCAAACATTTGATCTCATTAGCACATACTTTCATGACAGATTTAAAGGAAAATTGTAGTAGAGTGGGATTCTCACCGCTTGGACTTGGAGGTGCAGGTCATTCTTCTCTTGAAGAAGAGAGACCATTTTCTCCTCTAGTTCCTTTCTACGAGCTTCAGATTTTGCGTACGCCTCTTTAAGTTTCAGGAATTCTTCCTTCATGTTGGCCATCTCCTTTTCTGATTCAGCAGATCTCAACAGAGGTTTGATCTTGAAGAAGAGCTTCATCCAGGGCCAATTCTTGACCCCCATGAATGAACGGACGTTCCACTGGATCACTAGTAATGCTTCTCTAAAATATAGAATTTCAATAAAATAAAATGCTTGAGTTAACTGTACAAATCACAAACCATTAATCTATGAATCATTAGACATCAGCTGGATACAAAAGATACCTGCGTTCCACCATCTTCTGATACTCAATACGAGACAACAGACCACGGGATCTGGCTTGAATACCACTGATGATTTTGGAGAGACGCTCGTCTCTCAGCTCCTCAAGCAGACCCAGCAAACCAGCCTTGAAGAACACCTAATAACATGAATGGTATTTTACTTTTTCCATCCTCTTTATCTCCCACTGAAATGTTTCACATATCAGAACAACTTCAGATGATACCTTTGTGTGTCCAAACTTGTACTGATTGTGATCAATATCCAGAGACCCGAGAAGTTTCTCAGCTCCCTTCCTGCTGTCAATGAACTGGCCATCAGGGATGGCAGCAGGATTCAGGATGCGATATCTGGAAAAGAAAAAAAAGAGAATATTATTTACCATCTGTTTGGAATTGTACTGTATCTGACTTAAATTAAATAATACCTCTGTTTGAAATCTCCATAGAGGATCCTGTTGGGGAAGCCCTTCCTACAGATCCTGATGCCCTCCAGCACACCGTTACAGCGCAGCTGGTGCATCACCAGAGGGTTCTCCATGGCCCCAGGAGTCTTGGTCTCATTGGGGATGATGCAGCGGACAAAGTGAGGGTGAGTAGACCTCAAGTTGGTCATCAGCTTGTTCAGGTTCTCCTGATGATATTAATATGACGAAGCATACATTATGAAATACTGGCTGTTAAAGTATTCAGCATCATACAAAATATTTGATCCAAGGATACATATAAGTCAATCACAATACCCTATGAAGACAGGACACAGTCTGAAATGATGATCCCTTCTTCTTCTTCTCTTTTTTGCCTTCTGCACCGTCAGCTGTTCAGAAAGATAACCTGAAAGTGTAAGTAAGTGTAGCAAGACAAAAAAAAAAGTCCAAACAAGGTAATCAAGGACCAGTGTACCTGACTCAGATCCAGCATAATTTACAAAGAGGCTGGACAACACTTTGAGATTAGACTTCTGGTAGAGTCCTACAACGGTCTCGTTCAGAGGATCTTTGTTCTTCACCAGCCAGTTGTTGATGTTATAGTCAACAGTTCCAGCGTAGTGCATCAGGGCAAAATGGGCCTCTGGTTTTCCTTTGACAATTCTGGGCTTCTGGAAGTTGGCAGATTTCCCCAGATGGTTGTCATAGAGCTTTGCTTTAAAGGTGGCATCAGAGGCCTTGGGGAACATGCACTCCTCTTCAAGGATGGACATGATACCCATGGGCTGAAGAGACAAAAACATGAGTGCTTTGAAGACAATAAATCAATCAATCTTCATGTATGTCTGAACATGCCCAGTCTCTCACCTTTTCAATCAGATCAATACAGGCCTGCAAGTCCATACCAAAATCTATGAAAGTCCATTCAATACCCTCTTTCTTGTACTCTTCCTGCTCCAGCACAAACATGTGATGGTTGAAAAACTGTTGCAGCTTTTCATTGGTGAAGTTGATGCACATCTGCTCAAAGGTGTTGAACTGCAATGACATCGATAGTTAGCAGAAATTAACTCAGGCATGGAGATGTTTAGCAACATGTTGCTTTTCTTTTATAGCTGTTGAAAGAGTGGGCTGGTTTATTGTGTGCTGATGAGTTAACTTACATCAAAGATCTCAAATCCAGCAATGTCCAGTACACCAATGAAGTATTGACGAGGCTGCCTGGTCTCCAGTGATTGGTTGATTCTTATCACCATCCACAGGAACATCTTCTCATAGATAGCCTTAGATAGAGCTCCAATCGCATAGGTCACCTGGGGGACAGGCAACATATTTAATGACAAGCTTACAAATGAATATGTTTTTTTTATTGAAAGCCTATTAGAAAACATAACGTGTTCTGCATTGGATATAGAACAAAGCTTTAAGTCTATTTTCTTTGCTTCTTACTTGAGCAACACTTTGTCCCTTGGTGACCCACTCGTTTCCTACTTTGACTCTTGGGTGACAGAGACCTTTGATGACGTCGGCAGAGTTCAGGCCCATCAGGTATGAGACTTTGTCAACGGCTGAAAAGGGAAAATGAATGCTTTCAAACAGTGGCTCGCTTGGTTGGTTCTGAGCCAACCTGACAAACAAAGCTTGTCTCACCTTCCGTGCCATCGGCCTCTGCCTGCTCCTCTCGCTGCTTGGTCTTGAACTTCATGTTGCCGTGATGCATGATGGCACCAGTCAGCTTGTACACAGAGTTCTTTTCCTCTTGAGTAAAGCCCAAAACGTCAAAGGCATCCTGTGAAAGAGAACATGACAACTTCTCAACATTTTTGCTAATAATATAGTTTTGAAACATGCAACAATTAAAAGTTGAACCTGGTTAAACGTTTGCTGGAATGCAAGGTTGTTGTCCAATCAATAACATGGAAGTGCACATTCCTTGTAGATCACATAACCTAAACGCTGTATTTTTACCACACCGTATTTCAACCTCACTGTATTTCGACCATACATTTTACTTCACGATTGTTGTGAGAAAAGATGAAATAGTTGCTGCCATGATAGATTTCTAAAGAAAACCTTTCTCTCAGTATTATAAATCTGTTTGCATTCTTTTGGAAGCCAATAAGTCTTTAATCTGTTACTCCTCCAGGACTTTGTGGATTAAATGTCATTGTCACGCCGGTCACTAAACCATCACAGCCCCCCTCCGTTTTTGTTTTTTTTAACACAGGGTGGTTTCGTCGTGAGACTCATGTATATAACTCATTGTGTCAATATGATTATAGTTTGATGTATGTTTGGAAAATAAAAAACAATAAACGAGTGAGAGCCTTACATCTGTTGCTATCAGTTCATCTGCATCATCAATGGAGGTGACTTGGGTTTCCCCCTGAGAGATGAAGGCGTAGTCATAGGGATTATTTGTGATCAACAGCATCTCTAGAAGACAGAAAGAGAGAGAGAGGGAACAAGAAAAAGCAAATTACAGCCATGGCTTTTTTTTTGTTTTCCACTTTTTCTTTCAGTGGTGGCTAACCACCGCTGAGCCACTAACCCAGGAGTTCAGGCTTCTTGTTGGACAGAATCTGGTAGAAAATGTGATAATCTCTCTCAGCCTTGAGCTGGAAGGTCACACGGGACTTCTCCAAAAGGTCTGTGATAAATACAAGAGAGAAAGATTGTCATGTGTAAAATCAACTACATTACTGCTGTATGCCATAAAGCATGAAATTACATTTTCAGGATTAGTGACTGTAGTATGAGGGTGTTCTTACATGTTTCAATATCAGCAGAGGCTAACTTTCCCCTGGCATCAAAATGAATCCGGATGAATTTACCCTGAAAGAATACAGTTGTTGGAAAGAAAACCTTAATATTTGCTCTTTCCACTGATTTTGTTTTTATGGAAACTGAATACATAATATTTACAATTTAGTCACAAAAAAGTTAAACACTCACAAATCTGGAAGAGTTGTCATTCCTGATGGTCTTGGCATTCCCAAAGGCCTCCAGAGCAGGGTTGGCCTGAATGATTTGATCTTCCAGGGTACCCTGTCAAAGACGAACATTGTGGATGCTCAATCAAACTATAAAGAAAGGAATCACAGTCTGTCTTTGTCCTTTCCATATTCAGAACAGTTCATCTAATCTCAGCGCCATGCAAATGTTTCACCAGAGTTGGAAAATTTCAACTTGTGTGTTGTGTGAATGAGCCGAGTTATTCGTGTCATTCTTGCCGCCCGACAGAATTCGCAACCATTCACGTCTGTGCATTGACTTTGCATGTAATCTACTCGCGTGAATAATTTGCGCAGCATTTGGTGTGAACGCGGCATTACAAGAAACACCCGAGAACTCAAACCTTTGACAGAGCGTATTATTTACCTTGTCCTTGGCGTTGGGGTCTTTCTTTATGCCTCCAGCTGCAATACTTGCAAAATACTGAATGACTCGCTTTGTGTTGACAGTCTTTCCTGCACCAGATTCTCCACTGTAATTATAATTGCAACGTCAATGATCAAAACCTATAGTGACGTAATGTAAAATATGGTAATTATTTCAGAGCATATAGTGTCATTCATGCTTTTCAAGTTACATACGTGATCAGAATTGACTGGTTTTCGCGGTCTACAAAAACAAGCATAGAGTACAACAGTATAAAGATTCGGCATCATTATGTGTCACAGAAGTTAAAAGTATTTGTCTTGTTAGTTTATGAATATTTATAGCAATTAAAGGCTAAAATAGATTATTCACCTGCCAGCATGTACTGGTAGCCATTGTCAGAGATGGAAAAGATGTGAGGGGGTGCTTCCGCCCTCTTCTTTCCTCTGTAGGCAACAACCACCTCTTGGTTGTAGACCGGCAGCCCCTTGTAGGGGTTGACGGTCACACAGAAGAGCCCCGAGTAGGTCTGTGAATCACAGAGGAAAATATTACTGTTTTAAAGGTGCAATAGAAAACCCTACTCTCTTTCAAGAGTGCCTCATACAGACTCATTTCTCTGTTGAGGTACACATTACTCCACTATATCTTTACACAGAACATAGTTTTCTGCTGCTATATTAATGTTCTGAATATTACACTTTTAACATTAGCAATTAAAGCTTTATGTTTCGATATTTTGATGACTTCAGATTGTGTACACATTATTCTCTCATCTCTTATGAATTTTAGTCTATATTACACTTAAAGAGAGAACTAATGGCAATGGAACAGCATTTATTTAAGAATAGGTGCAAAATGATCTACGGAGACATCTTCAATAAGTGTAAGCATACACAAAACGTGTTTCTCGGGTTGTGGGTTACTTACGTAGATCATCCATGCTGCGTAACGCTCTTTGAGGTTAAATAGCACAGCTGGTTCATGGAGGAAGGTCAACATAGCCATGTCCTCGATCTTATCAAACTTTGGAGGATTCTGTTGCATAATATCGGAGTCTTTGACCACCACAGTCTAAGGAACATGTAAGCAGTTTTCTGATTAATATTTGATGGTTTCAAACATTTCACAAAAAAACACATTTATCTTTTGGAGCCATGCCAAACATTTAGTTTCTGTTTTCTACAGATTTCTATAGATTTCTATAGATTTTCTACACTATTACTGTCAACATAAAGCATGCTGCCCATTGTCTCATGTCTCATTTCATCGCACACATTACTGGAGACACAAAACATTCATTTGACATAAAGTAATTGTCCTTTTCATTGTGAATTAATTAATTCACACAAATGTTTGGAAGTCGGTTATAACATTTAAAATGTCTACTAATCCACAAACTCTGTCCACAACCTGCCCTTCACTTATATTACATGCCCACACTTTGACATGTTACGGTGAGGCTTTAGTGTCATAGTTATTTTATCATTGCAACTATCATTGTAACAATAATTAGTAATATACTAATATGTATTAATATTCTAAATAATATCCATCATATTAAATAATGTAAACATGCTTGAATAGTAAAATGTAAACGCTGACCTTCCCATGCTGCGTCTCCACGGTGACCTTGTTTCCGTCTCGGCTGGAGACGGTCGCCTTCACGAACTCTTCCACCGGATCCGGGATGAAGCATTCCCTCTTTATGTCGAAGGGCCGCGTGGAGGCCTCCATGCGCTCCTTGTCCGTCTTCCTCAGGTACGAGGCAGCTGCCCCGAACACAGACATCTCTGCGTCCCCCATGGCTGCACTGATGCACACAGGGAGGAGATGAGAAAGGGTCCACTCTGTATCCCATAGTTCATCCTCATATCTTTTACGTGACTTTTCAAGGGTCTTTTGGACTTGGATAGAAGCACATAGTCATATTATACTTGTGTATAACTCTGCAATATGAAATGCTATGAAAGCATGAGGAAAGGAGAATTTACCGGTGGATTCAGCTCAGATGACAGGTGAGACTTCAGAGTATGCCAGTGACCTGAAGTGGGCTGAAAAAACGATACGTATTCCAATAGCTGGCTAACAGTAATTCAACCTAGGTTAAAATTGTATCTGACATTATGTGGCATTTTGTGGCATACGCCTTGAGCATCGAGAGTCAGCTTCTGTTAGATATACCTCAAAAGCTCCTTACTATTTTGTTAAACAAGATTGTGTTTAAATTGATTTACCTTTGCTTTAGACAACAGAAACAATACAGCCAGCTGTGCAGACTTACGGAGGCCAGGTGAAGAGGAAGCAGCTGCTAGACGGGAGGGCAGGCTGGGATCAAATATATAATCCCAGATAACCCTGCCTTACAAGGCCAAGGACACCACCCTGACCTACTGACTAACACACACACACACACACACACATCTCAACACACTACTTCCACACATAACACTTGACATACACATTGTGCTAATCTGCATCACTTTCCTCTGTGACAGGGCTCTCCACGGCCCTCATGATGTCTGGCTGCCCTCCACGCTCACGTCCACATAGCGTGACCTTTTGGGAGCAGTGCCAGGAACGTTCTCCTGCATACCTCGTCTGCCACTCACCCAAACATAGACTCTCTATCTCTAATTCTACCGCAGGTTTTTTTTTCTGGCAACACTCATGCTAAATTCTTTTTTCAAGTGAGGTCCGGCCGTAACACGGAAAGCAGATTCTATTTATTCCCTTGGAGAGAAAAAGAATGCAAGCAAGGGAATTATTTATTCGCTCTTTCTTGTTTTTACATTTTTCTTCCCAATGAGCGCAGTCAGTTCATCTCTGTGCCTCTTCACTCAACTCTTCATGACATTTTTTCTTTATTTAGTTTTTTGGGGAAATTATTTATTGCAAGAGCAGCTCCTCCCGTCGTTGCAAAATGTGATTGCTCTTCGCTGTTAAAGCCGCATCACTCAACTTAAAATCTCCAGCCATAAAGTGCAAATACGCACAACCGTTTATCTTGTTATTAGTAAGAAATATGTCTTTGTGAATTATCCCAATTGTGGCCAAACGAGGGTTTGCAGTTTAGTAATCAGGCATGACATGTACGGGATATAGACAATATTTCCGATAATATTACATTACATTACATTTCATTTAGCTGACGCTTTTATCCAAAGCGACTTACATGATATACAGTAGACCGTAGACACAGCAACGGTGAGCAATTAGGGTTAAGTGTCTTGCTCAAGGACACAACGACATGGACTGGCTGAGCCGGGGTTTGAACCACCGACTGACTTGCTAACCACTGAGCCACAGTCGCCCCTAATATGTTGTTGGCATGTCTAATATCTTTGTTTATATTTGTAAACTAAATTGTGATAATAATGATTTGACTCTGTAATATTTTACCTGCTCTGTGCCAGAGATTATAGCCAAGCCAGTACTTTTTACCAGTTTATATAAAAGCGGTAACCCTTAAAATACATCTCTACAGTGTAACTGAAAGGTTATTTCTGTCTCAAAATGACTTGATTTCATTCATGAGGCTTATAGAAATGGGCAATAAAACTCATCAAATTCATGTTCTGCACTTACCTACTGCGTCACTGGAAGGTTATCGCAGGCTACAGAGCCTTCAAGAGAAAGCACCATGTGAGGCAGAGATGTGACGAATATAATAATACAAAAATAAAGATGACCGTTAGATGACAGTGAAAAATAATTTCATGCACAATAAAACATCACTAAATGGGACAAATAGCCGTTCATTCGTATATACTGGATTGTAACTATGTTCTTTTTTTAGTAACATTGCTATTTGTGTGTTTTGTATAAATATCTGATACATTTGTAGATTCTTTTGTAAAATTGGTTTTAAAACTTTAATGCCTTGGAGTTGAAGTTGGAGGTGGATTGACTCTCCGGTGCAACTTAAAACCAGTTATCCCTCCACTGTAAAGTCCTACATTACAATTTAAAGCAGTTTAAAATACAAAATGATCTTGATTGTGAAATATGAAATGTATAGTATTTATAAAAAAATAAAAAAGATGTGATACTATTGCACTAGCTTCAACACATGAAATCAACCATTTATTTGGGCTGTCGGTGATCAATGTCTTCTCTGTGCCATTGCAGAGCACCAAGAAGCCATCTGGACACCTGTAAGCACGAGGGGGACCAAATCCTCATCAGGTCGTCATGGTGGCCGGAGAAGAAGAGATGAAGAGCCAATGGGGGGCGATGGGAAGAGACCTTCTTGGTGTCCTTCTCTTGGACGGGGATGCAAACATCTGGGGAGTCCAGAAGTAAGTATAAATCACTATTCATCAACCAGACTAAATATTTACGGTTTAATATTTCATTATATAGCCTGGAAACAGGGACACAATAAGTGTCTTTTAAATGACCAGACACAACAATTAAATTACGTTATTGCCCAAATTGTCATTTTTTTTCTTTAAAACGTGAAGGACCGGTGCCAGCTGTCTGAATTTCCTGGTGTTCCTCTGGGAGGGGATCCACAGATCAAGGCTGTGACGCCTCCCTCAGTGCTCAGTGTCAAGGTGCTCAGAAGGAAGCTTGTCCCATACTTTCAGCCGGCTGCCGTTTACACTGGCCAGTTTTACCTCTCCATCGTGATGAGATTATTTTTTTTAAATCCATAATAAAGAATAGTTGCTGATCCCTCTGCTTCACCACCCATCATCCACCTAAACAGCAGCTGGTAAGTGTTTTGTCAGTGATGTGTCATAACCTGTTTTACTTGTGGTGGGTGTGGATTTTCTCTGGCTCATCAGCTGTCACCACCAGCTCAGCCTCCGTCCCTCCTCTCCCCACCGCCCTCACAACCACAGCCCTCTTCTGATGCAGCTCCTGCTCCCTCTGGACCCCCTGCCATAACCCCCAGGTGTGATGTTGATGGTCACATTTAATGAGCACGCCACCACTCTGGCCCATCAGCTGTCACCACCAGCTTGCCCTGTTTCCAGCCTTACCACACCGCTCTCTCTACTGCTGCTGCTGGGCCCTTTGCTATACTGTGTCAGATAAGTTATTCTTCTGCTTGTAATATTGTGGTTTTGAGATTTGTATTGTGTTCTTATGTTCATCAGCCTGTGGGTGAGCGCCGGCAGAGTGCTTAGGTCTGAGGACTCCAGGTGGCCGAACACGGAGCAACCAGCAGGCCGGCACCGACAGCCCTGTGGGAGAACCTTCAGCCTGTATATGAGAAGTCTACGTAGACACTGTGACTTTGTTTATCGACTGACCTTTTGAAACCTGGAGATAGGCCTTATAGCTGTCACATTAGATTATTTTGCAACAAGTACAACTGAAGGCTACATATGACAGTTTTTGACGACCACAATGTGACAGTGTACACACTTTGTACTATAAGGAGGCACACCATGAATACATCACTTAACATTGAGGCCATCGATGCGATCCTGGGATGCAGACTGTCACCAGGTGCTAATTCTTCTCAACACACTGATTGTGTAGAAAACTATTAAGCTCAGCTGGTTTAGGTTGCAACGTTGGTCTGGCTTCTCACAGAACATCTCCCTCAACCCGCTGTTCTTTTAACACCCTCAAAGGCCCAAACCCGCGCAGCTTTCGGCATTGTTGTACGCAATTCTTTTTTTGCTTTTTTTGGTGGCTTTTGTCTGCACGAGCGAACGTTTTCATTCAAAGGTTCAAAGAAGATGTTATCATGAAAATGAAGAGCAGATTCACAGCGTGCTCCTTAAAAGCAGCATGCTTCATCTTTTGGGAGAGCATCATATCAAGTTATTTTGTGCAAAAGTCACAACATTTTTGATCAATAGTTGTCTGTAATTGATGCCTTGGAGTCACTGTTTTTGTCCTTATGATTTACAATAAACAAATGAAAAAGACCCTGCTTGGTATGGACCCTTGCGCCCAGAAAATAACTAATTGAACCATTAAACTTTCTCCAGTTAATCATAATAAAAGTCCCAGTCCAGTAAGTTCTCTATCCACAGAAAGCTGCACTGCCCATTGTCCTCTCATCCTAATGGTATTAAGCATGGGAGCAGTTAATTAATAGTCTGGGTGTGATGGATATAAATAAACCTGTTGTTTATGACCCCACACAAACAGTGTCAGAGCCTGTTCACTGGCCGCAGCCTCCAGAGCACTGTCAGCCTGATAGCAGCAGAGAAGATAAGGGCTCTCACGAGAATCTCCACTGAAGACGCAGTCATGGGGAGAAAATAACCACTGGGGCTGTTTATTCTCTCTGTGTGATGCAGCCACGTCCTGACACTGTAGTTTCTATAATGCAGTTATGATACTAAATGTAAATAATGATGAAGACTGTTAAAGATTACTTTAGCTTTTAGCTCCAGAGATGTTCCCATGAACCAGCCTTGTAGTAAAGCTGGGCTTTAATCCCATATGATCATTTATTATATTTTAATGGACTCATGCGATGACATCCTACTTTGAGAAATTGAGCTATCCAATTACATTGTCTAAATTGATAATGAGAAGCATACTAACTCAAGTTCCGCAGTCAGAAGATCTGATAATTGTACCCAACAGTTCTGAATAAGAAGAGAAAACCACAGAAGTGGGCTTTATCATGTGGCTATTTCATGCAGACTATGTATTTATTGAGTTACCTGAAAACAGGCTATAATGTCATATATATCGTTATCAAGATATGAATTGACATATCTTGTGATAGAGGATCATAGCCATATCATTCAGTAAATTTGTACTATTGTGAAGGGTATAGCTCTATTGGAGTGTTCCCATTATGATCAATAAGGAAATGTCATGTCACCACTATCCTGGGCAATACACATACTGGAATCCCTTCACCTTATCTTTGGTTCAGGAACTAATATTTTTTGCATCACAGGTAACTTTATCAGGTCTTTATCGTTTTTAGTGAAGAACAAACAATCTTAAGTACAATAATCATGCCTCATAAGGTCCCCCTGGAAAATGTATGTTTTAAATTGAAACACTGTCTGTTGCATGATTCCAGTATTTATTTTAAATCAGGCTCTATTTCTCACTCCTCTGCCACGATACCGAGCTGATCAGCTTGTTCAAGTCACTCATGTAACGATAGTCTTGATTACCCCGAAAAGTAAAATTCACCACCATCAACTTCTTGTGAGGGCTTCTTATTGCAACCCAAAATATTAAAAAAGATTGTGTAGGTGCAGTCAGTAATCCCTGGCTGTATTCTGTCACTACAACTGAATTCCGTCAGACATGTTTGTGTCTGTTGTTGGGAATGAACACAAGGCCTCCTGCGTGTGCACCAGTGTCCTTCCTTGCTGGCTCTCCGCTCTGGACCGCGTGCAGCAGCACCGCGTGCAGCAGCACCGCGTGCAGCAGCACCGCGTGCAGCAGCACCGGGTGCAGCAGCACCGCGTGTAGCAGCACCGCGTGCAGCAGACCGGGTGCAGCAGCATCGCGTGCAGCGGCTCGGCCCGGCAGCTGCTTGAGTTTTCAGTCAGTGGAGGATTAGAGGTGTGATCCCAGCGCTGACAGACCCTCTGGATTCCTGGACACCACACGGACACCAGGCCCTTCAATGCAATTTAAATATTTATATATATTTACAGGACACTTTGCTATTGCTGGTCTCTTCTAATGTTAGAATAAATCAATGAAATGGTTCTTTGTTATGTTGATATTTAATAGTATGAATCTTGTTTTTGTTCCATGTTAAAAATAATACATCTTCTCCTTCATTGAAAACTCTATGAAGAGAAAATATTGTTCCTGTAAAGGTTTACGAACAGAAGATGTCTTGTACTTTTGAATGGGTTGCACGTTGTGTTTCACCAGGTTTAGCTCCAACACGGGTCCACTTCACTGTAAGCCACGCACTGTAAGAGCACCCTTAAGTTCTTCACTGACAATACAAATACAATACAATGTACAACAGTAATGTCCTTTCTCAAAGATACATACATACATACATACATACATACATACATACATACATACATACATACATACATACATACATACATACATACATACATACATACATACATACATACATACATACATACATACATACATACATACATACATACATACATACATACATACATACATACATACATACATACATACTCAGTGGTTCAAGATAAACAATTCCTTCAGTGTATTATATCCACAATTGGAAAGCTTAAACATCAATAACTTTTTATATTTGGAGGTAAAGGGTATTTTCCCAATGATCCCAGTAGGGGTCATGGGTCTCCATTCTTTTCTCCATTTTTGCCCATAACTTCAAAGCTAGGTCTAGCAACACAATCTGTTTTCTTCTTCAGGTTTACCTGAAACTCCAACATGTATTTGAAGAGAATAGTAAATGAACAGTAAACCATATAAAGGGCGAATGAGAATATATTCAAAGACAGACAGAGAAAGACATCCTGTGATGCTGCTCACTTGGTTTTGAAACAAACCCTTTTTAGGGTGTTCAGTTATTAACATAATTAATAACGCAATTTTGCAGACATTAATAAACTGATATTTCATGATTTTAAATGGGGCCCACCATTTAAGTATTTAGAGTTTTGAAATAAATGAATAGATAATGCCACATTTTAAAATATGCTTTTCCTTAATTCAGTCAAATATATTTATGAAGGAAATAGTGAGAAAAATGTAATTATTATCATCAATGAACATGAAATGTATCCCCTGTGGTTGTGGGGAAGTGTTTTTTTTTTATTATAAATGGCAGTGACCTCAGCCCACTGACAACCTGTGAACCAGCTGTTCCAGAAGTCAAATGTCAACAAATAAACAGCCAAGCCATGTCCATGTGTCCGGTAGCAAACGTACACTCATTGGGCAGTGCTGCCCTCTGGTGGGCTCCTTGCTCAATGCCCTTTTGAAGGATCCAAATACAGGATTCACTTTAATAACATGAAACAAATGTATTGGACAGGGGCTTTCTGTCATTTCATTTTGCACCTTTCCATTATGGTGTAAATGTCTCCAAGTTGCCTTTCATTCATGAACAGGGCTCCTACAGTTGGTTCCAGGCCTATAAGAGCTGTACGGGTGGTTTATTTTGAATTGTGTATTATTTGATGGATTCTGATATAGGCCTAAAAAGGTACACAATCAAGGTTCTATTGTTAAGGAGCTAACCATGGCTGAAACACAGTCAAATACCAGCGTGGCCAATGGTGAAAGGGAATCACAATCTGTCAGGAAACGTCCCATTAAGCTGACACAAAAAGCATTAATGGGCAAACTGGACATGCTACAAAAAACTCGGAAGGCCGAGCTAAACAAAGTCTCTGACCTTAAAAGGACAATTCAAGACTTGATGCATGACAGAGAATATGAAAAAGAGGTGCAATGTACTTTTGATAAATACACAACTCTTTGCAATGAAGCAAAGGAACAACATCAATCTCTGTCACAAATCTTGTCTCATGAAGAAAAGGAGAAACATGAGATATTGTTCAAAGCAAAAATGTTGAGTGTTCATGAATTTTCTGCTGTGAATAGTTGGTTGTGTAATGCAGACATACAGGCCAATGTCTAGATTTAGATATGGATAAGAGTCCCTGTTTGATCAGATACCAGAGGAGGGTTTGAGCCCATTGTTGACCAAAGATTCACATAAATCTGCATGTTGTCCAACAAATGAAGGACATACAGTACATGAAAGAGCTGGATATGCCAATGAATATGAGAGCAGTGATCCTAAAGCTTCCATACAAGCTAATAGAAAAATCTTTGGCGACATTCAGAATACACAACTGCATACAGTAAGCAAAAATATCAACAGGATTGAATCAGAACTGCAGCCAAGATTCAAAAGAAGTAGCTTTGCAACTTCTGTTACCGTTGCAACCCCGACCATTGAAGAAGCCAGAAGGCTAAATCATGATACAGGACAAAGTAGTTCATCTGCAAAGAACACCAGCCTTTGTTTGTGTTGCTCTTGTGGTCACACACTGGAGATGTGTCCACGATTGGAAGAGCTGACACACAGGGACAAGATGAACTTTCTTAAGAAACATGGAATCTGTTTCGGCTGCCTTCGCATTGGGCATATGAGCAAGGATTGCGATAGGCGCTTGACTTGCAAGGTGTGCAGCCTAAACCATTCCAGTGTTCTTCACATCCACCAGAGAGAGAAATTAGTCAACACAGACTCAAGAAACCCAAAGGAAGCATCATTGGGTAGCGCACGTTTCTCTCCATGCATGTGGTCATACAGGGACCGGTAAGTGATGGGATTCTACCCATCGTACCAATACAGGTGAAATCCAACAAGGGAGCTTAAGTCATACAGACATATGCTTTTCTAGATCCAGGCAGCACAGCAACATTTTGTTCAGAAAACCTGATGAGGAGGCTTAATCTGAATGGAAGGAAAACCCAAATCCACTTAAGAACCATGGGCTCAGTAGCAACAGTTTCCAGCTACATATTGACAGATTTGGAGATTTCAAGTCTAACCGGGGAAATATTCTATGATTTGCCAGAGGTCTATACCCAGAAAAGGATGCCTGTAAGCACTTATAACTTCATCAAAGAAGAGGATTTGGCAAAGTGGCCATACTTGGATGGTGTTGGTGTTCCTAGAATTCATGCTGATGTGGAGTTGTAGGTACCAACGCCTCCAAAATGCTTGAGCCTCGGAGAGTAATCAACAGCGATGGAAATGGACCGTATGCCATTAAAACCCTATTGGTGTGGGTTATTAATGGTTCCCTTCAAGGATATAATGATTGCTCGGAAGAGTTCTAAAGATGTATCCAGACCGGAAAGGACCAACTAAGACTAGCACGCTGGACAGGCCAGTGAGCAAACCTTATCTACAAGAAGCTAACATATTAGTGACTTCTTACCCATAGGGGGATTTTTGGGGTTTTGTTTGTATTGTTTGTTTGTATTTTTATTATGGGGTATTGGCTCCAATATATAAATATGTATTGAATTGTTTATGCCTTCCTGCCATTAACAATTAGGGGCCGGTGTGTTGGAGCCATAATGGTGTTTTGTTGTTTGAGGGGAACACTGGGTGAATTGGGACATGCACTTCCTGCATTTGAACACCAAGTGGCACATTCACTATTAGATGGCATATAGGTGAGTGCCTGCTAATGGGCACAGGTGTGTGTGGATGGGAAGCACAATAGTTTTCGAGCGTGCTCGAGCCAGCTGCTCGTCCTTCAGGTAAAGATCAACCCAACCCTGTCTGTTGGTATCCAGAAAAAACAGCGCTGAATGGACAGTGGATTTGTTTGTGCAGAACATGCACCCAAACATGTTTACCCGTTCACCCCTTAGTGGCTCTAAGACTTTAAATGGGTTAAGGTTAGAGCCTCTACAGACACAATGGTGAACTAAAATGTGAATTTATGGTGAATTTATTCTAATAATGAAGTAAAGAAAAGACTACAAGTGTGAAGTGTGTCAGTCACATCAGTAATGTAAAGGTGAATGTGTGATCATGATGAAGTGTGGGGTGTTGTCAGCCTAAACAAAGGAAGACCAAACCAAGACATAGCAGGGCCTGAGCTGGCAGGGATGAGTCCATGTGAGCCGGACAGAGACTCTATAACTATAACCAAAGTAACTACGGTTCTATGAATCGTGGATGACCGCCAGAGGCAGTGTTTCACACTGGATATCTTCCGATATTCAGCCGGGTATAACTTCCGGCGTCATCCTGAAATTAGTCCTGCGGAATCTTCTCGCGAGCTCACGAGCTTCCAAGTGACCAAGAACTCTGGCGGTCATCCACGATTCATAGAACCCTAGTTACCTTCGTAACTTTCGTTCTATTTCATCCTTACTGACCGCCAGAGGCAGTGTTTCACACTGGATGACTTGTATTAACAGAGTAACGAGGAATGCCAAGGAAACTACCTCATGACTCAAGCAGAGGAATTTGGATGATGAACCACACCCAGAGGGGTGGCAACGTTCACTCTGTAGTCTCTGGTGAATGTGCTTGGTGATGACATAAGTGCAAACACCTGCAGTGAAGCATCACTAATAGGTGTTTAAAGTATTTTCCACAAGGTGTAATGATCCACTATCCAATTTCACAGATACAAAAGATTAAAATTCATTTTCTACAGCATTAAACATATTAAATATAAACTTGTGGACAATATCGATGGAAAAGTTAGCAGAAGAGTACAACATACAATGTAAGATTGACAATTTACCTGGGGATCCACTGGGGCCACTCCTCAGGGAGGACTCTTCTGTCCTGCTCTCAATCAATCTTTCAGAAACATCTAAAATAATTACAATAAGGTGTACAGGTAATTTTCCTAAAGGTTTTATAATGCATGCTATATAGTGTTTAACAAACACACTATAAGCTAAAGTATAATATTAGTGAAAGTGTCTCTGGGTAGCAAATACAAATATGCCATACTTTAATGTAATGAAAAAACTAACTGATATGTTTTACAATGCACTTTCAACCTGACCTGTATATGAATAGACACACTTTAAGCCAATTGTAAATAAGATAACCTCATACCAAGCTGTACTATATGTGAGTCTCTATACTGTATACCTGGAGGTCCATTTAAGTTGCTGCTCTCTGGGGGCTCCTCATCCTCGCTCTCTGCCTGTTTTTTCTCCATCTCATCCTCATTCTTTGCCTTAGCTGTCTTCTTTCCACTTGCCCTGAGGAAGGACGCTATGTCTGCCTTCTTCCTCTTCATTATTTTTCCCTCTTTAATGACACCTATCCAAAATGCATACTGTATATACCTGACACAATCATAACACGTTCTGGCAACGTAGTTATCAAATACAGCATAGCATATAGCAATTTTAACAGTTTACTATGTTCTCCTCCGATCTAGCTTGCTTCTAAACTTCGCAAAATAGATAGTCATGGGTGGGATAGTCACAGTTATTAGAAGACAAAAACAACATCCATTATGATATCATACCTTTCTGTTTTGGGTTTCTTCACTTAGCCGCAGGTGCCGGTCGAAGCGTCAGGTGGTAACAGGCATTCTCAGGCCATGCTTGAGCCGTTTAATTCAAATACAGGATGTGTGCGCGCTGCGCGTGGCTAAAGGGTCCGACAGTGTACTAGCGGTGCGAGAAAGGTTCCGCATTTTTCCACAGCCGTCAAAACTTTTAACCGCTCTGATGTGATGCTTGGGGTGGCATATGGGGTGGCCGAGATTCTACGGGGGGTGGCCGTGGCCACCCCCGGCCACCCCCTGGCTCCGCCATTGGCTGTTTATCTATGTTAACACTTTGGAAGTAAAACACATAGGGAGAACAGTACACCCCTCTGTCCTTCTTTCTTTGTAAAAACAAAGAAAAAAATGTGAAACAAATAACATAACAGTTAGCGAATGAATATAAAAATATAAATCATCCATCAGTATGAAAAAAAGATAGAATATTTACCTTTTCAATATATTTCACATTTTCACCTCCTGTCCTGTATTTAATACAATTTACAGCATTTAAAACAATTTGATAAATCAAAACATCTAAAACAACCTGAAATACAGCTTAACACAGAGTTAGAACAGAACAGGTTAGATGTTCAATGTGTATGACAGTAACAGTGATGATATAGTATTGATCTAAAAATGGAAGCACAGTTAATAAGAAGAAGAATAAACCAACTCTATTTATTTTTTAATTATCATTATTTATTGCCTCGTGATCAACACATGCTCACTCTTCCATGTAGAAATGTTTGGTTCTAATGACACAAATGTACTTGGATTTGGTGATTTTCATCTGTGAAAATGCCATTTCACAGAGGTAAGTCGATCCAAAGTAGGCACTCACTTTTAGTGCACATGCGCTGAGGAGAGGAAACTTCTTTCTGCTGACGAGTCCCCAAAAGTCACTGTCCCTTGACCTGGATTTCAGCTCTGTCATGTTGCATACCAATCATCTCCATGTCCACTCCACCCAGCAAAGCAAATGCTTTTTGGAATTTGTCTGCAACCTCCTCTGTATCAACAGGCAGGAATGGGTTCGAAACAAATGCAGCAATATCCTCCATGACGTCTAGCTCACCAAAACGTCGACTAAACTCTGCTGCCAGTTTGTCCAGATGCACACAGTACTGCTCAGTGCGAAAATCATAATTGTTTTTGAGGGTATGTGACTGTGGGGGCAGGGGCGTGGTTTAGCGCGCCTGCAGCAGGAGAGAGAGAGAAATGCGCTCATTGGGATCAGCTGCAGTTCGTTAGCGGGCTGCGGCTGAGACCAATGAGCGCGTTTGAGCAGGGCTATTTAAGCCCGACAGGGAGAGCAGACAGGGAGCGAGAGAGCATGAGTAAAGTGCTGACGCTTGGCGGTGGAAATAAAAGCCGGTTTAACTGCAAGAGCCGTGTCTGTGCCGTGTGTCGAGAGTCATGCATCCCCGGGTAAGCAAGGAACCTGCCACAGTGACATTTTCTCCAGGTTGGTAAAGTGTGTCAGCCTCCCTTTCTTAAGATGTGTGGTCCAGACACCGAGTTTGGCCTTGAACGCATTCACTGCGCTTATCATGTGGGACAGGTGCCGGTCTTTTCCCTGGAGCTCGTTGTTGAGCGAGTTCAGTTTTACCGTTAGGTCTGTCAGAAACCCCAGGTCCAGTAGCCACGCGTCATCTGATAGTTCCTCGTGTTCCTCGTTCCTTTTTGACAGAAACGCCTTTATCTCAGGCAGCAAGTCAACAAATCGCTGCAGCACTTTGCCGCGACTCAACCACCGGACGTCAGCATGCAAAAGCAGGTCTCCATACGCAGAATCGAGCTCATCCAATAACGCCTTGAATAAGCGATGCTGAAGCGCTTTTGCTCGAATCGAGTTTACCACTTTGATCACCAGTGTCATTACATGAGAAAAGTCCACAACTTTCCCAGCCAAGGCTTGCTGATGAATCACACAGTGATACTTCATGAAGTCGGGGAAATCCGGATCTTTACGGCAGAGTGCAATAAAACCAGCGTGCACACCGCACATTGCCGGTGCCCCATCAGTAGTGATTGCCACCAGTTTATGAATGGGGATGTTATTTTCACGGACATAGCTTTTAAACACATTGTAAATATCCTCACCTCTCGTTCTCTGCTTTAAATGGAGAAGAGTGAGGAAGTCCTCCTTTGTTGTAAAGTCCTGGAAAGCCATTCTGACAAATACAACAAGCTGAGCTGTGTCCATTACATCCAGCGATTCATCAAACTGCAGTGAAAAATAATCACAGAGTGACAAGTCCTTCAACACCTGTTGACCAACGTCCTCCGACAGTAACTCGACCCTTCGTGTCACTGTTGCAGGACCAAGCGGTACAGCACGGAATGCTATTATGTCCTCTTTGTTTTTGAAGTTGCTGCAAACAGTCTCTGCGGTGACGGCCATTGCTTCCTTAAATAAATCTCCATCTGTAAAAGGCTTCTTGTGTTTAGCCAAAAGGTGGCTAACACGAAATGGCGCTTCAGTTTTCGCCTTCCTCCGTGGAGCCTCCGCCATGCTAGCTAGCTGCTAACAGCAGTTTTCTTAAATGAAATACCTCAAAAAGCCACTAGATGCCCCACGGGACCGCTCAGTGTTATGCTGCGTTCACACCAAACGCACAGCGAATATTCGCGCCGCGTTTGGTGTGAACTCAGCATTGGAAGGGGCATTTAGTGGGAAGGGCTGAATTTGTGAGAAATCGCTGGTGATCACGTTCACATCAACTCTACAGACATCCTCAGATTAAAAAAAATATACTAGTGTAACGGACTGAGTGACATGTAGTGTTAACCTTATGTTATAAGTGTTATTGTGTTAACAGGAAGAAGTTGTTCTCGATAAGAAGACTGATTATTGTAATAACTGGGTTCAGGAGGTCAGTGAAGGCCTCATGAGCTGTGTAGCTGTGAAGCCTGTCAGTCATCGTAGCTACCTATGAGGGGGGGGGGGGGTGCACACAAGCGTACCTGTGATTGGCAGAGCGAGTGAGGTGGGATGTTGTTGTGGCGTTACGGGCCGGTTGAGAGTGAGTCAATGACGGGGAGATTTTGATGTTGTTTTGGCCTACAGTAGCCTGTTCTTGCTACCGATTAAACCACACAAGCCAGCTAACGTCTTGTAGCTTTCCTGTTCCAGGGTCGCTACAATAATAATAAATACGAGACATGAAGTTAGGTCTCAGTTTACTCGACCGGTGCTCGCTTTCCGCTTTGACATGATTTTAATCCGTCTGAAGTTGGTTTCGCGTTGCCTGTAGAGTCGGTGCACGAGAAATCCTCATTCGGGGGAACAGCTGAGAACGCGTCGGCTCTGTAAGAACCCATCATCAGGCGTTCATTCAGGCGGAGATCTATTCTGACGTTGGTCTTTAGAAGTCCGTAAGAAAACATTTCAGAAGACACTTCAGAAAATATTCGAGAACGAGGCCCAATGTATTTCTGAATTTAGTTTTATTTTATTTTGGAGATCGACAGGGAAAGTCTCCGAGATCGACCGGTCGATCGCGATCGACGGGTTGGCGACCACTGCTCTATAGGATGCTCGTTGCTGGCCAGACTACTAAAGAATGAGCTGACACTCATCCCCACATCACTAACATGTGTATGTGTAGTACCCGTTTGATCCCTGTATGTCACTTGGGGTCTCTGGTATGAATAAGAATGTGTACTCCGATATCAGGCCCTCCTGGACCAGTGTGTGCAGCATCAGGGCTGAGGGACAAGGCGGCACCATGAGAGGAAAAGATCAGCATTTAACACATTTTGTCCAAATAAATTCAGCTCCTGTTGCTTCACTGCTGAATGACATACAATACAAATTATTGCAGAAAATGCAATCACCTTAATTTCATCAATAGCTATTCTGATTTATAAATGTAATCTTTACTTATTACCCACCTTCTTTGAGTTTCTGTCCATCACCAGAGCCACACTCAGGCCCTGGCACCAGAATGGCCAGCGGCAGCAGGCAGCGCCAGGCGCTGGCCAGCGGCAGCAGGCAGCGCCAGGCGCTGGCCAGCGGCAGCAGGCAGCGCCAGGCGCTGGCCAGCGGCAGCAGGCAGCGCCAGGCGCTGGCCAGCGGCAGCAGGCAGCGCCAGGCGCTGGCCAGCGGCAGCAGGCAGCGCCAGGCGCTGGCTAGCTGAAGCAGGGCCAACAGCAGAGGGACATGGGCCCGGGCTCGATGGTGGGCATGGCGGAAAGCAACACGATCAGAGCTGCCGTCCTCCGGAGCTCACAAGGCCGTCTTTGGTAAGAGGGCCTTGGGACGCCTGGGGGACACCACCCAGAAGACTGGACAGAAACAGTACTACATATAGTAGTTTGCGCTAATGTGGACCCTGTAAGCGTGACGCGGCGCACTGACTGAATATAAACATACTAATCTCAAGTAGCTGCTGATAGTAGTAGTGGACTCTCATCTGGTGAATTGCTTATTCTCTCATTTTCAACAATCTTAACAAAAACATAAATATGTAACATCCGTCCCATGTAGCTATATAATATGATGTAAATCTGCTGGGTAGTAGTACTATGGACGGGGTCCTGGGTGCATCTTTAATCACGGCCTTCCACCTCTTCATAGCTTGCTCTGACCCTGCAGCACAAGAGTGCAGCGAAGCGAGGACTGTTCAAAGACCATCAAGGACTGTGGGAACTTTCTAGCTTCAGCGGAGTTGATTTCTCGAAATGTCTGAACTAAAATAATTATTAGAAATACTTAACTTCACTCAATCAAAGCCAAACTTTACACAGATACTCCTACCATATAGAGCTATTTTATATATTTAAAAAAGTGAATTTGTTAATATAGTTACAATAATAATTAACTTTGAATTTGTCTTTTCTTTTCTGTGCACTATCATAAACCAATATACCACGAACTTATGATCTACACTCACCTAAAGGATTATTAGGAACACCTGTTCAATTTCTCATTAATGCAATTATCTAATCAACCAATCACATGGCAGTTGCTTCAATGCATTTAGGGGTGTGGTCCTGGTCAAGACAATCTCCTGAACTCCAAACTGAATGTCAGAATGGGAAAGAAAGTTGATTTAAGCAATTTTGAGCGTGGCATGGTTGTTGGTGCCAGACGGGCCGGTCTGAGTATTTCACAATCTGCTCAGTTACTGGGATTTTCACGCACAACCATTACTAGGGTTTACAAAGAATGGTGTGGAAAGGGAAAAACATCCAGTATGCGGCAGTCCTGTGGGCGAAAATGCCTTGTTGATGCTAGAGGTCAGAGGAGAATGGGCCGACTGATTCAAGCTGATAGAAGAGCAACTTTGACTGAAATAACCACTCGTTACAACCGAGGTATGCAGCAAAGCATTTGTAAAGCCACAACACGCACAACCTTGAGGCGGATGGGCTACAACAGCAGAAGACCCCACCGGGTACCACTCATCTCCACTACAAATAGGAAAAAGAGGCTACAATTTGCAAGAGCTCACCAAAATTGGACAGTTGAAGACTGGGAAAAATGTTGCCTGGTCTGATGAGTCTCGATTTCTGTTGAGACATTCAGATGGTAGTCAGAATTTGGCGTAAACAGAATGAGAACATGGATCCATCATGCCTTGTTACCACTGTGCAGGCTGGTGGTGGTGTAATGGTGTGGGGGATGTTTTCTTGGCACACTTTAGGCCCCTTAGTGCCAATTGGGCATCGTTTAAATGCCACGGCCTACCTGAGCATTGTTTCTGACCATGTCAATCCCTTTATGGCCACCATGTACCCATCCTCTGATGGCTACTTCCAGCAGGATAATGCACCATGTCACAAAGCTTGAATCATTTCAAATTGGTTTCTTGAACATGACAATGAGTTCACTGTACTAAAATGGCCCCCACAGTCACCAGATCTCAACCCAATAGAGCATCTTTGGGATGTGGTGGAACGGGAGCTTCGTGCCCTGGATGTGCATCCCACAAATCTCCATCAACTGCAAGATGCTATCCTATCAATATGGGCCAACATTTCTAAAGAATGCTTTCAGCACCTTGTTGAATCAATGCCACGTAGAATTTCTGAAGGCGAAAGGGGGGTCAAACACAGTATTAGTATGGTGTTCCTAATAATCCTTTAGGTGAGTGTGTGTATATATATATATATATAAAAATACAGAGCTGCCAACTTTTCAAAAAACCTTGGAGTGAGATTTTGTCGGCGGTGACCAAAATGTTGCCGCGCACGCAGCCACACACGTTGGTGGTTCAAATATCAGGGAATTGGAATTAATTTGGCGTTGTACCCATGTTGTGCCCTGCATTCTGGAGGTTTGTGGGGCCCAAAGTCATTGATAGGGGCGGCCTACTGGAGATGGACAACATTGGTTACATTCTGTGAAGCAAAGACATAGCTGAAGGTCCACCCCCAGGAAATTTTGGTTTAAGTAGATGTTATTTCCTGCATTCTATTGGATTTTTGGGTGGTATGCTAAAGATGTGCAATACCTGAACTTATTCTGATTCATGTTCATCTGATCATGACTTGTAGGGCCTTCTAGACTTGAGCTGAACATTCAACCAGAATACTATTGTTCTGCCTCAATGACTGTCTATGTACCACAATATAGCCTAATTAATAGACCTGTGTTCAAGATCTGACCAAGGTAGGTTGATTGACATTTTGATTACAATGGTATTCAACTAATTCTTAACTGAAACCTAACCTATATTGTTAATAATTGTATTCTTAAGAGCACTTAATGATTTATGTTCAGCAAAAAATGACAAGATTAGTTAGGGAGAAATATTTTTAATTATTCAAAGCCTCCCACCACACGTTCCATCAAACAAAATAGTGCAACAAATAAAGTGCTTGAAGTGCTTAAACAGTAGCCTTTCTAAGCAATACAATGGATCAACACGTGACAAAAATAACTACAAATGCAGATCAGAAGCTGGTTAGTCATTTTCTAAGACATGTGGGCAAGATTGTACTGGCCTGTGGCCTTCTTGGAGGCCTTGATGACTTTGCACCCAGGTCACGACGCAAAAACTTTAGGTCCAATGGTAAAGACGGCATTAGCAGCCACTCACTGACTTTACACACGAGGGCATTAACATGGCCGATCAGATGGGGGAGGGGGAACCACATGAGTGCGAGGACAGAACCAGGAAGGTAGAAAAAGTCAGACCAGATCTCTCAGCACAGCCACTAGGGACAGGAAGGGTGTTGTACACAGATGGTTGTTGTTTCCGTCATGAGACAGACGGACTGAGGGCTGCCTACGCGGTAGTAAAAGACACAGGAGACAGTGTAGTGACCATTGAAGCTGAAAGGATGCAGGGAGCACAGTCAGCACAAAGAGCAGAGGTGGTAGCACTTATCAGGGCCCTAGAGTTAGGGAAGGCACAGGAAGTAACCATTTACTCAGACTCAGCGTATGCAACGGGAGCAGCGCTCCTTGAGTTACCACAGTGGTTAAGAGCAGGGTTCCTCACAGCAGGGGGAAAACCAGTCAAACACGAAGAAGAAATGAAGAGGTTGGCACAAGCCATTCTCCTACCTGCTAAGGTAGCCATAGTCAAGTGTAAGGGTCACAGCAACACACAAGATACAGTAGGGAGAGGGAATGATGCAGCAGATTGTGCAGCCAAAGCCGCAGCGGGCTACCAACCCCACCAGCTGTTACTGACCACCGACTTAGAGAACAGAGCAGAAATAGACAAGGAGACCATTGTTAAAATGCAAGCCCAAGCATCGCCACAGGAAAAATCTATGTGGCTAGGTAGAGGAGCTACCCAAAGTGAAGGGCTGTGGAGGGGACCGGATGGAAGGCCCATCCTACCTCCAGGGGTAAGAGACACAGCGCTTGAAGAAGCTCATGGGGTGGGACATGTGGGAGTAAGTCAAATGATGAAAAACTTACAACACTGGTGGCATCCCTTTATGAAACCCATGATTGAGCAGGTTACAAAAACATGCCCTGAATGCCGTGCTTTCAACCCAAAAGCGGCAGTGAGACCAGAAGGTGGTCACTATCCTCTTCTAACAGTGGCAGGGAAAGAAATTGTAATCGATTACACCGACATGATACACCCAGTGCAGGGCTGCAAATACCTGTTGGTATGTGTAGATTCATACACAGGATGGCCAGAGGCTGTTCCAGCAAGAAAAGAAGACGCGGCAACAGTGATAAAATTCCTGGTTAATCGATACATTCCCCAACATGGGTTTCCAGAGAAAGTAAAATCAGACAATGGATCACACTTTAAAAACAAGGATCTGATGAGGGTCGAAGCAATGCTGGGGTTGAAACACAAATTTGGCTCGGTTTATCATCCCCAGTCCCAAGGTAAAGTGGAGAGAATGAACCTAAACTTGAAAAACAAAATAGCAAAAATCTGCAGTAAATCAGGAATGAAATGGGTACAAGCCCTGCCACTGGCTCTCATGTCTATAAGAATGTCAGTAAATACCAGAACGGGTTTCTCGCCACATGAGATGCAAACGGGGAGATGTTTCCCTGGGCCCCACTCACAATTGCCACTCTCTGACATGTCCAATGAACTCTCACACAAAGCTTTTTTCCGCCAGCTACAAGGCACAGTCTCTTTGTTCTCAAGACAGGTTGCAGCTGTTCACCAAGCGGAGGAGCCAAAACCAGCTCCAGAGTCCGAGTGGGTGCTACTGAGGGTCATCAAAAGAAAGTGGTCAGAGCCACGGTGGTTGGGTCCATTCAAGGTAACAGCCCGAACCACGCACGCTGTCCAGCTCCAAGGCAAGGGAACGCAGTGGTACCACTGGACCCAGTGCACGCCAACTCAGGAACCAGGACGTCCCAACACAAGGAGTAGTCAGGGATCTGGCTACCAACACGGAGGGCATCCATCTGACACTAGGGCAAAAGAGGCAGAATAATCCTCTCCAGTGTCCAACAGAGTACAGGGTAGTCTACCCCTGGTACTTGAAGAAAGAAGACCTGCAGAAGAATCGACGCCGACGTAACGTATATTGTTGAATGCACATCATGCTGTATTGCCAGAGTTGTAACTAGAACCCATAAAGGAAAGTTGAAACCTTATTTACAGAGTCCTACTGCTGTAATAATCTTGTGAAAAAAGGAACTAGTTGAAGAAAGTTTGCTTGCTCAAAATAATACCCGTGTGGACATATGTGTGTAAAAGTAATTGTAACGACAGTAACTATATTAAGTGTGGGCATTGTGACTCTAATCCTCTGGTGGTATTGTAAGCTTCCTCGACAGGGATGTTCTCAGGGGGCTTGACCTAATTCCAGTGGACAGTACTCATCCTGGTGGTGGCCCTGTTTTGTAGCATAGTGATAACGTTATTTCTGGCCGTCTTTTACTCAGTGATACAGAACATAATTAACGCCGCCCGTGCCCTTAAAGATGGAAAGACAGCTTAGACGCTGTTTTGGGGATCCAGATCGACCTGGTACCTTTCACAACAGACCGCGTACATTAAAGGAAATAGGATTTGGGAAAAAGACCCTTTTTCTTTTAGGCGTAGGACTCACCCTCGTAGTCCTATTAATGATCTGGGGAATAGAGTCCCTTGAGAGATCTAAGTCCGGCCTAACCACTAGGACAACCTCGTTAAATACAACTCATCTCCGAAACGGTCGCAACAAGAGGTCAGTAGTAATCCATTACTCAAAACAATGTGTAAACCACTACCCCCAATGCTCGGGGGTCTCGTCTGAAGCAACATCGCAAATGATCTTGTGTTTTGACCCTAGAGCCAATGGCTCAAGGACCATGACAATGTCGGGCTTTCAGATTGGCGGTTATGCTAGTTCAGAATGGTCAAATTATGAGTGGTTCTTGGGCTTTCACAGAAATGAAGGATGGGGTAGCACCATCGCATGTACAGGGAACTGGGGGAAGTCTTCTTATGGGTGGGATCACGATGCTCGGTTATGGAAACACATAAACACAATATCTCAGCAGAACGGAGTGGTAAGAATTACCTTCGCTGAGAGGTTCCCTACACAATGCGGGAACCCGGGGGAATGCTTCCAGTTCGTCTTAGGGGTATATAAGGGACAGGGGCATGCCCGGGTGCGTTCACATCCCCAAGTAAAATTCGGCCTATGTCCTGCGACATCTACCAACACTTCCAAAGTAACAGAAAACATCGTTAAAGCACCACATTCCCACGTTCCAGTAACAGTCTTTTCTGGTCCGCCCCCAGGTTCAGTAGATGAGCAGATTTATAGCGCCACCGGGGTGTCAGGGCAAATTAATAACTGGATGTTAATGGCCGAAAGGGCGGCAAATCTTACCAATAGTTCCTGCATTGTATGCTTGGGCCCCAGACCATTGCTACGTATCGTCCCGGCTGCAGTTCCGCTCCACTGTCTCCTCGAATTGGTGACATGTGAAAATGTGTCTCCTGACTGTGCAGCCTCAGACCAAGCATACCCTCTAACACCCACTACCTCGGCGCCCCCATTGTTCTCCATCCAGGTAGCGGTCAATAATTTCATTTGCGTACGGCAGAATGGCTCAAAACCAATAGCTCAGCATAATATTTCCAGTTGCGTTACCGTGCTGACGGCGTCCAACACCAGTTCTTTTGCATCCCGGTCAGATCTCTGGTGGTGGTGTGGAAGTATGAAATTATATAACGTACTTCCGAAGGGAAGGCAGTGCGCCGTGGTGTCTCTAATTATTCCAGCATCCCTCTTTACCGTACACGATGATTACTGGCCAGACCCCAGCTCGGCATTACAGGACTTTTTACCGGAAGTACATGCGGGGACTGAAGTAGCCCCTTCCAGGCGCAAAAGATCCTCTACTCAATATGAGTGGTTGGGAAAAGGTGATCCCACTTATGTTGATGGCATAGGAGTCCCCAGAGGCGTACCGGATGAGTATAAACTCGCGGATCAAATAGCAGGTGGTTTTGAGTCCTCCATATGCCCATGGTGTACTATAAACAAAAACGTAGACCGCATAAATTATATCCACTACAATGTGCAGAAATTGGGAAATTGGACTCAGGAAGGGTTTGAATCGGTGCACGAGCAGCTCCGGGCCTCCTCTCTTATGGCTTTCCAGAATAGGATGGCTTTGGACATGCTGTTGGCCGAAAAAGGGGGAGTCTGTGCCCTATTTGGAAACCAGTGTTGTACCTTCATTCCCAACAACACCGCTCCTGACGGTAGATTGACCAAGGCCATAGATGGACTTCGAACCCTGAATGAAAAGATGAAGGAACATTCTGGAGTTGATACCACCATGTGGGACAGCTGGATGAATACATTCGGGAAATATAAGTCACTAGTCTCATCCATTCTGCTGTCCATAGCAGTCTTTGCTGCCCTCCTCACCTTGTGTGGGTGCTGTTGCATCCCATGTCTTAGGGGGCTGTCTGAAAAAATAATAACAAGAGCAGTGGGGGGTACGGAAGTTCGTAACACCATGATGCCATTGCTGGTTGAGGGGGAAGCTGGGGACCTGGGAAAAAAGGTAGAGGAATTGGAGTTACAATGCTGAATGAAAATGTCATGTTGGGTGGACTCTTGGTAGAGTCCAAAAGGGGGAGTGTGAATTTTCTTAAAATTACAACAACATTGCTATTAAAAGTGTAAACATGCTATGTATACCAAAAGGCTAAAAAATAACCATGCTTCTGTCTCCTATCATAGTGTGAACTCTTCGTAGAGTTCAAAAGGGGGACTGTTGAGAAATATCAAATGCTCTAAGATAATGTTTTATATTCATTTGCTTTGTGTGGTTTTTATATTCATATACGTATGCAAGACCTCTCACACAAGCAGAACTATGTCTGCTCATAGAGGCAAATAAGGAGATAAGAGTGTTAGGTTATGTTGAGCAATTCCTCTTGTTATGTTGAAATGGAATTTGGCACCATACAAGGAAAGAGAACCATCTTGCTGAATAACAGGATGTGCGTAGGGGAAGAACTATGCTTCCCCTAGAGTAAACAAAGAGCGGCGGTCACGTTGACATGTATCAAGGAAACGATCTCCATGCAATGTGGGCGTATGTTGGTGTGTAAACTCTCTGTGTAAGAAATCTAATAAAAGAAACAGCCACAGGCAGGGAGATCAGATTCCGTTGGCGAGGCTTTGACTGCGGAGTCCTAGCAAGTAGCGTTATCTCCTTCAGCTGAAGCTCGGTAAACTTGTATACTTGGTCTTGTGTCTTATTGTCCATTACAGAGAACCTGAAGAAGTCCGTACGTGGGTGTGCACGTAAGAAGCGCATCACCTCTGAGGGGGGCTCCCATCTGAAACAGGGCTCCAGGTCGGCCATCTTTATGGACATTATTGAGGACAGGGTGCCATCCAATGCCAGGCTATTTCTGGTCTTAGTTTTGTTCAGTCCCACAACTGAAAACACCCTCTCAGCATCTGCATTCGAATGGGGCAACACCAGGACCAGCTTGGCGACGGCAGCAAGCCTCTCAAATTCTTTGGCTCCTGTCACCTATGGAAAATGAACCAAGAACAAAATGAAAAAACATACCATATTTTGTTTTGATTAATACTGTAAGTATACTGTAACAAAGTTCAGATACAACATGCATAGTTTGCATCATGTATGACACAACATATGCATGCATCAATAAAAGCAACAGATGTAGCAAAGCCACACTTGCCAAAAAGAAAGACAAAAAAAATGTATACCTTATGTTTCGTCCTGAAGGGAGGTTGTTGGCATGGTCTGATAATTCAGAAACTCCTCACCCAGGTGGTCATGCTCCTCTGGCCCATGGTATGGGAGGAGATGGGGAAACCTATTTATGAAAGTAGAGTTACAGGTTGTTAAGTTATAGGTATATTGTCATCAACCAGCAGCAGTTCATACACATCTTTGAGGAAAAGCCATACAAGAATAACTCATGTGCAGTTTAGGAGTGAACATGCCTCATCATAAGCATTTTAGCTAAGATGATAGACAACAATTAAAGAAAAAAACTAACCTTTCAACAAAGTACAGGACATCTTCAATGCCACTTTCAGCCCTCTGCCGCACATCTACAAATTTTGCGTGTTTGATCAGTGGCTCTTCCAGTGGCAGCTTCTTAAGTGCATAGCCCACAGCACTTGTTTGGAAACTCAACACCTGCTGTGGTGTGATGTCACCCTCATCAAGATATCTGTTAAGTTTAGCCCTGGTTGTGAACCCAATGTTCAACTTTTTCCCTGTATGGATACAGCATATCAGGTTAACATAAATGGTTTAACATACTGATGCAGCAATATCAGCTTGACACATAGGGCAAGAAATCCAACCAGAAGCTCACTGTTGGAAGGACTACCACGAACCTTAGGTTTCTACTCATGATGTGGCAAAAGGCTAGGTACAAGGCGAAATATCACATTTTATCTATCATATATCACAGTGTATGATCATAATAATAGTCAAACACTAACCTGGCAAATGGTTTGCCTTTTCTTTATAGGCAATTTCACAAGGCTCCTCATGGCCTTGCAGAGCTGCTGGAACCATAAATTTGGAACATAGCTTGCATACGAATCTCACCATCTATGACAGACATTTACAAAAATAGTATTAGATCCCTGCAGATATCAGCAAGAAACACAGAATGGAAAAAACAGCAAGATCCAAACCCACCTCATCATGTAACAAATATATTGCTGACTGCGCTCTCTGGAGAAGTTGAAATCAGTGAAGGTTGGTACGGTGGCTTGGTAGAACAGCAGGTACACTTCTGTCATGGGGTCAGTAAATGCCTGCACAAGCCTCTTGAATCTGGCCTGATTTTCATCTTGAATCAATTAATAAATAACACAAAACAAGAGGGTGTCAATAAGTATGTGACTAACAATCCATGTAGTTGCTGCATAATGAAATTGAAAATTGATGACCATACTAGCAGATTTGAAGTAGCTCGTGAGAGGTTCGTAAATCCTCAGGATTCTGGTCACACAACGTTCAAGGCTTAACCAACGAACTGAGATGTGCAGGAGGACCTCCATGTACTCAGCTTCATGCAGCTCACAAAACTCTGTTTCAAACATTTAATTCCAAATCATAACATTCAGTCAATGCATGTAATTAGGATACAAATATAAAGTTACATGTAGAGATAAATCAGGCCTTAACTCACTTTAAAAAATCCCCCTCCTGCAGCTTTGGCGGTGTTATGTGCCACATGACAAGGACAACCATGAATATAGGTGTTGGGGTGTTTCTGGAGCACCCTAGAGGCGATGGAATTGCGTGGTCCGATGTTCACAGCTGCATTGTCAACTGAGAGAGCAACACAGTTCTCCCAAGGGATACCATGATCCTCTAGAGTGGAGTTAATCTTGGTGAAGATCTCGCTTGCTGTCCCACATGTCTTCCCACTTGTTGTGCACATGCTCAAAAATTGGTGGACAACTTTGCTTCCCATGAAGACCCGGACAGTAAGCGGGTTCATCTTTTGCACTCCTATAATGACGAGTTAGAATTATACAAATGTACATGTTGTTCGATGTTTACACAAAGCAAATGTTTTGAGATAAATAGTTTGGGAAATACCTGTGTCATTTGACCCATCTGTAACAAGGGTGTATGGGCCGTTTTTGAGCTCCTTCACAAGCTCTTGTGTGAAATAAGGCGCCAGCGCTTCGTTAGTAATGCAGGATGACTTAGTCCTGGCACACCTGTAGATCTGTGCCGTCTTCGAATGTTGAGGCTCCCTCTTGTAATAAATGGCCATGTACAGGGCTCCAGACTAACTTTTTTCACTAGGAGCACAGTTGCCCCCAACTGAAAATTTTAGGGGCACAACCAGAACATTTAGGGGCACACATCGTAAATCAAAATGCTAACCAAATATTTACATTTCTACTAATTTCCACTGTATTACTAATAAATACTTTGATAATAGATGCATACATAACAATGCGCTGTTTCAAATTCAGTGTCTCATTTTATTGTGCACTTTTGAACATGCAACATAGAAGGTAAACCGACAGCTCCATCGCTTTCATGACAGTAGAAATATAAAAAAAAAATATACCATATATTCATAATATAAAAAGTGCTTAGTAACAAAGTGCTTAGTAACCTGTCAGTCATTTCATAGTTAACAATATTTAACACATGTATGTAAACATTGCATTAGGGGCACTGACCAATAACATTCCACTAGGACAAGTAGGCCTAAACAACTTGTGCCTTTACTCACTCCTCCCTTAGAACAGATCCTCCTGTGTTCCAGCAAGAGGCACAGAAGGCCAGCCCTTGTAATTTGGCCTCCTAGACCTTTTACCCTGACTGAACCATGCCTGTACAGCTTCCTTGGCATCAAACTCTTGTAAACTAGGTCCCTCCATGCTAATGCGAATCAAGTCCTCCACAGTGTCTACATGCAGGGACCCCCTGACATCTGATTTAATCCTCTTCTGAGCAGAAAATCCCCTTTCACATACAGCAGAGGAGACTGGGAGGACCAGCATGATGTGCACAAGATGTAGGATGTTCTACAAAGAATATATCATTAATGTAGGTTTTATTTAATCAAAAAGTAATAATTACTAACTGAATTAACAAGAAAAAATATGATCATAATGGGGTACCTTGTAATCAGAGCAGAATGGCAACTTTGTTACCATCATTGTGGGGGTACAGGGCGCCACCACCAGGGGGTGCCACATTAAATCCTGGCCGCCTACTAAAAGTGTCTCTCTCTCTCTTCCCGTACAAACAGACGGAAGCTGGCCAGCCGGGAGGGGGACGCCCGGCGCTCACAGCTGTAACGCATTACATCATCACGGCAGGGTTAAAGGCGCTCCTCTCCCGGCAAGCCAGCGTCGGGTGATTATCATGCCAAGCTTCGGTGTCGCTACGTCATCTCGCTGCGACGCTACGAGCCGGACTACTGTGCTATGCTGATACGCTACAAACAGGACATTGAGCAAAACGCTACGCTGCACCTGAGTATTGTCACCACCTACCTGTCACTCTATACTTGTGTTGTAAATAAAACCACGACTTCTGCACCAACTCCTCTGCTTCACGTGCCGTCTGCTTTTGGGTCCTGTCACGTACCCTGACAGAATCACCCGACCAAC
Organism: Cottus gobio; assembly: GCA_023566465.1. Lineage (NCBI taxonomy): Eukaryota > Metazoa > Chordata > Actinopteri > Perciformes > Cottidae > Cottus > Cottus gobio. Next base: position 23,657,080 of record CM042230.1, read on the forward strand.
AACAGTATGGACCCAGCGGACCCGGCCTCCGTAGAGGCCCGCATCGGAAGACATGAGCAGGTTTTGGAGCAGATCTTGGACAGGCTGGACGGACTAGCTCGGCAGATGGATCAGCAGGCTGCAGCAACAGGAGCGCCGCCCAGCATCCCGGCGCCACCAGGGGACGGAGCACCACCAGCTCCGCCAGTCGCGGTCGTCGCCCGAGAACCACGGGTTCCTCTTCCTGAACCATACGCCGGGGAGTCCGGGGGGTGCGGCCGTTTTCTGCTGAACTGTACGCTGGTGTTCGAGATGCAGCCAGGTAGCTATGTGTCGGACCGGGCTCGCATCGCGTTTTGCATAAACTTACTCCGCGGTAGGGCGGCCGAGTGGGCCACCGCTTTGTGGGGCAGCCAGTCGCCGGCGTTACGGTCGTTCACGGCGTTTTCCGACGAGCTTCGGAGGGTGTTCGACCATCCTGTGCGCGGCCAGGACGCTTTGAACCGGCTGCTCTCTCTGCGGCAGGGATCCGAGTCGGTGGCAGATTTTGCTATCCGTTTTCGGATCCTGGCCGCGGAGAGCGGGGCGAACGACCACACTCTTATGACCATCTTCGCGCGCAACCTGTCTGACGCGATTAAGGACGTGCTGGTTTCCCATAGCGCCGCCACGACGTTAGAATCACAGATCTCCTTGGCCATCCAAATTGGCAACCGTCTCCGGGAACGCCGCCACGAGCGAGTCAGGGAGGACTCTTGCCCGGCTCCTCTCGGGAGTCCGGGTGCCGTCGAATTTTGGGCAGGCCCGACGGGGGCACGGCCGGGGGCGGACGAGCCTATGCAGTTGGGGCGGGCTCGCCTGTCTCCGGCAGAACGTCAGCGGCGACTCGACCACCGACTTTGCTTGTATTGTGGGCGCTCGGGACACCGTGCGGTAGCGTGCCCAGAGGCCCCAAACGGGGGGGCTCGCCAGGGAGCGGGGACCCCCTGGTGAGTAACGCCGCGTCCGCACATCCCCTGCCCCGTGTCTCTTTACCGGCTATTCTAGTGTCCCAGTCTCGTCGCCACTCAACGTCAGTTCTCGTCGATTCCGGGTCCGACGACAATTTTTTGGACTCCGGGTTCGCAGCCCGGCTGGGGCTGCCCCGGGAACCCCTTGATCGCCCACGGACGGTCAACGCCCTAGACGGTCGCCTCCTCGCCCACGTCACCCACCGCACGAGCCCTCTCACTCTCTGTATCTCCGGTAACCACTCAGAGACAATCCAGTTCCTCCTCATCCCGTCTCCCGCGTCTCCGGTAGTGTTAGGTCTTCCGTGGCTGCGGCTCCATAACCCCCAGTTAGATTGGTCAACGCTGTCGGTCGCGGGCTGGAGTGTGGCCTGCCATGCTCGCTGCCTTCGGGCAGCGAACCCCGCGCCCTCGGGTCCCGCTGCGCCGCCGCCCTCCCTCGATCTGTCCGCCGTGCCGCCCGAGTACCATGACCTCGCCCAGGTATTCAGTAAAGATCGGGCGCGCACGTTGCCGCCGCACCGTCCCTTCGACTGCGCGATCGACCTGCTTCCAGGCGCTCCGCTCCCCACCAGCCGCCTGTATAACATCTCCCGTCCCGAGCGGCTGGCCATGGAGACGTACATTCAGGAGTGCCTGGGGGCCGGCCTGATCCGCCCGTCCTCCGCGCCCTTGGGCGCCGGGTTTTTTTTCGTCGAGAAGAAGGACAAGTCGCTGCGTCCTTGCATTGACTACCGCGGGCTGAACCTGATCACGGCCAAGAATAAGACTCCGTTGCCCCTGATCGACCCGTCGTTTGAGCCTTTGTGTCAGGCGCAGGTTTTTTCTAAACTTGACCTCCGGAACGCCTACCACCTGGTCCGGATTCGGGACGGGGACGAGTGGAAAACGGCGTTCAACACTCCGCTGGGCCAGTTCGAGTACCGGGTGATGCCGTTCGGCTTGACTAACGCTCCCGCCGTGTTTCAGTCGCTTATGAATGCCTTGTTTCGGGACATGTCAAGTAGTTTTGTGTTTGTTTATCTCGATGACATTTTGATTTTTTCCCGTTCTCTCGCCGAGCACCGTCAGCACGTGCGGTTGGTCCTCCAGCGGCTGTTGGAGAACCGGCTGTACGTGAAGCCCGAGAAGTGTGTCTTTCACGTCTCCTCCGTCAGCTTTCTCGGGTTTATAATCGCGCAGGGCCGGTTGGAGCCAGACCCCGAGAAGGTTAGCGCGGTGGTCGACTGGCCGACGCCCGGCACACGGAAGGACCTGCAGCGGTTCCTCGGGTTCGCGAACTTCTATCGCCGGTTTGTCAGGGACTACAGCAGGGTGGCCGCACCCCTCACGCAGCTGACTTCCACGAAGACGCCCTTCGGTTGGTCGCCCGAGGCTGAGGGTGCGTTCCGCAAATTGAAGTTCCTGTTCACCAGTGCTCCCGTCCTCCGGCATCCAGATCCGTCCCGCCAGTTCGTCGTGGAGGTGGACGCGTCGGAGACTGGGGCGGGGGCGGTCCTGTCCCAGCGGGACCCGGTCACGCAGAAACTACACCCCTGCGCCTTCCTCTCCAAGCGGCTGAGCGCGGCTGAGAGGAACTACGATGTGGGGAACCGGGAACTGCTGGCGGTCGTCTTCGCCCTCCAGGAATGGCGTCACTGGCTTGAGGGCAGCCAGCTACCCTTCCTGATTTGGACGGACCACAAGAACTTGGCCTACCTCCGGGCGGCTCGGCGGCTGAACTCCCGGCAGGCGCGGTGGTCGTTGTTCATCAGCCGTTTCCAGTTTGTGTTGTCATACCGCCCCGGGAGCCGGAACGGGAAGCCGGACGCTCTTTCCCGTGTTTTTTCTCCCCAGGAGCCCCTGGATGCGGCCCCCATCATCCCGCCCGCCTGCGTGGTGGGGTCAGCAACGTGGGAGATTGAGACGGTGGTCCGGGACGCTCAGCGGGACGGCCCGATACCGGCGGGGGGGCCCGCGGACCGCTTGTTCGTTCCTGCGGCGGCCCGCTCTCAGGTGCTCCAGTGGGGGCACTCATCCAACCTGACGTGCCACCCGGGATCTCGGCGGACCGCCTCCTTCGTCCGTCAGCGGTTCTGGTGGCCGGGCCTGGACCGTGATGCGCGGGGGTTTGTGGCGGCCTGTTCGATCTGCGCCCGGGGAAAGGCGTCTCACCAGCCCCCGGCGGGTCTGCTCCAGCCTCTGCCGATCCCTGGGAGGCCCTGGTCTCACATCGCGGTGGACTTTGTCACCGGGCTGCCACCGTCCGACGGGAACACCACCGTGATGACCATCGTGGATCGCTTCTCCAAGGCGGTCCACTACGTTCCCCTCCCTAAATTACCATCTGCCTTGGAGACAGCGGACCTCCTGGTTTTGCACGTGTTTCGGCTGCACGGGATCCCGGCGGATGTGGTCTCGGACCGGGGGCCGCAGTTTGCATCACGGGTCTGGAGCGCCTTCTGCAAAGCCGTGGGGGCGACCGCCAGCCTGTCCTCGGGCTACCACCCACAGTCCAACGGTCAGACCGAGCGGGCCAACCAGGACCTAGGAACGGCGCTCCGGTGCATCGCCGCTCAGCATCCGGTGTCCTGGAGCACTTTTCTGCCCTGGGTCGAGTACGCCCGCAACTCCCTGCCAGCGTCCGCGACAGGTATGTCCCCGTTTATGGTCTGCTCTGGGTTTCAGCCTCCATTGTTTCCGGCCCAGGAGGGGGAGGTTGCGGTCCAGTCTGTGGAAGAACATCTCCGGCGGATTCGGGCGGTCTGGAACACGGCTCGGGCAGCCCTCACCCGCTCCGCGGCCAACAACAAGCGTCTGGCCGACCGACATCGCACCCCCGCTCCGGAATATAAGGTGGGACAGCGGGTGTGGTTGTCGTCACGGGACCTCCCCCTTCCGACGGAGTCCAACAAGCTGGCCCCCAGGTACGTCGGTCCATTCCCCATTGCCAGGATCATTAACCCCTCCGCTGTCCGCCTGGCCCTCCCCGCGGCGCTTAGGGTTCACCCGACATTCCACGTCTCCCTCCTGAAGCCGTTTGTGGAGAGCGAGCTCTGTCCCCCGGCCGTCCCTCCGCCGGCCCCCCTGGTCATCGACGGTCTGCCCGCCCACTCCGTCTCACGGATCCTGGACGTCCGACGCCGGGGACGGGGTTTCCAGTACTTGGTGGACTGGGAGGGTTATGGACCTGAGGAGCGGTCTTGGCTCCCCCGTCGGCAGATCCTGGGGTCCGATCTGTTCCGGGACTTCTACAGGGACAACCCGGGCAAGCCCGGTCGACCGCCAAGGGGCGGTCGTTGAGGGGGGGGTACTGTGGGGGTACAGGGCGCCACCACCAGGGGGTGCCACATTAAATCCTGGCCGCCTACTAAAAGTGTCTCTCTCTCTCTTCCCGTACAAACAGACGGAAGCTGGCCAGCCGGGAGGGGGACGCCCGGCGCTCACAGCTGTAACGCATTACATCATCACGGCAGGGTTAAAGGCGCTCCTCTCCCGGCAAGCCAGCGTCGGGTGATTATCATGCCAAGCTTCGGTGTCGCTACGTCATCTCGCTGCGACGCTACGAGCCGGACTACTGTGCTATGCTGATACGCTACAAACAGGACATTGAGCAAAACGCTACGCTGCACCTGAGTATTGTCACCACCTACCTGTCACTCTATACTTGTGTTGTAAATAAAACCACGACTTCTGCACCAACTCCTCTGCTTCACGTGCCGTCTGCTTTTGGGTCCTGTCACGTACCCTGACAATCATCTCCCATAAGGCATGGTGAGACTTGTCCATGTAGTTCCTGAAGATGAATATCTTCATGGATTGATACTCCTCTCTGGCCAGATTGAAATCACAGCCATTTCTGAAAAGAGTGAAAGAAAAAACTGACCAAACAATCTAGGTTAAGGATCAAAGTAGATGTTTGAAATGTTGCTCTGTGTTATACTTTTTATATATTTATGATAATGTAAAAAGAGTCACTAACCTTGTTAAGACAGAGGAGAAGTGGTCTAGCAGGAAGTCCAGCTCCTCTGCACCATAGTCTGTCAGCCGATCTCGTTGCTCTGGCCAGGAATCATGACTGAATATCTTGAATGACTTCACTGCCTTTGCTGATGCTGATGTAGACCCGTCATCTATCAGGGAATAAAAAGAGAGTTGAGAGAAAGATGAATGTGTCATAATGATATCTTATCTTCACCGATTTTTTTAAAAATATATTATTCTGTGCTTTCACTTACGAAGCAGACTGCTGAATCTTTGCTTCAGATGAAGCACAGTGCAGTCAATGGTTGCTCTCACTGCTTGTTGCAGTTTAGGTGTGCTTGCCATGGAGAGTCCTTCCTTTCCCAGCCCAGCAGCTTCACCTTTGATGGTGATCCCCTGAGTTAACAACATTCAACATTTAGGCAAGAATAAAAAAATAAACTCCAAAGCTAAAATTGACTTTTAAAAAAAAAAAAAAAAAAACCTGCTCACCTGATACTTAAACAAAATGAGAGTCTCACCCTCACCCTCTTGTTGTCTTCTCTGGGCCTGAAGGTCTGCCAGTAATTCTGCCAGCCTACCACCCGGCTTGCATCTCACTGACATGGCCTCAATAGTTGCAATGAGATTGTCAATCCCATTCACAAACAAAGTGTAAAAGCTACATATCCTATTATCATTATTTGTAGCCTACATTGTTTTAATAAGGTTAAACTATATTCTTCTTAACATGTTAACATTACCTGAGGCAAAATAACATCATTTCTTTGGAGAAGAAGGCTGAATTTGCTTATGGCCTCAAACAAGTCAGCCAAGAAGTGACAGAAACCCACAAAGCTTCCATCTTCCATCATCTTCTTGACCTGCTAGACATAATCAATTACTAAACACCAATATCAGTTATTTGTATGCCTCCCAAATATAAAATAATTTTGAAATACAGACCTTCCTTGATCTCCCAGCAATATCAGCATTGATGGCTGATGCAATCAAATGTTCCATGTGGTAATAAACTGCTGTGAACTGGCCAGGGTTCTGCAGATGTCTATCCTTTCCTCCAGGTTTCAGCAAGGTTTGGAGAGCCCGGTTCACATGTGGAAGCCAGCGTGTCCCACTGACTCTACTTGGTACATTGACACGCACCCCCAACTCCTCTCCAAGTGCTCGTAGTTCTCTCATAGACTTGCTGCTAAAGTGGTATGTCTTCCAAACCATGTTGAGGAGATTGTAGACATGATCCACCATGGAAATGTTCCTTTGCACAGCTAGCATTGCCAGCTCCAGTCTACAATTACAATGAATTCCACTTAAAATGAAACCTGCATTGTTTAGGCTACTACCCTATCTTTATTCTGAAGGTTCACATGTAACCTACCTGTGTGGCATGCAATGAAATGGGACAATAAAGGCCCCTGCCTCAGCTTGGAGGAGGGCTATTACCCCTCCTTTATGCCCGAGATTGACAGCTGCACCATCAGCTCCCATGGCAACTGTCTTCTTTAACCACCCTGTTTCTGTCCCTAGATGCTGGAAGGCCTCTTTGGTGGCATCATATACACCTTAAAATGCAAGCACGTTATGACTATGGCGTACAATTATGTCTTATATTCACTGTACGAAAACACCAGTTGCCTGAATAGTTTCTTTCCCTGACATCATCACACCTCACAGCTGAATCATTATGGCACCTTAAGGGATAATAATTTAAACTAATAAATATTTATTTAAAGTAAAGACAGCTAAAAAAGTTAGTGATGGATCTAAACATAATTTGAATTAAAACATACCTTGAGCATGTGCATGTTTCACTTCGATGTGGCCAATCAAAACATTCCTTGGTTTCCCTTCGTTTAGGATCCTTGCGTATATAATTTCGCATTCTTTTTTGAAACGTCAGTGTCCCCATCGATCATAACTGATATATACGGAGCATCCTTGATCTTCTTGTAAGTCTCCCCCTTCAGAGTATCCGAAATTACTCCAACGAATTGTACGCATGCTGTATCGTTGTTGTATGTTTCGTTAAGTTTTAAGCCATTTTTCCTTTGAAGGTCGAGCTGGCTTTTGAATTTGGTGAAGGGTAGTTCCTCCTTAGCAATGAAGTAGGCCGTGTTAAATTTCAAAATCATCTCTGCCTCATCTGCGCTCTGATTTACAGCCTCTTGTCTTCTAAAAGCAACCGGCAGTGGCGTTGCTTTTTCATTTATCACGGCATACTCTATGCTTGAGGCTAAGATTGTGTTTAACCAATGTATTGTGTTTAAACTGCGAAGTGCCTGCGCTGTCGGCAAACTTTGTGTTCCCCGCAGTTCTGGGGTAGCGACTGCAGCATTCACAGTTCATGGTGTTCGTTTCCTTACAGTACCTCAGCCAGCTGAATTCATGGAGCCAGTCTTCCCGAAAATGGTGGGTTCGGGTCTTTTTCGCCACACAAACCTCTGACTCTGAATCGTCATCCGACTGTACTGTAGACACTGTAGGCACTTGCACGCTAGCCGCAGGTCGGAAGAACGAGTCAATTGTTCGCTTGCTCATTGTTCAGATGCATAGCAGGATCTGTCTCCTTCCCCACAGATGTTTACGCGCGCTCAATTATCTGTAGGACCCTCCCCTCCACACATTAGCCACTTACAGCGGCCATTCCCTATCCTTCTCACACTCATTGGCCTGCCACAGATTCCAGATTCATTGAAGCGTCCCTTCCACGTTTAACGTAATATAGGGGGGAGGGGGGGCAAATTTACTGGTCGCACATGTGCGACTGGATGTAAAATTCAGTCGCACATGTGCGACTGGATGTAAAATTCAGTCGCACACTCTCAAATTTTGGTCGCAAAATGCGACCATTTGGTCGCAGTCTGGAGCCCTGATGTAGACGTCCACTCATCTTTGAAAAGGGTTCTATATGTTGCTGCTCCAGCCAGAGCACGCCTCTTCTGGACCTGCTGTTGGATTGGGGGAGTCTCTTCTGTCTGTCCCTCTGTGTCTTCTTCCATCTGCACTGTTGGTTGTTCTATTTGTCCTGTCTGTTGCTCTTCTGCTTGTTTGTCTGTCTGTCCTGTCTGTTGCTCTCTCTGTCCTGTCTGTTGCTCTCTCTGTCCTGTCTCCGGCTCTCTCTGTCCTGTGTGTTGCCCTGTTGTTTCTATAATTTGGTCTGACTGTTCTGGCTGTTCTGTCAGTGTGTTTGTCTGTCTTTTCTGACTTGGCTGGTTCTTTAAATAATATAATATATTTTGCTTTTGTCCTGGGCCTGGTAAAGGTCTTTTTTACGAGACATCTTTGCAACCTTAAAGAATTCAAATGGTTTTTAATAACTCTACTCTCAGTTACAAAAACATGCCTACTTCTATTGCACAAATGTCCTGTCTTTATGTTAAATTCTTTGGAATACATCTTACCTGTTCAAAGTGCTGTTTGGAAATGTCTTCAGAGTGAGTCCTTTTCTTTGGCATGTTAATAAAAAGATAAATGTGTGAGCAGCCTAAATAAAAAATGCTATGATGTTTTGAGCATGCAGTATACCACAAGGTTAACAAGGTGCTCTCCTGCTGCTTCTTATGACGGCTGAGTTTACGTTCACCACACAAAATCAAGTTGACACGCACAAACACAAATTAATCATTTCTTTCAAGATGTAAAGTTTAAGAGAGTGAGTACTTAATTGAACCACATGTCATTAACATACCTAGTCTCTGCTCAGATTGGAGATGAAGATTTTCTTCAGCGATGGATTCTCTTCCCGAGTTTCTCCCGCGGTTGTCGCTCTTTGTAACTCTTCTTCTGTCGCTAACTTCGGGACTCGGGACTCGGGTTACAGATGCGCTCCTTAGCGCCATCTACCGTCGGGGAGTTTGAAAAGGAACGAACCAAAATCAGATAATTTCTTTTTGCGTGAGAAATGTGGCGTGAGTGCGTGTGAAAACATGCAAAAGTGTGTGTCACGGCGAAACCGTGAGAGTTGGCAGCTCTATAATAGTTATTATTATATATACACAGTTTCTCCAACACACATTATAATATGTAGCTATGCTAGCTATAGCTAGCTACACAGGTCGTGGACACATCCAATGTGGCAACGTGTTCAATTTCATCCTTTTTTTTTTATTTTTTTATTTATTTTTTTACGTTTTAACGGCAGCTGGCACCCAACCGGTTGCATTACTGCCAACTACAGGACTTTCCGAGCATTACCTTATATTCTGTACAATAACCCCGTATCCATTAAAAACTTAAATAAAATTATTTTTCCCCTCCCACTTGACCCTATTTTTAAAATACCCTTCATCGACAAATCTTCTGCTCCAATCTCTCTAAAATCTCTGAACAACTCATGCCTGTGGGACTCATAATTTTTTCAGGCCATTAAAACGTGCTGCACTGTCTCCGGCTCCTGACAGGCACATAATCCATTCGGATGTTTTCCTAATACCAAGAGAGTGCTGTTCAGACCTGTATGACCTATTCTCAATCTTGACATAATAACTTCCTCCTTACGTCTCATCCCCTTTTTTGACATATTAGCGGATTCACTTACCCTACTTGATATAGAAAAAAGGTGCCTCCCTTTGTCTCCATGCTCCCACATCTGCTGCCATTTTAAAATAGTTTCCTGCCACACAATACTCTTGCCTTCTGATTTACACAGATTTATGTGGACATCTATCGTTTCCTTTACCACCGCTTTCTTGGCTAACTTGTCAGCCTTTTCATTCGACCTGATGCCCACATGTGCTGGAACCCATAAAAAAGAAATTTCTACCCCCCTCCTTTTTACATCTCTTATTGCCATCAGTATTTCATATATAAGGTCTTGACGACTCTTTGATGCTCCTTTCCCTAAACTATTGACAGCTGACACAGAGTCACTACATATCAACACTTTACGATCTTGAATCTGCTCAGTCCACTGCACTGCCATCAAGATTGCATATAGCTCTACTGCAAATACACTAAGAAAATTCGAAGTTCTTTTAAAGGTTTGTATATTCCACCCCTGAACAACAAAAGCTGCCCCTGAAGCACCAGTTTCTTGATCTTTTGATCCATCTGTAAAAATTAATAAGTGCCTTTGATAGTTTTCTAGTATATGGCACTGGAATACATACACCAACTCCATCCCTGGATTTTCGGACTTAAATTTAAGCAGTTCTAAATCTTTCTTTGGGACCTCTAGCTGCCATATCGGAATTGAAGGCCACATTACCCCTGAACAGAAGCTTTTATCCAAAATAGACAGTTCCTGCGCCACAATCTCCCCTGTCCATCCAAAACATGACAGAGTTGCCACTTCTCTCTCCCAGCTTGGTTGGATAGCAATTTTAACTGGATGATCACCCCCTTGGCCCATCAAATTGACCCAGTAGTTAGCCTGCAGCTGTTTTCTTCGCAGGTGTAGTGGCATCTCTCCTGTTTCTACCTGTAATGCGCACACTGGCGAAGAGCGCATGGCTCCCATACAAATTCTCAGTGCTTTCGCTTGGACTACATCTAGTCCAGCTAAAACTGACTTGGCTGCAGATCCATATGCCAGACACCCATATTCAATTCTAGCTCTAACTAAATAAATATAAATCTTCTTCAGAGAGGCTATGTCTGCCCCCCAGTCCATTCCACTCAGACACCTCATTAAATTCATAACTCGTTTACACTTGTCAATAATCTTAGACACATGCTCCCTCCATGTAAGTCTGGAGTCAAATAGGACACCAAGAAATTTAAAACTTTTAACCCTTTCCAAGTCCCTGCCATACATATTTATTTTAAGACTTTCCTTAATTTTCTTTCTAGTAAAAAACATAATTTTAGTCTTCTCAATAGAGAATCTAAAACCCCACCTCTTTCCCCAGTTCTCCACTAGGGTTAAAGTTTCCTGTATTTTCTTCAGCGTGTACTGCACATTTTTCCCCCTTCTCCATAAACTACCATCATCTGCAAATAATGACCTTCCAATACCTGGTTCGATATTCGAAAAAATATCGTTAATCATTATATTAAATAACAATGGACTTATGACACTTCCTTGAGGAGTTCCATTTTCAACTACCCACCTTCTAGATACATCTTGTCCTATTTTTACCTGAATACTTCTGTTACTCAAGAAATCCATAACCCAGTTAAAACATTTTCCACCAATACCTAACATATGCAATTTAATTAAAAGACCCTCTACCCATTACATATCGTACGCTTTTTCCACATCTAAAAACACTGCCACAACTGTCTCTTTTCTAACTTGAGCTTTTCTTATTTCATCCTCAAGGCATATGATTGAGTCATTTCTCCCCTTCCTAAAGCCACTTTGGTAACTGGCCATCAGTCCCTTTTCCTCCACAAAATGCATTAGCCTACCATTAACCAGCCTCTCCATTAATTTGCCTAAATGAGAGGTAAGAGGTATTGGTCTATAATTTGATGGGCTACAAGCATCTTTTCCTGGCTTTCTTATAGGAACAATAATTGCTTCCTTCCATCCTGAAGGAATCTTCCCATCATCCCATGATTTATTAAATAAATTTAAAACTACTTTCAGACCCTTTTCACTAAGATGTTTCAACATACTATAGCAAATCTCATCTTTACCAGGAGCAGAATTTTTGCACCTACTCAATGCACTTCTTAATTCACTCATAGTAAAAGGAATATTATACTTATCTTCTAATTTATCTTTCTTTTGAATAACCTCACTATACCTACTCCTTGTTTCTTCCCTACCCCCTTTTTCTTCATCTGTTAAATTATTAAAACTATGTACCTTACTAAAAGTATTAGCCATCATTTCTGCTTTCTCCAAGTTTGAAATAGCCAACTGGTCTCCACTAGAGAGAATTGGATAGGACCATTCTCTCCGATTACCCTCCATCTTTTTAATCATTCCCCATACTCCATTTATATTCGTAGTGCTTCCAATCGAGCTACAAAACTCCCTCCAATGTGATCTTTTCCTCTGCCTTATTGTCCTTCTTACTACTGCTTGTGTTTTTTAATATACAAATCACTTGTTTCCTTAAATCTCTCCCAATCTGTCTTTTTAAAAATCCACCTTCCATGACTCTCTTCCAGACTCAAACCTACATCAATATCCAGTTTACATAAAATTGGGTAGTGGTCACTTCCAATAGTACTCCCTTTATGCACTTCCCAATCACACCTAGGGACTAACCTACTAGATACAAAAGTAAGGTCTAATACTGACTCTTTCCCAGTTCTAACATCAATCCTAGTCCCACTACCATCATTTAAGCAAACTAAAGATCTACTATCTATTAACTCTTCAATGGCTTGCCCATTGTTGTCTATCCTTTCTCCCCCCCACAGAGTATTATGAGCATTAAAATCCCCACACCATATAACATTATTCCTGTCCTGACTATCTCTTCTAATTTATTTACTTCCAATGGTTTACAAGGGTTGTAATAATTCACTATTGCTATTTGCTTTTTATCTGCCCATACCTCCACTACCACATACTCTTGTTCCTTACCTACACCCAATACTCTATAAGGTACACCCTGTCTCACAAATGTAACACAGCCCCACCATTTCCTTGCTCCCGGTCTCGTCTAATGGCAATATAGTTAGACAAAACAAAATCTTTTGCAGCCGAGTGTGAAGCGGCGGGGATGGGAGTCAGCACTACGAAATCTGAGGCCATGGTGCTCTGCCGGAAACCGGTGGATTGCTCCCTCCGGGTGGGGACAGAGTGCCTACCACAAGCGAAGGAGTTCAAGTATCTCGGGGTCTTGTTCACGAGTGAGGGTAAAATGGAGCGGGAGATCGACAGGCGTATCGGTGCGGCTGCAGCAGTAAAACAGGCGTTGCACCGGGCCGTCTTGGTGAAGAAGGAGCTGAGCCGGAAGGCGAAGCTCTCAATTTACTGGTCGGTCTACATCCCAACCCTCACCTATGGTCACGAGCTTTGGATCGTGTCCGAAAGAACGAGGTCGCGGATACAAGCGGCCGAAATGAGTTTCCTCCGTAGAGTGGCCGGGCTCAGCCTTAGAGATAGGGTAAGGAGCTCGGACATCAGGAGGGAGCTTGAAGTTGAGCCGCTACTCCTTTGTGTCGAAAGGAGTCAGCTGAGGTGGTTCGGGCATCTAATTAGGATGCCTCCAGGACGCCTCCCTTTAGAGGTTTTCCAGGCACGTCCAACTGGTAGGAGGCCCCGGGGAAGACCCAGGACATGCTGGAGGGATTATATCTCCCAGCTAGCCTGGGAACGCCTCGGGATCCCCCAGATTGAGCTGGTAGATGTTGCGGGTGAGAGAGAAGTCTGGGTCAGCCTGCTTGACCTGCTGCCTCCGCGACCCGACCCCGGATAAGCGGTGGAAAATGGATGGATGGATGGAAAACAAAATCAAACTTAGTCCGCAGCCATGTTTCCTGGATGCACAATACATCAGGCTTCGCTGACCTACTATCTATAAATTGTTTAAAGTCTTGTCCATTAGCATTAGTCCATTTAATGGCCTGAACAAACTCCTTGCATTCCATTGAAGAATTAACATAACTAATATCATCCTATAACTCCCTCTTGACTTGACTGCATCCCACTAAGGCCATCTCTAATCTCTTCCCACTTTAACCCGTTCATACCCAAGTGATGGACTGCTGCTTTTGTAACAATTTGTATCCTTTCTGTTTTTGACTTCACCTCAGATGTAGCATTAATCACCCCTGCAATAAAGGTCACTAGATTTTTCTTTTCCTCCCATTCTTTTTCCTCCCTTTCATTAAGAGACTCTTGCCTCGGAGTCATCACTTTTCCTGCAGCTTCCCCTCTCACACCGTTTCCACTAATTCTTGTATGCTCTACCCTTTTAACTGCTTCTGCATAGGTAACTTTGTTCTTTATTTTCACATTATGAATTTCAGTCTCTCTTTTCATTACTCCACATCCCCAGTAAGCTGCACTGTGAGGCCCTCCACAATTACAACACTTAGGTATTGCTTGTTCCCCACACATCTCATACTCATGAGCTCCACCACACTTTGCACATCTTTTTTCCCCTTTACACATTTTAGCTACATGGCCAAATTTTTGACAATTAAAGCATCTCATTGGTTTATGAGTAAACTCTCACATTATATCTCATAAACCCAAAGTACAGAACTAGGGGCACCTCTTTAGTACTAAACTGAACTACAACTGACTCAGTTTCCGTTTTCTCAAACCCCCTTGTCAAACGCTTGGCACTTTGAACAGCATCACACTTTTCTTTGACATTCTTAACTAGCTCTTTCATATCCACTGATAAAGGAATCCCATAAATCACCCCTTTACTTCCTTGACCACCAACTCTCACACTTTTTGTTACTTTTGTTTTTCCAACGGCTTGCAGTTTTCCGGCCTTTTCAACCTGCTCTTCAGAGACACATCCAATCAACAAATTTCCATCACTCAAAACTCTAGCATACTTCACTTCTCCCACCTGGTTCTTAATTATCTTTGTCAACTTTATCGGATCCATACCCTTAACTCCTCCATCCTCCTCAAACCTCACAACAACATTCCATTTCTCCTCCTTCCCCTTATTTTCCCTCAGTCTCTTAGCTCTAAGCACCCTCCTACCATCATCCACCTCTAAGTCCTCCATACTCCCCCAATCCTCCTCTTGATTTCCCTCCATGATAAGGAAATACCAGCAACCGCACTGTATACCGGACCTTAACAGGCCGTCGGCCAGCGCACTCACAAAGTATTTCCCCTATCAAACTAATCCCGATACTACACCAAAGGACGAAAGCTGAAAACACTTGCCACTCTTGACTTCTTTTGCAGCCTCTCTGACTGCCCAGAACCTCACTCTGGCTTGATTTACTAATTACAGACAGCTGTTTGCCACAGAGACCAACCCTCAACCACTCCCAAGGCTCCGTCGACCGCGAGCCAAAAAAACTATTTCATCCTTACTGACCGCCAGAGGCAATGTTTCACACTGGATATCTTCCGTCTCGCGCATGCGCAGTTCGAGTACTTATAACAACAAAGTCACCTGTGACCTCGGATGACCCCCGGCCGGGTATAACTTCCGGCGTCATCCTGAGATCAGTCCTTTTTCATCTTCTCGCTGCGCAGGCTAACTACTATGTTGGCGTCAGCTAAAGCTGAATTTGTTTAAAGAAAAGAGCTCATCGCTTGTAGCCTTGTGACCACCGGTCGGAGTCGCGAGTCTCTCGCCCTCCAACGGCTGTGACAGGCTATACCCTGTAGGAGGAAACGGTGCACTCTACACCGGCCCGTCGAGCCGGACGGCGCACCCATCTGCGAATCATCACCAGGTTGGCCACCTCGACAATGAGTGAAGCACCGGGTGAGATCGACTAACATTGTTTGCCTACAGCCGCGTATCCCACGATTGGCAGAGCGCGCTAAGGTGCGCTCCGGCTAATTAGGTGGAGCGCTAACGGGAGCGCGCCGCTCGGCGTGGCTAGGCTGCTACACCGTCGCGGCCGGCTCTCAGTGAACGGCGTGTACACCAACGTCGGTGAGTATTGCGGCTATTATAGGTAGCGGAGTGTACCTACTCAGGCTAACCAAGACCACGCTAATTAGCTACTAGACTAGCACAGCTACTGGACTAGCGAAGAGAGTTCTCCCGCTCCCCTCTCCTAGACAGACTGTGCCTTACCTGTTTCCACAGTATCGGTCTCCCCACTAGCTCAGTGCTCTCGCTGAAGCTTACTGGTAGGACACCAAGAAACACAGCTACTGGACTAGTGAAGAGAGTGCTCTCGCTCCCCTCTCCTAGACAGACTGTGCCCAATATATTTCCACAGGACTGGTTTTCCCACTAGTTCAGTGCTCTCGCTGAAGCTTACTGGTAGGACACCAAGAAACACAGATACTGGACTAGTGAAGAGAGTGCTCCCGCTCCCCTCTCCTAGACAGACTGTGCCTGACCTGTTTCCACAGTAGCGGTCTCCCCACTAGCTCAGTGCTCTCGCTGAAGCTTACTGGTAGGACACCAAGAAACACAGCCGCTGGACTAGTGAAGAGAGTGCTCTCGCTCCCCTCTCCTAGACAGACTGTGCCTGGCCTGTTGCCACGGGACCGGTTTTTACCTAGCTCACTGCTCGGACTGAAGCTTACTGGTAGAACATCAGTTAGCAGGGCAGGGTCCCTCCAGAGTCGCGGTCATGTTTAACCTTGCCGGCTGCAGGACCTGTAAGGCTCCTCTCCAGCCTGAGGACGGCCATGACCTTTTCCCCTCCTGTCTTGGCCTCGAGCATCTGAGGGAGGGGCTCTCTGAGAACCCATGCATGAACTGCGGCATCATGCCTTATGCAGTGAGGGCCGCTAGATTGGCCGAGGTGGAATGCCTGACGGGGGAAGGTCACCTTCCCCCGTCAGGGCAGCCGGGCCCTGCGCAACTTACCTGTGTCAGACGCCGGCTCTCGGGGGCTACAGAGGGGGCCGTATAGGCAATTCCCTCTCGCATCTTATGCTTGCCCTCTCAGTTTCTCTGCAGCAGGCTATGTTCGAGACCACGGCCACCAGCCTCAGTGACGCTTCACTGCAGGCTTTTGCACTCATGTCAAGGGAACTTGGGCGCCTGATGTCAACCTTGGTTCAAACTCGCCGCCAGGTTTGGCTGGCGCAGTCACCCCTGTCGGAGGCATGTAGGAGGACTCTCCGTGCTGTCCCTGTCGAACCCGGGGAACATTTTGGCTCTGCTGCCCTGCAGGCGCTTCAGCGAACTGTGCAGGCCGTTCAGACCAGGCAGCAGTTCTCTGACCTTCACAGGGACAGGCCCATACCCCGTAGACCCAGGGGTTCCATGTCGGCCCCCCGAGGCCATTTTCATCCCCCAGCTCACCCCAGTGGCGGGCGTCCTCAGCGCCCACCTGGGAGGCCGGTCCGTGTCCAACCCAACCCTACCCGCGTGCCCCCCCGACCTCCAAATCGGGGGACTAACCGTCGCCCCCCCCCAGAGCCTCTAGGGGCAGGGGGGCAAGGGACTGAGGTCCCCGGGCCGGCTGTCGGCTGTTTCTCCCAGCAGCACATCAGCTACTGGGCAGCTCATGCTCCAGACCCCTGGGTGGTTTCCACCCTAACCCAGGGGTACAAGCTTCAGTTCCGACGCCGGCCCCCAACCTTCAGCCGGGTCAGGATGACTACCATCACCGACCCGGCAAAGTCCCTAGCCCTCAGCCAGGAGTTAGCCGTACTCCTGGCCGAGGGTGCAATCGAGGTGGTGGACCCCCAGTCACAGCCCGGGGGGTTCTACTCAACCTACTTCCTAGTAAGGAAGAAAAACGGCGGACTGCGCCCAGTCCTAGATCTGAGGGGACTCAACAAGTTCCTGAAGGTCTTGCCATTCCACATGCTAAGCATAGCAGACGTCCTTCGCGCCGTCTCCAGGGGAGACTGGTTCACGTCTGTCGACTTGAAGGACGCATATTTTCATGTCCCCATTGTGCCTCAGCACAGACTGTTTCTTCGGTTCGCCTTCCAAGGCCGTTATTTTCAGTTCAGGGTGCTTCCATTCGGACTCTCCCTCTCCCCATGAGTGTTCACGAGGTGTGTTGCGGCCGCCCTTCTCCCCCTGCAATCACAGGGTGTGAGGATACTGCCATACTTGGATGATTGGCTGATCTGTGCGCCATCCCGGCTTCAGGCTGCACAGGACACCGCTCGCCTTCTCGCTCATGTGGACCGGTGGGGCCTCAGGGTAAACATGGAGAAGAGCTCTCTGAGCCCCTCTCAGAGCATAATCTTCATCGGTTTGGCTCTGGATGCAACCACTATGAGGGCCTGTCCGTCGCCTCAGCGTGTGGACGACATCCTCTGCAGCCTTCCCCTCTTCCGAGGGGGCAGGCGGTTGCCCTACATCCGTTTTCTTCGCCTATTAGGGAAGCTGACAACTGCCTCAGCTGTAGTTCCCTTGGGCTTGCTGTCACTGCGCCCCCTGCAGAGATGGCTGAACAGCCTTCGCCTGGACATCAGGTGGCACAAGCACAGGGCAGTAGAAGTGTCACAGCAGTGCCTTCTTGCTCTATCCCCGTGGAGGGAGAGAGCATACCTGTCAAGGGGCATCCCCATGGGCGTGGTCCCATCCCGGCAGGAAGTCGTCACAGCAGACGCCTGCCTCTCAGAGTGGGGCGCAGTGTGGCAGAACAGGACTGCTCAGGGGCAGTGGTCAGCTCAAGACCGCAGGGAGCATATCAATGTTCTGGAGCTACAGGCCGTGCACCTAGCGCTCAAACATTTCCTGCCACACCTGAGTGGGAAACATGTACTTGTTCGGTCGGACAACACCTCGACCGTGTTCCACATAAACCGCCAGGGGGGCACCAGGTCTGCAAGACTGCTAAGGGTGTCCCGTGCCCTTCTGATTTGGGCAGCCCCTCGCCTGGCCAGCCTTCGGGCGATGTATTTACCAGGGGAACAGAACCAGGTCGCGGACTCCCTCTCCCGTCACACGCCCCCACCGGGGGAGTGGCGGCTTCACCCAGAGGTCGTGCACAGTATCTGGGGCCTCTTCGGCAGAGCAGAGGTGGATCTCTTCGCCTCAGAGACGACAACCCACTGCCCCCGCTGGTTCTCCTTGATGGAAGGGACCAGCCCTCTGGGTCAAGATGCCCTGGCTCATGTGTAGCCAGAGGGCCTTCTTTATGCTTTCCCCTCATTTCCATTGATCTTGCCAACGCTCCTCAGGGTTCTTCAGCAGGGCCACAGTCTGGTACTGGTGGCCCCCCTATGGCCCGCCAGGACTTGGTTTCCCCTGCTGCACAGACTCTGTTGCGGGATGCCATGGCGCCTCCCCGACAGGCGGGATCTCCTTTCCCAGCTAGGGGGCCGGATCTGGCATCCCGACCCCAGCCGCCTTCAGCTATGGGCCTGGCCGCTGCAGGGCCCGACCAACTGCTGAGAGACTGCACAGAATCAGTCAGGAGGACTATTCTGAATGCCAGAGCGCCATCTACCGTCTACAGTACGGATGTAAGTGGATGCTGTTCTCTGACTGGTGCTCGCTGACTGGTGCTCCCTATGCTCGCCTCCCTTTGAACCCCTGGTGGAGGCAGAGCTGCGATGGCTGTCGGCAAAGACTGCCTTTCTCCTTGCCATCACCTCGGCAAAGCGGGTAGGCGAGCTACACGCCCTGTCGGTGAGTGAATCCTGTCTGAGGTGGAACTCAGATGGCTCAGGTGTCACGCTGTGGCCTAATGCAGCGTTTCTTCCAAAGGTGCTAACGCGCTCATATCTCAACTAGCCTATCCAGCTCGCACAGTTTGACCCCCCCATTGAGCGAGGGGAGGTCAGAGCTTCTGTGCCCAGTGAGGGCCCTCAGAACCTATGTTGAGGCCACCGCAGGCATACGGCGGTCGGAGCAGCTTTTTGTCTGCTATGGCGGACCTAGAAAAGGCTACACCCTTTCCAAACAGCACCTTTCCCACTGGATAGTGGAGGCCATCGCCTGTGCATACAGAGCGAACGGCCGTGCTCTGCCATCCGGCGTAAAGTGCCATTCTACCAGGAGTGTCTCCACGTCATGGGCAACCCTGAGAGGTGTGCCTGTGGAGGATATATGTGTGGCAGCCTCATGGGCATCACCAAGCACATTCACCAGGTACTACAGAGTAAACGTTGCCACCCCTCACCCACTGGGGGTGGTTCTTCGTCGAAACTCCTCGGCCTGAGTCAGACGAGGTAGGTTTCTTGGCATTCCTCGTGACTCTGTTGATATAAGTCATCCAGTGTGAAACACTGCCTCTGGCGGTCAGTAAGGATGAAATGGAACGAAAGTTACGATGGTAACTACGGTTCTATGAATCCTGGATGACCGCCAGAGTTCTTGGTCACTCGGAATCTCGTGAGCTCGCGAGAAGATTCCGCAGGACTGATCTCAGGATGACGCCGGAAGTTATACCCGGCCGGGGGTCATCCGAGGTCACAGGTGACTTTGTTGTTATAAGTACTCGAACTGCGCATGCGCGAGACGGAAGATATCCAGTGTGAAACACTGCCTCTGGTGGTCATCCAGGATTCATAGAACCGTAGTTACCGTCGTAACTTTCGTTTTCCACTGTCTTTCAAATGAGGATTGTAATCAAAAGTAAGTGTAAAACCATCATGCTAGTGTTAAAATGTATACGCTCATTTGGGGTAGTGAGTGAATAGAGGAAAGAGTGGAGTTATTGCAGTGATTGCTTTAGTTACAAACCCCTGCAGGTGGACAGCGATTAAGTGGTCTGAGAAGATAATCAACCAGATGGAATCAGTAGCCGTCCAGCATGCTGAGGACGAGGCGCACTTCCATAAGATCCAGCTGATCGACCAGGACAACTTTGAGGAATCCCTCGACTCTCTGAAGGTCAGCTGATCATTTTAACTCATGGCCTTGTTACTTACAGTTGTCCCCTTTGATGATTTGTACTTTTTCAGATTCTCTTCTTTTGAACCTCCTCCTTTTAACTTCCGTTAGTAGTCTCTTAAATAATCCACTCTAGGCAGGCCTTTGTTTATTATGTCTTAATGTAAAAATGTTTGGGTTAAGTCAAAGTGAGTTGATAATATTTGGTTCTAACTCACCACAACTGTGTTTATAGATGCTGGTTGCCGGGTTTGCAGGTCATACAGACATGACTCATGCCCATGAGGTGGCCAATGAGGTGAGGCATGTAAGCAAGCAATTGAAGGAGTGTCAGATGTTGGCTCAAACCTACAACACCAGAGAGCGACTGTTAGGTCTTCCTGCCACTAATGTAAGTAAAAGAGAATCCATCGAATCATGTATATATGTATACGTGAATATATATGTTTATGTATATTCATTTTGGTAGTTAGTGTAATATATAGCAACTTACAACTAGTATTGATAGATGTGAATACCTATTGTGCATCAGGTATTTGTCATACATTTTCTCACAATGAAACATAAATGGGTATTACAGTATGATCGGCTGCAGAAGCTTGTCAAGGACTTCCAGCCTTTTAAAGATCTGTGGACCACCACCTCCGATTGGCTTCGTTGGCATGAGAGCTGGCTCAATGACCCGCTGTCGTCCATAGACCCTGAGAAGCTTGAGAGCAATGTTACAAATGCCTACAAGACCATGCACAAATGCATTAAACAGTTCAAGGACATTCCTGGTAGGTCACACATCTATCACCATTCAAACTTTCCAAAGTGAAGTGTGATTGTTAAGAGGTCTGACGTGTTCTTTTCTTTGTGTTGCACGACACCAGAGTGCCAGATGGTGGCTTCTATAATCCACCTACAACCACCTACATATTGAAGAGCCTCGATGAAGTATTGCAGTTGCTGGATGACCACATTGTCATGACGCAGAGCATGTCCTTCTCTCCATTCAGAAAAACCTTTGAGGACCGTATCAACACCTGGGAGAGCAAGCTCAGAATGACTCAAGTAGGCACACACCACACACACACACACACACACACACACAGTTATGGTCTTGTGTATTGTATCATTGTTATGCGGTGTCATATGTTGTGCTGCTGCCCTCTCCTGGTGCTTGCAGGATGTGCTGGAGGAGTGGCTGACCTGCCAGCGTTCCTGGCTCTACTTGGAGCCCATCTTCAGCTCTGATGATATCAACCAGCAGCTGCCTGTGGAGGGAAAAAGATACCAGCACATGTATCAAACATGGAAGGGCATCATGCAAAGCGCCTTTGATAATCGAAAGGTCAGAGAATATTTTGGGGGCAGCTGTGTTAAGACATACAGCATTTTGGCAAGAGTGTGTGTTTATTTATTTGTTTTAATTGAGATATTTGGAACTTCATCCTTATTTATGAAGTCATTTTTGTCATGTTTATGGGGGAAATACATGCATTATGAAAACACCCTGGCATCAGAAGGGTAAATTAATAAAAATGAATTACTTGAACTTATGATCAGGACTGATGTTGGATAAAAGTGGTGAAAGTGGTTATATTATTAATATGTTACTTTATGGCAGATTTCCTGATGCAGACATTTTGTCTTCATTTTGTGAGGCACAGAGGTTAAAGGACAAAGGTTTTGTTCTGATACCAAGAAGCAACTTTATTTTTGTACACTGTTAATATATGTTTCTGCATTGTTCTCTAGGTGATTGAGCTGTGCCAAGATGGCTATCTGCTCGTCAAACTGAAAAGGTGCAACACACAGTTGGAGCCGGTGCAGAAGGTCTCAGTGAATACTTGGAGACCAAACGAGGATCCTTCCCCAGGTAAGCCCAACAGAAAGTGCCCTGAGATTCCCCTGGCTCTCAATAGTGGTGTTAATAACAGAGTTATGAGATGATTCCACATGAGAGGGTATGCATTGAACCATGAACCTGCTTTGGTTGCTCTAAATGGAGGTAGCTTTGAAACAAGAAGGAAAACAAGCAAACACCTTCAAAAGGCTAATTTATCAACAATAATATATTTGTGGACGACTTGGGGCCAGAATGGAGTTTCCATGCTCAACTTTGACACACAGTTGATGACTCAGACGAAGGACTATGTACTGATCAGTGGATATTTGTCCTTTTAGGTTTTACTTCCTGTCAGATGATGAGCTCCTGGAGATTCTGTCCCAGACCAAAGATCCAACTGCTGTACAACCGCACTTGTTGTTTCTTCACAATTCCTCTGCGTATATATTACTGAAGATGTAACATGCATGCCACATACGACTGAGACATCTGTTGGTTCTCAGCTCCAATTCCAGCCAGATCTACATATGTACTCTGGAGAAGGGGAGGAGGTGAAGCTGTCACTGCCAGTGTGGCCCACTGGAAATGTGGAGGACTGGCTCAGGGGCGTGGAGAAATCGATGAAGGCCACACTGAGGGATAGCATTGAGCTCTCGCTCAAAGCCGATCCGGAGGTCTGCAACCCTCACTCTCATTTTGATGTGGAATCCAATCTGCTTATTTGAACAATGTTAAAGAATATTTCAATTGTTCATTTCTTAAATCCTCTGTGTGCGCTCTCCTGACCCCTCAGCAGCCTGGTGTAAAGTGGGTGTTATCGTGGCCTGGACAAGTGGTGATAGCTGGCTGTCAGGTCTACTGGACTGCTGAGGTGTCTGAGGCCTTGGAGCAGGGAGACATGTCCAACCGCCTTTATCCCCAACTACAGAAACAGGTGTGGAATATGGGGCCAATATTCAATTCAATTCAATTCAATTCAGTTTATTTTGTATAGCCCAAAATCACAAATACAAATTTGCCTCTAAGGGCTTCACAATCTGTACACATACGACATCCCTGTCCCGGAACCTCACATCGGATCAGGAAAAACTCCCTCTAGAAAACAAGGGGAAGAAACCTGAGGGAGAGCAACAGAGGAGGATCCCTCTCCCCGGATGGACAGAAGCAATAGATGTCATGTGTACAGAATCAGCATAACAGAGTTACAGCACATTCAATGGATGTCACAGAAATTATTCATGAGTAGTAGGCATGGCCACGACCCAGATGACTGTGATCCATGACAGCAGACGGAGGTAAAGATGAAGGGCATCAGCAGGGCCGCCATGGCAGGGAGCAGGACCGGCTTCAGACAGCCACGATCCATGGACGCTTGAGGAGAGGAAGCACAGAGGCTCCCGAGAGGAAGTAGAGTTAGTAATGAGCATTAAAGAGACATTCATTAATATATCTAGAAGTATAGAGAGGAGAAAAATGAGAGGGAGAAGAAGATATAAATCCCTCGGTGTTTCCCCAAGGCGCTCCCCGGAAACATAAGTCCATAGGAGCACCCCAGGAGCACCTGAGGAAGGGAAGAGGAGGAGAGAGAGAGGCCAGGAGAGAGGAGCTCATTGTATCCTAAAATGTTC
Source organism: Cottus gobio (assembly GCA_023566465.1). Lineage (NCBI taxonomy): Eukaryota > Metazoa > Chordata > Actinopteri > Perciformes > Cottidae > Cottus > Cottus gobio. The sequence continues at coordinate 23,680,808 of CM042230.1, forward strand.
CCCAGCAGTCTAAGCCTATGGCAGCATATCTAGGTGCTGGACCCTAGGTCCGCTGAGCCAGCCCTAACCATACGTACTGTCAAAGAGAAAAGTCTTAAGTCTTCTCTTAAATGAGTTGACTGTGTCTGCTCCCCGAACCGAAAGCGGAAGCTGGTTCCACAGAAAGGGAGCTTGATAACTGAAGGCTCTGGCCCCCATCCTACTTTTTAAGACTCTAGGAACCACAAGTAGCCCCGCATTCATTGAGCGCAGCTCTCTGGTGGGACAATATGGTGCTATAAGCTCCCTAAGATATGATGGTGCATTACCAATTAAGGCTTTATATGTAAGAAGAAGGACTTTAAATGCAATTCTCTGCCTTACAGGAAGCCAGTGGAGATCAGCCAATACAGGAGTAATGTGATCTCTCCTCTTAGCTGTCGCTAGCACACGGGCTGCAGCATTCTGTATCAACTGTAGAGACCTGAGAGACCCAGCAGAGCAGCCCGATAATACAGAGTTACAGTAGTCCAGTCTTGAGGTAACAAATGCGTGGATCAATGTTTCTGCATCCCTTCGAGACAGGATGTGCCGGATCTTTGCGATGTTGCGTAGGTGGAAAAAGGCAGTCCTTGAGATCTGTTTCACGTGGGAACCGAAGGACAAGTCTTGGTCAAAGACAACTCCCAGGTTCCTCACGGTGGTGCTGGACGCCAGAGCAATGCCATCAAGAGAAACAATATCATTAGATAATTGATTTCTCAGTGGCTCTGGGCCAAGCAAAATAACCTCAGTCTTGTCCGAGTTCAGCATCAGGAAGTTGCAGGTCATCCAGGTTTGTATGTATTTCAATATTACAAACTTATATTCAAACTTCAAACTCTAAATATCCATAAGGTTTGAAAAATAGACACATTGTATAATGTGTTGCTCACATTTACGCTGAACAGTGTGCACACTCTTTTGCTGATCAATATATTCTTCAAACTTCCTCTTTTGTTTCTGAAGCTGGGTGACTTGGTGCAGCTGGTGAGAGGACGTCTGTCTAAGATGCAGCGAGCTGTGCTGTCTGCCCTCATCGTCATAGAGGTCCATGCTAAGGATGTTGCGGCCAAACTGGTGGAGCAGGAAGTCTGGAGCATCAATGACTTTGAGTGGATCAGCCAGCTCAGGTCATCTATCTTTTTTTGTGCTTTTTAGTTCAGTCACTCTTGACATGGAGCAACCTGTATTCTATCATTGCAATCAATTGTGTGCAGGATATGTTTGATGCTGATCTGATACTGTTTGTAGGTATTACTGGGCAAAAGATGACTTGTACACCCGCGCAGTGAATGCAGAGTTTTTGTATGGATACGAGTACCTTGGTAACTCTGGACGTCTGGTCATCACCCCACTCGCTGACAGGTAGTTCAGTCTTATGTTGTCAAGGCTTTTTTCCCCCTGAATGTCATTTCATCGTTTGAATACACTACCCCCGGCCTTTTTCAGATGCTACCTGACCCTAACAGGAGCTCTACACCTGGAGTTTGGAGGAGCTCCTGCAGGTCCAGCAGGCACAGGAAAGACTGAAACCACTAAAGATCTGGGAAAGGCTCTGGCTATCCAGACAGTTGTTTTCAACTGCTCTGATCAGCTGGACTTCATGGCTATGGGCAAGTTTCTCAAAGGACTGGCCAGGTGAGAGGCAGTTACTAAAGTGTGATTGAATGTGTGCTGTTAAATATCACACATACCTTTCATCAATCACAGTCATGTTCTGTCTGTCTTCCTTCTTGCAGCTCTGGGGCCTGGGCATGCTTTGATGAGTTTAACCGCATTGATGTGGAAGTGCTGTCTGTGGTGGCACAACAGATCACCACCATACAAAAGGCGCAGCAGCAAAGGGTGAGGAGAAGTGTATTCAGTAGAAAACCATGTGACGCTTCATACTGTAGTTTACCACAGAGTACTTGAGTTGTACAAATACTGTGCCTCAGTACAGTGAGTATTTCAATTTGGTGTTGTACTTTATTTCTACTGCTTTTCAAGAAAGAACAAAGGGTTTGGTTTTGCTTTAGTCAATTTGACATTCATTTCATTTCATTAATGAGTCAAATGAATTAATGTCAGCAAAGGTTTTTGCAAAACACACATGACTAAAGTTAATGATATCAATCATTACAATTCTTTCCCATTATGAAGTTCTAATATATGTTTTTAATTTAAGTAAAGAATATCATTTTGTTTTCCCACCACTGCATTCCACCCAAAAAGAAGCACATGCAGTAGCATAGATTTCCAAGATAATTGTGTGTATGTTGTGTTTTGAGGCAGAGAGGTTTGTGTTTGAGGGCACAGAGATCCCTCTCGTCCCTTCGTGCGCTGTCTTCATCACTATGAATCCTGGTTACGCTGGACGCACTGAACTGCCTGACAATCTCAAGGTTTGATGTGATGATTTCGTTTTAAATAACTGTGCAACGCTGAGGATAAGCACATGGAGCTCAACAAAGTGGATTGTGTCTTCTCCAGGCACTGTTTGGTCCTGTGGCCATGATGGTGCCTGACTATGCGATGATAGCTGAGATCTCCTTGTACTCGTTTGGCTTCAGTGATGCCAAAGTCCTCTCCAAGAAGATCACCACCACTTTCAAGCTCTCCTCTGAGCAGCTCAGCGCTCAGGTATTGTATAGAGTCAGAGGAGGTCACACATTACATTTCTATGGCAATGCCATATTTGTCCAGGGAAGTGATACATGATATTGAAAAACTTAGTTACATTTGTGTGTGTGTGTGTGTGTGTGTGTGTGTGTGTGTGTGTGTGTGTGTGTGTGTGTGTGTGTGTGTGTGTGTGTGACAAAGATATGAAGAAGGTTTACTTTTGCTCTCCTATCTATGAAGGATCATTATGACTTTGGTATGAGAGCTGTGAAGACTGTGATCTCAGCTGCTGGAAACCTGAAGAGAGAAAACCCCGACATGAACGAGGTTAGAAATGTTTCTTTTGTTGATGATATAAATAAAGTAGAATAAAAATGTCACGCCATTCTTCTGCAATCTTGCAGTCTCCCAGGAGTTGATCTGTCTTCGAGCCATTCAAGAAGTCAACGTGCCAAAGTTTTTACAGGACGACCTGAAGCTCTTCAACGGCATCGTGTCCGACCTTTTCCCTAAAACAAAACAGGAGCCAATCAACTATGGCACACTTGAAGAGTCCATGCGTAATGTCTGCAGCAAGAAAAACCTCAAAGATGTGGACGGTTAGTGTCTCTGGAAGTAGATGTTATATGTTTTAGATATGCAGGTGCCTGTGTTTTTAGGATGAGTAGATGAGTCTTGTGGTTATTGCAGGGTATATAAGTAAGTGTATCCAGCTGTATGAGACAACTGTGGTGAGACATGGCCTGATGTTGGTTGGACCCTCTGGATCAGGCAAAACCAAGGTGAGCCGTATACTTATCAAGACACTGTTTACAGTTTTATTCCCAGCTCTCCAATGTAGACAATTATTGTAGTTTTGCGGTGCAGAGTCTTGTACGTGTGCATTACTGTGTTTTAGTGTTATGAGATCCTAGGTGAGGCAATAACAGCTCTGAAGGGCCAGCCCTCTGTGAGTGGGTAGAGGCGGTTCAGATGTATGTCCTCAACCCCAAGTCTATCACCATGGGACAGCTCTACGGGGAGTATGACTTGCTCACACATGAGTGGTAAGTGATCTTTTGTTTTACACAAACGACAGAACAAACCAAACAAACAGTCAGACTTCTACGAGACACGTTTTCTCCACCCCGACAGGACGGATGCTATCCTCTCATCTGTTATCAGTGAGAAAAAGTGGTACATGTTTGATGGGCCAGTGGATGCTGTATGGATTGAGAACATGAACACTGTGCTGGATGACAACAAAAAGCTGTGCCTCAGCTCTGGGGAAATCATCAAGCTCACTGACGTAAGGTTACGTCTTGTCCCTGGGTTTTCCTCTGTCCCACGCGCATTCAGACATTCTGTGTTTTCTCCTTGCAGGTGATGACCATGATGTTTGAGGTGCAAGACCTGGCAGTGGCATCTCCAGCCACAGTGTCTCGCTGTGGAGTGGTCTACCTGGAGCCCAGCATCCTGGGCCTCGTCCCTTTTACAGAGTGTTGGCTGAGGCGAGTCCCTGAAGCCCTGAAAGCGTTCACGGAGCAGCTGGACTCTCTGTTTTCCAGGTTCCTACAGGTGAGAGGGGAGACAGAACTGAGAGACACCACCAGGGAATCTTAAAGCTTTTCACTGTAGGAGATTGTAGAAAGAGCTGCTTTTGCTTTTATTTTATTATTATTTGTATTATTCTGTACCTTTTACAGGACTCTGTCACATTTGTCCGCACATCAGTAAAGGAGGTCATCACCTCTCTGGACAGCAACCTAACCTGCAGTCTGCTTAAACTTATGGACTGCTTCTTCAATCCTTACGCCAAGAAACAGCTGTGTGCTGCTATTCCTTGTTAGATTAACCCCCATGAAATGAATATGAAATGGGGGTTATGAATGAATGAATGAAAATGAATATATATGGATACATATTTAGTGCTTTAGAGGAGCTGTACAATCTACTTCAAAACACAAGGTTTTGATCCACCTTAAAATCGGCACTGGTATTTGAATGATTGTATAATTACCATATCCATCTGTATGGTACACTTGCAAGGCAAATGAGAAAAATAAATACTGGTGGTAGATTTTCTTAGTCTTGAATAAACGGATACAGAAGATGCTCTGTTATCAAAAACATTGACTGAGTTTGTTCGGTTCAGTAATTAATGTAGTAGCGATCATGCTACTTGAGCAGTCAATAACATATTTAATGCATTCCACTAAACAACGTCGACTGAATGGATGTGCAGTTACTGATTTCTCCTCTAAGTTGATGAAAACATCTTTCTAGTACTTTTGTAAATGTGGATTTTGTTGACCATGACCCCCCATCAATCCTTTATTGTCTTGTAGGATAAGAGGCCACCGCCCCAGAATAAATTGGACCGTCTGAAGGAGCTGATTGAGCCCTGGTTCTTCTTCTCTCTGGTGTGGAGTGTGGGAGCCACAGGAGACGCAGCCAGCTGTAAGCGCTTCAGTGCCTGGCTCAAGAAGAAGATGGCAGAGGAAGAGGTCATATCAGCATCTCCACTTTAGCGTCCCCAGACCAAAATAATTCTATTGTCATTTGTATTGGCAGCTTTATTATTTCTTGACATAGGTATATTTTGATTAACGTAAATGTATTTGTCCTTCAGATTCAGTTATGCTTTCCAGAGGAGGGACTGGTGTACGCAAGGCAGAGTTTCACTCATCATTATTTTTGTGTTAATCCCCCAGATTAAGAGTGAGTCATTCCTGGAGGATATCAACAGCATTTTGAACTCTGGGAATGTTCCCAACCTGTATGCATCAGACGAGCAGGAGCGCATCCTGGCAGCCATGAAGCCAGTGGTGCAAGACCTGGGCCGACAGCCAACTAAAGCCAACCTCATGGCAGCCTACATCAGGAGGGTCCGCAGCAACATCCACACTGTGCTCTGCATGAGGTTGTCCAAAGCTCTGATCCAAAGTCCATCCACGCTCTCTCCCTTTCTTCTACTTCCACTCCTCTCTTCCACTTCTTCCTCTGCAGTCCTATCGGTGAGGTGTTTCGTGCGCGGCTGAGGCAGTTTCCCTCACTGGTGACGTGTTGCACCATAGACTGGTTCAGTGCCTGGCCAGAGGAGGCTCTGCAGGCTGTGGCCACATCCTTTCTGTATGACCTGCCTGAGCTGGAAGCCAGCCCCGAAGTCATGAGGGGACTGGTGTGTGTGTGTGTGTGTGTGTGTGTGTGTGTGTGTGTGTGTGTGTGTGTGTGTGTGTGTGATGCCTTGGTTAGATACATATAAATTACTAGCTGCCTGAAGAGAAAAGGGAAACATGTAAAAAACTGTAATCAAAAATCTAAGAGACTGAAACAAAATCTCTCCCTAATTGATTTTCTTCTCCAGACATTGATGTGTGTAAAGATCCACCAGATGGTAGCCAGGAAGTGTGAACATTACCTGGCTGAGCTTTCTCCACACAACTATGTCACACCCAAAAGCTACCTGGAGCTGCTCAAAATGTACTCAGATCTCATTGGACGCAAGAAGCAAGAACTGAGCAGTGCACGCCAGCGCATGATTGTAATTGTTACCAAGAGTCACGGAACTGATCATTAACACTATAACTGCATATATATGTGTGTGTTCTCAAGGAAGATGGAATTAAATTAAATAAACAAGGGAAACTAAGTTTTTCTCCTGTTGTTAACCTAAAATACCATTTGGAACTTCTTTTATGACGAACATTGATCATTTTATTTCAGTTTAGTTAAAATTACAACTAAAATATACCAGTCCTTATTCTCTATAGTCACCAGCATGTCATGCAATTGTATTAATACTGTATATATTTAAACAGAGAAGCAGAAACATTTATTTGATTCAACATTCAATTTATTTTCAATTGATTCAAATTGATAATTTAGAGTTTCCAATTAGCCAAAAGTGAATATATATATTTTTTTATATATATTCTTTTTGTGGGAGGAAACCTGAGTACCAGGGGAAAACCCACGCAGACACAGAGAGAATATACAAACTCCACACAGACAGAAAGAGGAAAGAATCTGTCTATGGAACCAAATACAGGGAAACATTTTCATCATTTGGAGGAAAAAGAAATTGAACCTGACCTCAAGTTTGGGTTTTGAACTTTGAAAAATTCAACAGAAAGAAATAAAGAAAGAAAATAAAAATAAGTGTGTTACCCCAAATGTTTTGGAAAAATAAAAACACTAAATTATTCCAGCACTGAATCTCAATTATATTTAACCCCAAAACAACTTTTCATACACTTATTTTCATTTTGAATATATTGTTGAATTTCCAGACCAAAACTTGAACTTTAAGGTTAAAATCTTTTTTTCAAATGATGTAGCACTATAGTAGCACTGAAATGGCTCTTACTGATAGCACTTTGAAGTTGAACTTTTGGACCAAATTGTACCTTCTTGATTCTTGTTGTTCTTATTCTTGTATGTAACCGTAGAATGCACTTATTGTAAGTCGCTTTGGATAAAAGTGTCAGCTAAATGTAATGTAATGTAATGTAATGATCAAAACTATTGCCCTGGATTTGGCTCCACATCTGTGAGGCTGCAGTGCTAACCACTGAGCCACTGTGTCGCCCGGAAGGAAGGAGAGAGGGAAATAAAGGGGGAGGGGGATAGGGAGGAAAGATGGATAAAGAGATACACAATGTATTGACAACGGGTCCTTGTCGATACGTCAACCTGAAACAAACAGATGAAATAAAAGACGTCCAAGAAAGACCACTATACTTGCCCTCCTCTTTTCTGTCCTTCCCTTCTTTCTCCTCCTTTCCTCTCTCATCCTCTCTTTGTAAAAACAAATAAAAAACATGAAATAAATAAAAAAAAATCATTAGAGAATGAATGTAAACAAAGAAATCAGTATGAAAAAAAAGATTGAAATTGATATTTACCTTTTTATAAGAGGGTTCAGACTTTCTCCACCTCTTCCTCCTACATTGTATAATACTTAACACAGCTAACACAAGGTTATACATGAAATAAAACATAACATTTCTAAAACAACTTAATACATCAAATAAACACATCTAAAACAACTTGATTCATCAAATACAACTTAATACATCTAAAGAAAATGCATCAAAAAAAGTAATTTAAATCTAAAACAACTTATGTGTGTGCAAGGCGAAAGTACCTTTTTAAAGAAATAAAGCGCGCGCGTGTGTGTGTGTGTGTGTGTGTTAGTTGACCTCCATTGGCTCACCATATCCTTCCGTGGGGTCCACTTCCATCGGTTCGTCCTCCGGGGGATCCACCTCCATCGGTTCGTCCTCCGGGGGATCCACCTCCATCGGCTTACCGGGGTCCAGGAGTGGGGTGGAGGCTCTTTGGAAAACAACAAAATAAGTTATCAGAATTATGCAGATGAAACACAATGTTACATAATCACATGTCATGGGGACTATTGTCCAATACAAGCACAGTACAATGAGTACATTGGACCAATCAATAATTAAAAAGCAGAATCTTCTTCAAGTAAACAAAGACGTAGGTAGTTCTTTCTTACACTGCACTAACTTTTAGACTAATATTTTATTCTCGTCTAATTCTATTTTAGTTTGTCTAAATTTCAGGTTATCTTGGCGCTTTAATGCTTTTAATTGTATTTCAATGTCATTTTGTGGTGTGTTTCTGTTGAACTTTTGATTTTGATGTTTAGTGGAGAGAATAAATAAGCTTACCGTCTCATGCCTCGCCTAAGGGAAGAGATGGAAGAAGAGGGGGAGAAGGAGGAGGAGCTAGAAGAAATGGGACTAAAGAAGAGACAAGAAGAAGAGTTAGCGGAGGGGGAGGCTGGCTTACGGGAAGGACCTGGGTGAACGGGCCGGTTGGGGTCCAGGACGCGTTGGCTCGCCTGAAGGTAAAAAAAATAAAATATAACTATCAGACCACTGCTCCACAACATGGAAACAAACACTATGATTCAGTCCCATATATATATATATATGTAAGTAGCTTAACAGTTGTATTAACGTCTGTATGTACACACTCTCCCTTTTCTTTTTCTGTTTGTTTTTGGTTTAGCTGATTGTTGTGTCTCTTATTTATTTTCTGCTATTATTAAATTGAACTTGTATAAAAGCATAAAAACGTGCAATGGACTCTAAAGTAAACACTTGTCTGGGAGATGAAATAATGTATCAATAAAGTGTTAAAATAAGCGTGTGGCGTTCAGGTTCTTGGTGTTCTTACCATGCTGCAGGTTGGACTGACGGCCTGGATGACCGCCGGTGAGAGGCCGGGCCAGAAAGCAACTGGGATCCGGACTCTCCTGTAGGGGCAATGATGGGCCATCTGAGGGTAAAAACAAACAAAAAACAAGAACATTATTATTATTATTATCCATCTGGAAGCTCTTACAGTTACACAGAGTACATCTCCAATCAGACTTTTTAAAATACATAGACCTAACAATGCCTTGTAAATAGACAGCTGTACCAATGTCTCCACAGCGGGGACAGGTAGCGTGTCGTACTAAACCTTATGTTTGATAAAACCAAGATTTCATTTTTTAAATATGAAAAACATCACAAGATTGTTGGCAATGTGTGAATTATGAACATTTTCAAACAATAAGGATTACATATATTGTCATGCCTGCATAACTTATGATCTGTATCACCTAGAAATTATATTTAATACAAGCAATCAATTCAGATCAATTGTTGACATTGAAGTCTGATCCATGTTGTCTGTCACTTTCAGTAAAGTTTAGAGAAATAATACAATCAACTTGTTTAGCTTGTACTCTTGAAAACACACACCGCTAGCTAGCTAACTGTCACATGGCTAATAGGCAGGTTGGGTCCTTACCTTGTAGTTTAGGGATGCTCGAGTTTGTTAGCTTGCTAGCTTAATAGTAGAGGTGCTGTTCTTCAGAAGAAGTTTAGCTGTTCTCTCGTTGGGGTCTTCAAGCGCAATGAGGAAAAAAGAGAGAAATTGTTGTCTTATAAAACATGCGTTTCCATGGAAGCGCTTAGAACATTCCAAATTCAATGACGTTATAGCCCGCTGCCACTGGGCCACGCCCCCTGGCTGCCGGAAGTCACTGACGGTGCCACGTAATTAATATGAGATATGTTTATTATTATCACCTTATGAAGTAGGTAACTGATAAATGTGGATAATATTGGGTCATGCATGGAGTGCAACTATGTTAATCAAGCATACATTCATATAAATCACAACCACAGCACCTTGTATACATTTAAAACAAAAACAAGTAAAACAGACCTTCATTGTTTTGTTTTTTCAACAAAAATCAACAAGTTGGCCTGCGTTACTTTAGTACATATCATTTATTTCATTATTATTAATGAAATAGGGGTTTGCAGGTGAAGGCAAGTTTGAAATATGTCCTCCTGTCGGCAAACTTGTTTAAAAATTAAATGGCAATTTTATTAAATTCTGTTTATTTTGTTTAGCCCAAAATCACAAACTACAAATTTGCCTTAGAGGCCTCCACAATCTGTACACATACGACATCCCTGTCCTGGGACCTCACATCGGATCAGGAAAAAAAAACAGAAAACTGAAGGGAAAAAAAACTTTCAGAGAAAAAAGGAAGAAACCTTCAGGATAGCCACCGAGGAGGATCCCTCTCCCCTGATGGGCTGAAGCAAGTTATGTCATGTGTACAGAATGAACAACATAGTTACTGCAGCTCACAATGCTAGCTTGTGTTGTGCTCTAACCACCGGCTGTTCGCCTTCACCAGAGACGTCTCTAATGCTGCACTCGGTCTTATCTTTTACGACTTTGAAAGGCAGTAATGCTAAACGTGGATGACACCTACTGTAAACAATTAACACAAGCGTTAGCACGAACGAGTCTGCTCCCCATGCAGATGGCCCCCAATGCACATGAGCTCGAGGAGCTGATGTTGCTGCTTTACCATATTTAAATGTAAGAAAGTTTAGCTTCGTTAAGTGACTGAGCGACATTGCTGTAGTACCGCAGCTGCCTTTATTTACCTTTTAGCTCATCGTGTCTGTAATGGAAGGTGCCTCTCTGTACGGGGCATACAGCTGGACCATGATTAAACGTTAGAAGCACATTTTTTATTTCTCAGTGTTTATTTCACCTCCAAGCCCAAACAGAAGGAAGGTTTAATATCATAAAATACATGAATCTGCATCACTTATGTACACATTTTCCCTATTTATAAATCTCTGCACATCTGGAGTAAATAGATAATTACATACCATAACCTATTTATGCCACACAAAAAAAATAATATATATATTTATATGTATATCATTGTCCCATTTTTCATTGCTGCATGATAGACTCAAATAGTCACAAGGTATAAACAAAGATTTGTGTGTTGTTGTTTTTTGTTTTAACTTTTTTTCAGTTGTATTGCACCAGTTGTATTGTATTATACTATATCCAAAGATATACAGGAAAGGGGAAGAGAGATGGGAGCAAAGGGCAAGGGGTCACATTTGAACCTGGACAGCTGCTAAGACCGTATGTACCCTAGACAGGTGGACACCTGGTTCACAGTTTAGCATCAAATATAACATGATGCATATAAAGTTCACAGCATTTCACTTTAAATGTTAAAGGAAGGCCAGTGAAGTCACACAAGGAAGCTCAGGGAAAAAAGGACTTTAGGATATAATTTAAGAGACATTTGAGAGTTTGTTTGCCTCTGGTACAGTAAGAAAAAGGCAAACTGGTTGATTATAGATGGTTTGCTAAGTTCTGGTTGACTGCACCGCTTTGGCAGGCAGTATAAGTTTCCTTCACACCTAAGGCTGTCTTTCTAGAACAAACTGGCCACTCTTTGAATTCCTAATGGTAGGAATATATTAAAACATCCATGAAAAGATGAAAATAGACCCGGGATTAAAAGAACAATTTTGCGTTTTGCATGAACTAAAACATGGGCTCAACAGCTTAGGTGTCACATCACTGCTGGCTCAGATGACAGATGGACTGTTGGCTTTCTACACCGATGGTCAGATATGAGTCAGAGCTGCCTCCTCAACGATGGAAACGATGCTTGAGAGTGAGCACATTTTAAGGCAAATATAATTAATCCAATTTATTGCACTGGATAAATAGTGCCTCTCGTGGGGGCTGTAGCCTCGAGTAATAGCGACAGTGTTCATAAATCAAGCATCTATTCCCACAACGATGTTTGTGTGTGTGTCTGTTCCCAGTGTGCGTACCTGCTGGCTTCACGGATTGACAGTTCTTTGGCAAGTGCCACACTTCACTTTTAACACAGTCATGATTTCATGAAACCAAATGGAGACAACCTTCATATGTCCAGTATTTCTCTTTAATCATTCCCCTTTTTCCTTTCATCCGGACAACAGGAAGAGTGGGATGAGGAGTGGAGGAGGTTACAGCATGGAAACAGACAGAAGTGTCGCCCAGAGCACACTATGTATAACACTACTCAAGACGATTGCATCTCTTTCATAAAAACAGCTTTGCTTGAATGTTCATATGCTAGAAGTGGGTGAAAAATGATTCTACCATGCACAGTCATTGTCTGAAGTTTGAAATATGTCACAGACTGAGGTGTTTATGGACTCCGTGTGTCGAGTGTTTTGGTAATTTTGAGACAACTTGTCACAGGACATTGTCCTGCTGTTCTCTTGACAACCATTGAAATTCCATTGTTAAACAAACACACACACACACACACACATGCATTCTGTCCACAGCGAGAACCAACATTCAATGGAGAAGCAATATAAGACAATGACCTTAAGGTAAAAGCTCAAACGTACTGGGAGAACTTGAAATGTCTTACCTTTTGGTCGTGACCCCCACATGTCAGGAGAAAACTTAACATAACAGATAAATCAAAATGGTCAGAGGCCTGCAGAAACCATAACCCTTTTTGAATTGCCCAATGGGACCAAAACCAGATTTTTTTGGCCTCCTAATCTCAGCTGTACACATAAGAAACACATCAATTTGTTTCCATGCTTGTGGGCCTGAAGACTCGTTTTCTGAAAGCCAAAAGGTTAAAGGACTAGTTTGACATTTTGGGAAGTTTGTTCATCTCTTGCTGAGAGTTAGATGACAATATTGATACCACTCTTACGTCTGCATGCAACACTTTAAGCTAGCCTGCAACCGGTTAGCTTGACATACAGATTGGAGAGGGTAACACAAATTGACATATGTATCTAGTTTATTTAATCAGTTCTAAATATTTACAAGAGATACGCAAAATGTCTATCCTTTAAAAATAAAAGAAGCTCAACACTCCTATGTGCCACTGAGTGAAAGTACACACTGATTGCTGCCTTCTTGAACCTTCCATTACACTTCAAAGGTAATTTTGTCTGAACTGTTATGACTGCTATGATCATATTCCTGCTCTGATTTAGTCCGCTGTGCTGACATGAAGGTGTCAGCAGTACGAGAACTCCCACCCACTAAAGTTTATTTGAGTTATTATATCAAACAATGGCCTTGACATCCACTCGTGACCCACGGTTCTCGCTACACTGACATTCCAGCCGCCGCTCACTCCGTGCAACGCAAATTCCTTCATGGTTAATTGGAGGTGAAAAATGATATATGAGATTATTTTCTTAGACTTTTGCACATGATAAATAACATCTACACAAAGGCCCAACTCTCCCAAATGGGCTCTATTGTTACCGTGGCAAGCCAATAACCACACATCACTATTTAATATCAACATGTCATGAGCTGTGGTAAATATGACCAAATTGCTGCTGACACATTTTACATATCATAAGGTCAAGTCCTAAAGTGACCTGACCTTACTTTAGGACTTGAGACACACCAGAGCGGTCACTGTAGGACCTGAGACACACCAGAGCGGTCACTGTAGGACCTGAGACACACCAGAGCGGTCACTGTAGGACCTGAGACACACCAGAGCGGTCACTTTAGGACCTGAGACACACCAGAGCGGTCACTTTAGGACCTGAGACACACCAGAGCGGTCACTTTAGGACCTGAGACACACCAGAGCGGTCACTGTAGGACCTGAGACACACCAGAGCTGTCACTGTAGGACCTGAGACACACCAGAGCGGTCACTGTAGGACCTGAGACACACCAGAGCGGTCACTGTAGGACCTGAGACACACCAGAGCGGTCACTGTAGGACCTGAGACACACCAGAGCGGTCACTGTACGACCTGAGACACACCAGAGCGGTCACTGTAGGACCTGAGACACACCAGAGCGGTCACTGTAGGACCTGAGACACACCAGAGCGGTCACTTTAGGACCTGAGACACACCAGAGCGGTCACTTTAGGACCTGAGACACACCAGAGCGGTCACTTTAGGACACATGTGTCAAACTCAAGGCCCGCGGGCCAGATGTGGCCCGCCACGTCATTTTATGTGGCCCGCGACGGCTTGGAAGGCATGATCACCACCGTGGACCCGTTTTCAGTCTGTCGCGGATCCGTTTCCGGTTCGTCGCGGACCCGTTTTCAGTCGGTCGCGGACCCGTTTTCAGTGGGTTGCGGACCCGTTTTCGGTTCGTCGCGGACTCGTTTTCAGTCGGTCGCGGACCTTTGCATGGGCAATATAAAAATCCTGTGATTTTATTTTGAAGGGAATTTTGAATGCAGCAGAGTGCGTCTATTCACACTCCTCAGTGCTGCGTTCACAACACACTTTACTTGCATGAGTTTACACACGCACTATTTGTGATAGTTCACTTCATTCCCGACCTTTTTTTATGTTTGTGCATGAAAGCACTGCTGAGTCTGTTAAAAAAGGCTGAAGTTATAAAATGATTATGTGTGTTGTATTACTTTGTGTCCTTAAGATGCACTTTGGGGTTTTTAATTGAGTGTAAAAGTGAATATTTCAAACTAGTTTTTTTGTGTTGGCATGTGAGATTCTGTACCATTTCAGGCTCAAACTGCACCATCTTTTCATTAAATCCATTTGAGAAGTTGAACATGTTCCTTTCTTTGGATCTCGGTTCATTCAGGGGTGATGGTGCAGCCAGACCAGTAGAACCACTGCCCCAGACCACATGCATGTTATTATTGGCTAGTTATGTCCTTCTCAACTGTGACAAAAAAAGCTTTGAACAAAGTTAATATAACAACGATTGTTTGATCTTTGTCTGTGTTATTTTCTTCTGTTTTAAGTTTGATCTTTGATAGAATAATGTGGGTTTATATTAGGGATGCAACAATACCATTTTTTACAAACCGATACGAGTACGAGTATTTTTATTTGTGTACTTGCCGATACCGAGTACCGATACCGATACTTCTTAGATTTGGTCTCCATGAAAGTGCAATTAATTTGGAGGCAGATTTTATTTTATCCTCTGCAGATTATGTCAAGCCTATAGTATAAAATTAACAGAAGGCTATCCCAAGCTTTAAACTTCTTGTGGAAGTCCCTCTAATGTCGGACCATAAAACGCCCCGTGTCCGGGTTCATAATGTAAGCGATAATATTAGGGATCGAGCAATTATATAGGAAGCTGTGTTCCAAGTTATGTTTCCGGTGCTTTTATTGTGGAGGGAGAAACGGAAAGGAAAAGAGTGGAATTGTGGGATATACATTACATTACATTACATTACATTTCATTTAGCTGACGCTTTTATCCAAAGCGACTTACAATAAGTGCATTCTACGGTTACATACAAGAATCAGAACAACAAGAATCAAGAAGGTACAATTTCGACAAAAAGTTCAACTACAAAGTGCTATCAGTAAGAGCCATTTCAGTGCTACTAAAGTGCTACTTCCTTTATTCAAGGTATAGTCGGAAAAGATGTGTTTTTAGTTTGCGACGGAAGATGTAGAGACTTTCTGCTGTTCTGATGTCAATGGGGAGCTCATTCCACCATCGAGGAGCCAGGACAGAGAACAGTCGAGACTTTGTGGAGTGTTTAGCTCGCAGTGACGGAGCTACAAGCCGATTGGCAGAAGCCGAGCGGAGCGCACGAGTTGGGGTGTAAGGTTTTACCATGTCCTGGATGTAGACTGGACCAGATCTGTTCGTTGCACGGTACGCCAGTACCAATGTTTTGAAGCGGATGCGGGCGGCCACCGGTAACCAGTGAAGGTCGTGGAGGAGCGGAGTAGTGTGGGTGAATTTCGGGAGGTTAAAGACCAGTCGAGCTGCTGCATTCTGGATGAGCTGCAACGGTCGGATGGCACCAGCAGGTAGACCCGCCAGGAGGGAGTTGCAGTAGTCTAGGCGCGAGATGACCAGAGCCTGGACGAGAACCTGTGCCGCCTTCTGGGTGAGAAGTGGACGTATTCTCCTGATGTTGTGCAGCATGAATCTACAGGAACGAGTTGTTGCGGTAATGTTGGCAGTCAGGGAGAGTTGACTGTCAAGGGTCACACCGAGGTTCCTGGCAGTCGGGGTCGGGGCCAAGACTGAGTTGTTGAAAGTAATCGTCAGGTTGTGAGTGGGGGAGACTTTTCCTGGAAGGAAAAGTAATTCCGTCTTGTCAGGGTTAATTTTCAGGTGGTGTGCGGACATCCATTGTGAAATGTCAGTCAGACAAGCAGAGATTCGTGCTGCTATCTGTGTTTCCGATTGTGGAAACGAGAGGATCAGTTGGGTGTCATCAGCATAGCTATGGTAGGAAAAGCCATGCGAGCGAATGACGGAGCCAAGAGAGTTGGTGTACAGGGAGAAGAGGAGAGGACCGAGGACTGAGCCTTGAGGGACCCCAGTAGTGAGAGGACAAGGTTCAGACACAGATCCTCTCCAGGTTACCCGGTAGGTCCGATCACTGAGGTAGGATGAGAGGAGGGAGAGCGCAGTGCCTGAGATACCCAGGTCCTGGAGGGAGGAGATGAGGATCTGGTGGTTCACTGTGTCAAAGGCAGCAGAAAGGTCCAGAAGGATAAGGACAGAGGAGAGAGAGGCTTCTCTCGCAGTGTGAAGCTGCTCTGAGACAGCAAGGAGGGCAGTCTCTGTTGAGTGGCCTGCCTTGAATCCAGACTGGTGAGGGTCCAGAAGGTTGTTCTGGTGGAGGAAGGAGGAGACTTGGTTGAAGATAGCTCGCTCCAGGGTTTTGGAAAGAAAGGGAAGGAGAGAGACAGGTCTGTAGTTGTTGACTTCTGACGGGTCGAGAGTGGGTTTCTTCAGGAGAGGGTTAACTCTTGCCTCCTTCAGAGAGTTAGGGAAACAACCAGTTGAGAGGGAGGTGTTAATTAGATGGGTGAGAAAGGGAAGAAGGTCAGGAGCAATAGACTGGAGGATGTGAGATGGGATGGGGTCAAGGGGGCAGGTGGTTGGGCGGGCAGAGGATACCAAGGTAAGAACTTGGTTGGGGGACAGAGGGGTGAAAGAGGAAAGTGAAGGGGAGGCGGATAATGTTAATGGAGATGTAGTTATGGGCAGGGGATCAGTGAATGAGGAGCGTATGTCATCTATCTTTTTAGTAAAGTAGTCGACAAAGTGGTTCGGTAGAAGGGTGGAGGGAGGAGGAGGACAGGGGGGGTCTAGGAGGTTGGAAAAAATGGAGAAGAGTTTTTTGGGGTTAGAGAAAGAAGATTCAATTCTGGATTGGTAGAACAGGCTTTTGGCTGCAGAGATAGAGGCAGAGAAGGAGGCGAGAAGAGAGTGATAGGCGTGCAGGTCGTCTGCGTGTTTGGATTTTCGCCATTTCCTTTCCGATGCTCGCAAAGTGGCTCTCTGGGCACGGACCGGGTCTGACAACCACGGAGCCGGAGAGGAATTGCGAACCTTACGTGTCGTAAGAGGACAGAGAGAATCAAGAGAGGAGGACAGAGTAGAGAGGAGAGTGTCTGTGGCACAGTTAGGATGCATGAGTGAGAAAGAGTCAGTTGAAGGAAGGGATGTCAGAACAGACGAGGCCAGAGAGGAGGAAGAGAGGGAGCGAATGTTGCGACGGATAGGTGCAGAGTCTGTTGCTGTGGGAGGGTTGTCAGTTCCCAAGAGTGGGAGAGAGTAGGAGATAAAGAAGTGGTCTGAGACGTGAAGTGGAGTTACAGTGAGGTTAGATGTTGCGCAGTTTCTGGTGAAAATGTAGTCAAGATGATTTCCAGCCTTGTGAGTCGGAGGTGAAGGACTGAGTGAGAGAGCGAAGGAAGATAGTAGGAGCACCAGGTCAGATGACTTCTCGGTCTGGATGTTGAAGTCACCTAGAAGAATGAGAGGAGGGCCGTTTTCTGGGAAATTTGATAGGAGGACGTCTAATTCTTCCAAGAAGTCTCCCAGGGAACCAGGTGGACGGTAGAGAACAACAATGTTCAGTTGAACCGGATGGGTAACCGTCACAGCATGAAGCTCAAAAGACAGTGGTGTAGACAGTGGAAGCGGGTAGAGAGAAAAACTCCATTTGGGGGAGATGAGTAGACCAGTACCACCACCCCGGCCAGTGGGCCTAGGTGTGTGGCTGAAGGAGAAGGCAGAGGAGAGAGCGGCAGGGGTAGATGTGTTGTCTGGTGTGATCCAGGTCTCAGTGAGAGCCAGGAAGTCCAGAGATTGCTGTGTGTGAAGGAGATAAAAAAGTGGTTCAAGTTACCCTGGAGCGTGTTTTCATTTTATTATAATTATATATATATATATATAAATGCATGTACAATATTTTTACACTTGAATAAACAATACAAAGACAGTTATTTAACAATATGTTCGGTAGTAGTTAAATTTATACAGTGTTACAGTTACAACCGGCCCTTTGAGGGCGACCATGATGCTGATGTGGCCCGCGGTGAAAATGAGTTTGACACCCCTGCTGTAGGACCTGAGACACACCAGAGCAGTCACTGTAGGACCTGAGACACACCAGAGCGGTCACTGTAGGACCTGAGACACACCAGAGCGGTCACTTTAGGACCTGAGACACACCAGAGCGGTCACTGTAGGACCTGAGACACACCAGAGCGGTCACTGTAGGACCTGAGACACACCAGAGCGGTCACTGTAGGACGTGAGACACACCAGAGCGGTCACTGTAGGACCTGAGACACACCAGAGCGGTCACTTTAGGACCTGAGACACACCAGAGCGGTCACTGTAGGACCTGAGACACACCAGAGCGGTCACTGTAGGACCTGAGACACACCAGAGCGGTCACTGTAGGACCTGAGACACACCAGAGTGGTCACTGTAGGACCTGAGACACACCAGAGCGGTCACTGTAGGACCTGAGACACACCAGAGCGGTCACTGTAGGACCTGAGACACACCAGAGCGGTCACTTTAGGACCTGAGACACACTAGAGCGGTCACTTTAGGACCTGAGACACACAAGAGCGGTCACTGTAGGACCTGAGACACACCAGAGCGGTCACTGTAGGACCTGAGACACACCAGAGCGGTCACTGTAGGACACATGTGTCAAACTCAAGGCCCGCGGGCCAAATGTGGCCCGCCACGTCATTTTATGTGGCCCGCGACGGCTTGGACCCGTTTTCAGTCTGTCGCGGATCCGTTTCCGGTTCGTCGTGGACCCGTTTTCAGTCTGTCGCGGATCCGTTTCCAGTTCGGCGCGGACCCGTTTTCGGTTCTTCGCGGACCCGTTTTCAGTCGGTCGCGGACCCGTTTTCGGTTCGTCGCGGACCCGTTTTGAGTCGGTCGCGGACCCGTTTTCGGTTCGTCGCGGACTCGTTTTCAGTGGGTTGCGGACCTTTGCATGGGCAATATAAAAATCCTGTGATTTTATTTTGAAGGGAATTTTGAATGCAGCAGAGTGCGTCTATTCACACTCCTCAGTGCTGCGTTCACAACACACTTGCATGAGTTTACACACGCACTATTTGTGATAGTTCACTTCATTCCCGACCTTTTTATTATGTTTGTGCATGAAAGCACTGCTGAGTCTGTTAAAGGCTGAAGTTATAAAATGATTATGTGTGTTGTATTACTTTGTGTCCTTAAGATGCACTTTTGGGTTTTTTGATTGAGTGTAAAAGGGAATATTTCAAACTAGTTTTTTTGTGTTGGCATGTGAGATTCTGTACCATTTCAGGCTCAAACTGCACCATCTTTTCATTAAATCCATTTGAGAAGTTGAACATGTTCCTTGCTTTGGATCTCGGTTCATTCAGGGGTGATGGTGCAGCCAGACCAGTTGAGAACCACTGCCCCAGACCACATGCATGTTATTATTGGCTAGTTATGTCCTTCTCAACTGTGACAAAAAAACAATACAAAGACAGTTATTTAACAATATGCTTGGTAGCAGTTACATTTATAGTGTTACAGTTACAACCGGCCCTTTGAGGGCGACCATGATGCTGAAGTGGCCCACGGTGAAAATGAGTTTGACACCCCTGCTGTAGGACCTGAGACACACCAGAGCGGTCACTTTAGGACCTGAGACACACCAGAGCGGTCACTGTAGGACCTGAGACACACAAGAGCGGTCACTGTAGGACCTGAGACACACCAGAGCGGTCACTTTAGGACCTGAGACACACCAGAGCGGTCACTGTAGGACCTGAGACACACCAGAGCGGTCACTGTAGGACCTGAGACACACCAGAGCGGTCACTGTAGGACCTGAGACACAAGAGCGGTCACTGTAGGACCTGAGACACACCAGAACGGTCACTGTAGGACCTGAGACACACCAGAGTGGTCACTTTAGGACCTGAGACACACAAGAGCGGTCACTGTAGGACCTGAGACACACCAGAGCGGTCACTTTAGGACCTGAGACACACTAGAGCGGTCACTGTAGGACCTGAGACACACCAGAGCGGTCACTGTACGACCTGAGACACACCAGAGCGGTCACTGTAAGACCTGAGACACACCAGAGCGGTCACTTTAGGACCTGAGACACACCAGAGCTGTCACTGTAGGACCTGAGACACACCAGAGCGGTCACTGTAGGACCTGAGACACACCAGAGCGGTCACTGTAGGACCTGAGACACACCAGAGCGGTCACTTTAGGACCTGAGTCTAGAGAGCGGTCACTTTAGGACCTGAGACACACTAGAGCGGTCACTTTAGGACCTGAGACACACCAGAGCGGTCACTTTAGGACCTGAGTCTAGAGAGCGGTCACTTTAGGACCTGAGACACACAAGAGCGGTCACTTTAGGACCTGAGACAAGTTTAGCATAGTTAGAATGACATGTAGTTTAGTTTATTGTTAACATTGGGATTAGTGGAGTAGGGGGCGGACCAGGGGAATCCGATTTAACAGTCGGTTGAGTCAAGACCTCCTCGTGGTGGTCCGCGGTAACGCCCTAGTAGCGGCAAACTTGACTCGTAATCTCCACAGCGTTCACTAGAGCGGTCACTGTAGGACCTGAGACACACCAGAGCGGTCACTTTAGGACCTGAGTCTAGAGAGCGGTCACTTTAGGACCTGAGACACACCAGAGCGGTCACTTTAGGACCTGAGACACACCAGAGCGGTCACTTTAGGACCTGAGACACAAGAGCGTTCAATGTAGGACCTGAGACACACCAGAGCGGTCACTGTAGGACCTGAGACACACTAGAGCGGTCACTGTAGGACCTGAGACACACCAGAGCGGTCACTGTAGGACCTGAGACACACCAGAGCGGTCACTGTAGGACCTGAGACACACCAGAGCGGTCACTGTAGGACCTGAGACACACCAGAGCGGTCACTTTAGGACCTGAGACACACCAGAGCGGTCACTGTAGGACCTGAGACACACCAGAGCGGTCACTGTAGGACCTGAGTCTAGAGAGCGGTCACTTTAGGACCTGAGACACACTAGAGCGGTCACTTTAGGACCTGAGACACACCAGAGCGGTCACTTTAGGACCTGAGTCTAGAGAGCGGTCACTTTAGGACCTGAGACACACAAGAGCGGTCACTTTAGGACCTGAGACAAGTTTAGCATAGTTAGAATGACATGTAGTTTAGTTTATTGTTAACATTGGGATTAGTGGAGTAGGGGGCGGACCAGGGGAATCCGATTTAACAGTCGGTTGAGTCAAGACCTCCTCGTGGTGGTCCGCGGTAACGCCCTAGTAGCGGCAAACTTGACTCGTAATCTCCACAGCGTTCACTAGAGCGGTCACTGTAGGACCTGAGACACACCAGAGCGGTCACTTTAGGACCTGAGTCTAGAGAGCGGTCACTTTAGGACCTGAGACACACCAGAGCGGTCACTTTAGGACCTGAGACACACCAGAGCGGTCACTTTAGGACCTGAGACACAAGAGCGTTCAATGTAGGACCTGAGACACACCAGAGCGGTCACTGTAGGACCTGAGACACACTAGAGCGGTCACTGTAGGACCTGAGACACACCAGAGCGGTCACTGTAGGACCTGAGACACACCAGAGCGGTCACTGTAGGACCTGAGACACACCAGAGCGGTCACTGTAGGACCTGAGACACACCAGAGCGGTCACTTTAGGACCTGAGACACACCAGAGCGGTCACTGTAGGACCTGAGACACACCAGAGCGGTCACTGTAGGACCTGAGACACACCAGAGCGGTCACTTTAGGACCTGAGACACACCAGAGCGGTCACTTTAGGACCTGAGACACACCAGAGCTGTCACTGTAGGACCTGAGACACACCAGAGCGGTCACTTTAGGACCTGAGACACACCAGAGCGATCACTTTAGGACCTGAGACACACAAGAGCGGTCACTTTAGGACCTGAGACACACAAGAGCGGTCACTGTAGGACTTGAGACACACAAGAGCGGTCACTGTACGACCTGAGACACACCAGAGCGGTCACTTTAGGACCTAAGACACACAAGAGCGGTCACTTTAGGACCTGAGACACACCAGAGCGGTCACTGTAGGACCTGAGACACACCAGAGCGGTCACTGTAGGACCTGAGACACACCAGAGCGGTCACTGTACGACCTGAGACACACCAGAGCGGTCACTGTAGGACCTGAGACACACCAGAGCGGTCACTGTAGGACCTGAGACACACTAGAGCGGTCACTGTAGGACCTGAGACACACCAGAGCGGTCACTGTAGGACCTGAGACACACCAGAGCGGTCACTGTAGGACCTGAGACACACCAGAGCGGTCACTGTAGGACCTGAGACACACCAGAGCGGTCACTTTAGGACCTGAGACACACCAGAGCGGTCACTGTAGGACCTGAGACACACCAGAGCGGTCACTGTAGGACCTGAGACACACCAGAGCGGTCACTTTAGGACCTGAGACACACCAGAGCGGTCACTTTAGGACCTGAGACACACCAGAGCGGTCACTGTACGACCTGAGACACACCAGAGCGGTCACTGTAGGACCTGAGACACACCAGAGCGGTCACTTTAGGACCTGAGTCTAGAGAGCGGTCACTTTAGGACCTGAGACACACCAGAGCGGTCACTTTAGGACCTGAGACACACCAGAGCGGTCACTGTAGACCAGGGGTATTCAACTAAAATTCTGCAAGGTCCAGTTTGAGAGAATATCCTTATGCAAAGGTCCGTAACATCACAATAATGTCTAATTTGCACTATATGATGTTGTGCTATACGTATTGACGTAGCCAACAGTTGTATTAACATCTGTATGTAGTCAACGACTGACTGTCAAATTAAATAAAGTACAATGAATTAATATCTAAACAATATTTATCATCGTATCATATTTATCGTTATTAGTCTGTCCATTGTTAAAAGCTCTGGTTAAGATTAGCTTAGATATATATATTATATAGATTACCGGTCCACATTTCTCTTTTGGAGCGCCAAGTGAAGTAACTTCTCTGACTCACGTACTTTTCCAACTATTGGGTCTCTCTCGGTCTTCTGTCGCTCTGTGTGTGTGTGTGTGAACATCTCACTCGAGTCGAGGGCGGGGCTTAACGCAATACACACATGTGATTGGTTGAGTAGGCAAGTGACAGGATTTTCAAGGTGTGTGATTGGTCGGAGTGTTTCCTGGACCGCTGAACGAGAGCAGCAAAGGCAGGAAAAGCTGCGCTGGTGAAATAGAAGCAATCCATCAACAGTTAATAATTCGGTAATAATAATTGGTTTTCGGTTCAGGGTCCAGAGACAACGGAGTCTGGGTCCGGACCCGGACCACGGTCCGCCAGTTAGTGACCACCTTTTTAAACTCTTGGCCATTCGATAAAAAGCTTCTTGCATTCTACTGTAGTACAATCATACTGTCTTATCCCCTGGGCCTCCTGGCTTCCCTTCATCGCCGAGTCTTTTATTGATATGCTCCCAGGATGCCCCTTTTAAACCAAAAAACCTCTCTGCTCCCCTAACTATTCTTTTATTTTTTTCTGTTTTGTGTTTGACTTGGTCAGTACAATTGATCACATACGCCATAAACAGGATCAACTTCTCCACTGTCAGTGCTGTATCGGTTTCCTCGGACAAACCTTCCTCTGCTCTCAAATCTTGGTTTGGTGTCTCATTTATTTCCCTTTGTCAGTGTACTCTCTTCACAGCCTCTGAATAGCTTAAGTTATTTCCTGTTTTAACCTGTTGGATTTGCACAGCTCTCTTCCTGACCTCACATCCATCATATATGTCACCCTGTGTTGACCCCCACAATTACAACATTTATCCTGTCCTTACAGTCCTCAACTCTGTGATCCTCTCCACACTTGGGGCATCTCTGTTTTCCTTTACAGACTGCTGGTATATGCCCATACCTCTGTTTCCCTTTGCAGACTGCTGGTATACGTCGATACCTCTGTTTTCCTTTACAGACTGAAGCTATACATCCATACCTCTGTTTCCCTTTGCAGACTGCTGCTATACGTCGATACCTCTGTTTTCCTTTACAGACTGCTATTATATGCCCATACCTCTGGCATTTGTAGCAGCGAAGTGGGGGAGGGATGTAGGGCCTCACCTGGAAACTCATACATCCTACTTTAACTCTCTCAGGAAGAATGTACCCCTGAAACTCAATAAGAACAGATAAGCTGTCAAACCTTTATCCATTAACTGTTCTTAGTATCTTTTCATTCTGCTCACTTCTCCCTCATACATACTCCTTTTGAGTTTTTTGACAGGAATACCTGTTATCACCCCACGTGTCACTCGATTCTCACCCAACAATCTTTTTTTCACTTATCATTTTCTTACATATACTTTCTATTAGCATAGCTTTGTTTTTCTGTTCTTACGTTTTACATATTATTAGCAAGTTTCCATCCCTCAGGACTTAAGCCATTTCCACCTCTCCGATCTTCTTTTTCACTTCCCTAGACAGGGCTATTGGGCTAAGACTGATCTTCCTTTCTGAATTTAAGGATTATTTTAAATTCACCCCTCACCATTTTCTTGCAAACCACTCTATTTCCTTCATCAGAACTGTTGTCCCTGGAGAGAGAGAAAGATGGCGGAGTGAGCAGTCACGTAGTTTGAGCTCTCTCAACTCGGCGACGATAAACCCTCAAAAACCATGATTTAAATAAATAAATCCAATATAATATAGAAGGGAATAAATACGGAGGTCGGATAAACAAATAAAACCAAGACAGAGGTGATAGAGAAGGAAGAAAATGGAATCAAATGCTGACAATGAAGTGCGTGGTGAGAGGAACGTGGCAGGAACAGAGCCAGCTAGCTTAAATCAGCTAATTGACTTGCTAACACCCATAGGCAAACAACTGGACGAGGTGAGAAAGGAGGTTAAAGAAGTCAAACAAGGGATAAGTGATGTGAGGAGAGAGGTTAAGGAAGAGTTCGAGAGGATCCGGAGAGAAACGGAAAGTAAATTCGAAGGGATTAATGCCGCCATGAAAACACAGCATGACAACATGGAGGAAGCTCAAACGCGCATAGCTGAACTGGAGGAATGGCAGACAGGAGCAAAGAGTGAGATGCTAACGATGACGGCCCTGACCCGAAGGATGAAGGAGAAAATGACGGACCTCGAGGGGAGGTCGAGGAGGAATAATATACGCATTTTTGGGGTACCGGAGGGCACGGAGGAGAATTCGACAGGCAAGTACCTGGAGCGCTTCCTAACCACCGAACTCGAATTGCCTGGGGACATTCCACTCCAGATACAGAGAGCACACAGGGCCCTGGCGCAGAAGCCACCTCCGAACGCACCCCCCAGATCAATTGTAGTTAACTTTCTACAATTCGAGACCAAAGAAATGGTGCTTAGCCATGCATGGAAGAGGAAGATTCAAGTGGGAGAGAAGAGGATTTTTTTCGACCATGATTATGCAACTGAAGTGGTTCAGAAGAGAAAGACATACGGGGCCATAAAGAAAATACTGAAGGAAGAAAAGATACGCTTCCAGACCCCGCTGGCGAAGATGCGCATTCACTGGCCAAGCGGAGCCAAGACCTACGACAGCGCAGAGGATGTGGCGAGAGACATGGAGGAGAGAGGATACGAGGTGGGTCTCACGGGAGAAAAGGCTGCGACCGCAGAGAGGGAAAAGATACAAGACCGGGCAGAATGGCAACAGGTGACCCGAAGCAAGACGGGGAGGACGGCGGCGGCCGCTGCCAGGGAGAAGCTGAAGGGCTTTCAAAGAGGGAAATGGAACTGACGCGCGGGCCTGAAGGGGTGTTTTAAGGGACATGGAACCCAGCTGGACGGCCTATGAGGCATGTCAACGGACCTCTGCTAAATACAATGTAGCTGATGCCGAGAGAGAGACTGAAACGACAGAGTTGGACATATCTAGACAGAGAGGAACCCTACAGAATGGGTTTGTTTTCAGTTCTAGCGAGGGGCCCTTTCTGAGAGGAAGGATTCCCCCTCAACCTACCAACGGGACTTGGGGGAGAAGGTTGTATTTTGTTTTATTGCTTATTATAATTTCATGTTATGTTTTATTACACGTTATGCAATTGTAAATGTTCCTTGTGTACTCAACCTACTGTTATTCAGGTCGCTTAATAGGGTTATTGATTTAGGACTAGATGGGTACGACTGTTAGACTGGTGTCACTTAATGTCAATGGATTGAATACCCCCAAGAAGAGAGACAAAGTTATGAGGAAAAAGAGATAAGGGATAGGGAGGGAAGATATATTATTGTGAAAGGGAAGCTCGACAATGTGAAGGTTACTCTGGTGAATGTGTATGCGCCCCCAGACTGTGATAAACATTTTTTTAGATTGCTATTCGATGTTATCGCAGCGGAAACAGAAGGGATCTTAATTTGTGGAGGGGATTTGAATGTAGTTTTAAATTATAGCATGGACACAACGAAACTCAAAAATACAAATATCAAAATACGTTATTGGAGGAGATGGGATTGGTCGATATATGGAGGTATCTTCACCCTCTAGAGAAGGATTTTACACACTATTCGGCGGCGCATAAAGTTCATTCTAGAATAGATTATTTGTTTGTGGATCCAGGAAATGTTCACAGGGTGAAAGATTGCCACATAGGGGGTGCAGATGTGTCCGATCATAACTCTTTGTGCCTTGACATAGGCATCAGTAACCGAAGAAGAATAACTAATTGGAGATTGAATGTGGGTCTACTGAATAATGATCAAAGGAAGGACAAATTCAGATTGGAAATACAGAACTATGTTATGGAAAATGACAATGGGATGGTGGAGCCAACGATGGTTTGGGACTCCTTGAAGGCAGTTATGAGAGGCAGATTAATCTCGGAATCAACCTACGTAAAAAAAATGAAGTTAGAAACGTACACGAAAAATATAGAAAAACTGAGAGAATTGGAAAGAGACTACCAGAATTCGGCGGGCTTGGACACACAAAAGAAAGTTAAACACATAAAACTAGAGATAGATAAACATCTAACAGAGGAGATGGAGCGGAAGATTCTGTTCTGTAAGCAAAGTTATTATGAGATAGGCCCGAGAGCCACTAAACTATTGGCGAGACGGACCCGTAAGCAACTCGCTACTAGTCAAATCCATAACATTAAGTCCTTCTTAAACACACTAGACCTACCAAAGATAGGACAGACACAGAATGATACCCTAACAAGGGATATTTCAATAGAGGAGGTAGTGGGGGCAATAAACAGTTTGAAAAATGGGAAATCTCCAGGGAGTGATGGATACCCGGCGGAATGGTATAAAACATTCAAAGACGAACTGACTCCGCTGTTAGTTAAATCGTTTAATTGGACACTACAAAAAGGCAAATTGCCACCAACATGGACAGAAGCAATAATAACGGTCATACCTAAACCGGGGAAAGATAGGGAATTAAGCGGAAATTATCGACCAATATCATTATTAAATGTGGACTACAAGGTATATACATTACATTTCACTGACGCTTTTATCCAAAGCGACTTACATGATATGCAGTAGACACAGCAACGGTGAGCAATTAGGGTTAAGTGTCTTGCTCAAGGACACAGACTGGCTGAGCCGGGGTTTGAACCACCGACCTTCTGATTGAAAGACTGACTTGCTAACCACTGAGCCACAGTCGCGCCACCTATTATTGCTAGACGATTACACGACTTTACGCGGGATTTGATTGACGAGGACCAAACAGGATTTGTGAGCGGGCGACAGACGCACGATAACATTAGGAGGACTCTGCACATTATAGATCAAGCAAACAAACAGAAAAGAGACACGATTCTGGTTAGCGTAGATGCCGAAAAGGCGTTTGACAGGGTAAATTGGACTTTCCTATTCACAGTGTTAGAGAAGTTTGGATTCAACGATAAATCAATACAGATTATTCAGACTCTCTATCAACGACCTACAGCTAGAATCAAAATAAATGGAAGCCTATCTAACAAGTTCGAGCTACAGAGATCAACCAGACAGGGATGCTGTTTGTCACCAACCCTGTTCGCATACTTTATTGAACCACTGGCCCAAGCCATACGTGAAAATAGACGAATACAAGGGGTGACAGTACACGGAGCGGAACATAAGGTCGGCCTCTTCGCAGATGACGTCATTGCATTCCTTGAACGGCCTAGTGAATCGTTGCCTGAATTGTTAGACCTCTTGAACGCATATGGACAGCTATCAGGATACAAGATAAATATAACTAAAACCCAAGTGCTCACTATCAATTATTCACCACCAAAGGAGATCAGGGAAAAATACAATTTAAATTGGAATCTAAAGAAAATTAACTATTTAGGGGTAGAAGTGACTAGGAATTTATCAGGACTATATAGGGCAAATTATGATAGGATTAACCGAGAATTATTAAAAGATATACATAGATGGACCACCCTAACACTGGATTTTAGCTCAAGGATTGAATTAATAAGAATGAATGTATTACCCAGACTTTTGTATTTGTTCCAAGCATTACCAATAGAGATACCTCAAACACAATTCATAGCATGGGACAGGATGATATCCAGATTCATTTGGGGGGGGGAAGAGGCCAAGAGTGAGATTCAGAACTCTCCAGCTAAAGAGGGAGAAGGGGGGCCTGAGCCTGCCTAACCTGAAAGAATACTTCCACGCGGCCCAGCTGAGATATGTGCATAGTTGGTGTAAACTGGATTATGAAGCGAAATGGAAAGAAATGGAAAAATCATTTGGAATGTGTCCGATACAGAGTATAATAGGAGACAAGGAAACATTTAAGAAGGTTAGAAATCAAATGGATTCGATCACAAAATGTACCTTGGAATTATGGTTCAAATTACTTAGACATAATAGGGCGGAGAAGAACGCAAATTTATTGAAATGGGTGGCTTTTGATAGCAGTTTTAAACCAGCTGGGCGCGGTGGGGGATTCGGACGGTCGGCGGAGAAGGGCATTACGGCATGGTGCACACTGGTGGAAAAGGGGAGGATAAGGAGTTTTCAAGACTTGAAAACAAAATATGACCTGGATGGGCGGGAATTCTACAAATATTTACAGATACGGGATTACTATGGGAAACGGATTGAACAGGAGCTCTCTCTAGAAGTGAACAAGGTGGTACAAGTAATGATTGATGCATATAAAGGGAACCGGGTTAGGACTATAACTACATTATATAAGGCATTGATGGATGACAAAAACGCGACAGGGTATATAAAAGAAAAATGGGAAAGAGAATTTGACATGGAAATATCTGAAGATGAATGGGATAACATGTGGGAAAAACATAGGACAACAACCTGTTCGCGAGCCTGGAGAGAGTTTTCCTGGAAAAATCTGATACGGTTCTTTATCACACCTAAAATATCAAATAATTATTCTGAAACAAGAAAGTCATGTTGGAGGAATTGTGGGTCATCTGAAGCCAACCATGCGCATATATTCTGGAATTGTCACAAAATAATAAAGTTTTGGGGAATGATTCATAGGATAACACAAGATATTCTGGGATACAAATTTCAAATGAATCATAAACTGATGTATCTGTGTATGCACACAGAGAATGATGTACATGATGGGGACTTGTATCTATTCAAGATACTCGTGGTTGCAGGTAAAAAGGCCATTACAAGAAAATGGGGGACGGAAGACATACCCACTCAGATCCATTGGGTGGACACAGTTGGGGAAATAAGCATTATGGAAAGACTGACACACAGGCTACGGCTGACAGGATCACGGATGGACAGTAAATGGGAGAAGTGGACTCTATGGCAGTTGACACAGACTTGAATGACAGCAGGTTTTTCATTTTTATTTCTGGTTGTCGATGTTGTTGATGACTTGTATTGTTGTACTTATTGTTGAATAAAAAGAAAATGGTAAAAAAAAAAGAACTGTTGTCCTCCAAACTTCTCTTCAGATGTTGACTCCCCTTCATAGTTCCCTCTCTTTGCCTGTTCTCTCCCTTCTTTTGTCCTCCTTTCCCACTAGAGACTGGAGTCCAGCCATCAGTATCCCCATCAGTAACCCCATCATCAGGGGCGTTTCTAGGATTGAAAGAAAGGGGGGCTTAGCCCCTAAGGTTGCTGAATGTTTGCGCGCGCAGCATGCGGCAATTTTCTTTGGGCTCATTTGGGGCTGTGGATATCCATTGTTTCAGACAGTTCATAGATTGGTTCAATCAGAAAGAGTGTGATTTTTCTCTGTATCTTTGCTTGCATTCATTCAGTATAAGATAACAGAAGAGACAGAATTTCAGGGTCATTGTGAAATTTGACAACACAAATATGAACTTTTCTCAAATAGAGAGAAATTTAAGCAGGTAACAATCGTTAACAACTACAGATAGCCACATTCTGTAACTACCTGTACTTACAATGTCACTCCGTGCATCATTTACTATGAGCTAAACTCCTCGGCTGTAATCCTGCTGTCTTGATGAGAGACGGTACTTGGCAGAGTGAGAAAGCCAGCGCAGCAGCGACGCAGACTCCCCAAGGTCCTAGTGCCCGGGCTTTTATTGTTAAGTATGATGAGAGGCTATTGGATTGTAATTTGAAGGGGGAGAAAACATACAAACCAGAAACGCACTCACATATGTAGCATGTTAGAGTTATAAATAACACATGTTTGTTCACACGGGTGAACAAACATGTGTAAAACAGTAGTTTAATTTAAAAAAAAAAAACAAATCCCAATAATTATTTGGCGGGGCTGAAGAACATTTTAGGGGGGCTTCAGCCCCCCTAAAACAGGCCTAACGACGCCCCTGCCCATCATCATCCTCATCCATTTCATCCCAATAGGGGGCCGCGGGCCTATCGTTAAGAATCACTGCTTTAGATCATGCATATTAACCCGCTGTGACAGCACACAATTTCACATTACCACACATCTGCAAGGGCTCAATGATGGTTGAGACAGCTATATCGACCTGAATCATTACCAGGTAGTATGGGAACTTCTCTGGTCAAACGATGCCTGCAGTCGATCCTTTTTGTGCCCAGATCTAGAAAAAAATGATTATGTGTATGGTTTCACTTGTAGCTAACCACCGCAATGTGACTTGTGATGCCCACAGTACCATAGCAGCTACAGCCATACAGCCATACAAATTACTAAGGGTCTTGTGTTCTACAATAACTTGAAATTGTCCAACTTGATCATGCTAGTAGCCCTTTATCGTGCAAGTAACCATACATGGTAATTGTCCTCACACATATAAAGGGTTACGGCATGTTAAATATAAAAAATGGGGAAATGCTGAGGAGAAAATAACATTTTGTAAACAGCAAATCGGTCTGTTTCCCTTGAATGACTTAATGTTTTCTGGTGAAGGAAAGGGAACAAGTTGAGGTTTAGTTGCAATCTATCTGAGCTGTGTGATTGGCACATTTTTTAAATACAAAGCTTTTCTATCTCACTCACCTGAGTCGTCAACCACAGTCTGTTCATGACAATGTCAGCGAAGCCTCGTGACCCATTGACCTTCATGGGTGGAGCAGCTTGAGTGTCCTGTAGTGACATTGATTTATCATAGGATAACCCAGCTGTTCTTGTTCACCACATGTCAGAGTCAAAGCCACAGCTCCTGAGAATACGTGTTTTTTATTTTAATAATAATATAAGTCTGGTTTCTCAGCTAGAACTACTACCAAGAAAATGATAATGCGCGTATACACATGAATGATGCGACCTGTGCACCTTCAGCTCCTTGAGGAGTTGGGTCATGGTGTCAGCAGCCGCAGACTTTCTACATACAGGATGGTGGCACCTATCCTCACATTCCAGCCGGAGTGGTGTTGGGAAGCTCAGTGCTACAATGTCTGGTGCCTCAACCGCTGGTGACTCTTTGTAATCTGGGATGTCATGGCCATCAACACCAGGCCAAACCTTGATGCATCGGATGTCCTGTCAGGTCATAAATGAAAACAAATGACAATATATTTACATGTTTTTAGTCATTTACAAAACTGAAGCAGTAACTGTGTTGAAGCCAATGCAAAATGCTCATTTATCAGTAATAAAATAACTCATTAAATATTGTGCATGCATTTTGTGATAATCGGGGTACTGTCCCAAAACCAATACTTTTTTACTGTGTGGGCTTACTTGATGGAATGTGTTCATCTGTGCAATAATAATAAAGTGTATTACTATGTTCTTTGACAGACTATTTCCACCACAGTAGGCTGCACTGCTAACGTCGTTCAGACTTTACTCAGCACTGATATACAGAGAGAGGCTAGCTTAGCTAGCTAAGTTAATGTTAAACATTACTTTCCTAGCATTATGTTAATTGTTAACAAGCTACTGACTTAGTGTGAACTTGTAATGCCTCTTTATGATTATGTAGCTACACCAACAAACACAATATGTCCACAACAACCCTACTGTAATAGACTTATGATGTTATCTGAGGTACACATACGAAATCCGCCGACCTTTGACCCTAACAATGTGGATCGTGGTTATCTGGATCGTGGTCCATGCCTACTACTCATTACATGAATCATTTCTGTCATATTCATTGAATGTGCTGTAACTCTGTTATGTTGATTCTGGTCACATGACATCTATTGCTTCTGTCCATCCGGGGAGAGGGATCCTCTGTTGCTCTCCTGAAGGGTTCTTTCTGTTTTTTTGGGGGGAGTTTTTCCTCATCTGATGTGAGGGTAATTTTGGGCTATACAAAATAAACTGAATTGAATTTTAGAAGAGCATGTTTTACTTGTTCTGTATTGTTCTCACTTCATAAGGCCCTAGTCGTTTTTCACACCCTTACGTTGCATCCTTTTAATGTGGGCCCTTACTGAACTCTTAATGAATTATTGTATTTTTTGGTGTGACGCTCGTTATTGCTGTGAAGGACCAGGGTTTAGCAAAAACTGGGAAGGCAGGGAAATGTGGAAAAAATAAGGATTTTATTTTGCCCAAATAATACAGTTCTCGGATGGGGAACAAAGTCTAAAAGTAACAAAATGAGAACAAACATCAACATAAGTTAGTTCACTTTATGAAACTCATTAACTAGCCTTTAATACCAACATAGCGAGGGCTACAGTGGAACAGGAGACACCCCTGAGCCATCTCCAATTGCAGGCTATGTAGCAGTCGGTGACTCCTATTTAATTGGAAGGGGAGAGGAGACCTCTTTCCTTAGTGGCGTGGAATAGATTGGCTGTTGGGAACACCCCTCTGACCGAGGTACCATGGTACGGTCCAATCACCCAGGCCAGTCTGATTAGCCAGGTGCGCTGCAGCAGCGCCAGCCTCTTGATGGATCGTCCGCTGCAGGTAACTTTGATTGGGCATTGGGCCTGCTACTGTGATGGCTGGTTCCAGCTGTCACAATTGCCATTCAGTCTAAACTGTCATTAAGTTATTTTTAGCTAAACATAGCCATGCTCAGCTGTTCCACAATTTGCATCATTTTTGTTGTCTGATTCAACTAATCAACAGCTACCTTGGAATGAAAAAAGTATGTCAGGCTGTCCAAATACACCAAAATGCTTAATAACTAAATAAACTGGCCCAGGAGTTAGAACATTTTACCAACTGGTGGTCAGATTTCATACGATGACATTTTGCAGCGTGGAAGGCCAGAAGGATTGCACTGTAACCCTTTAAATGTGATGCTAGGGAGTGGAATGTAAATATCAGTTAGCTTTCTCAAAGCTGAACCCCCAATAGAATGTTGAGAAATTAAGTAATTCCTGTGTATATCACTCTGATATCACTACTGATACATGGGGGTATAATATAATATAATCTGGCCTGAGGGGTATGAATTGGTCATAATATACAACTGCGCCTCAGGGGACCCGTCTGTTAAGTTCAGACGACACAACGGTCATCGGCCTCATCAGGAACGGTGATGAGTCCGTGTACAGACAGAGGTTGAACAGCTGGTCCTCTGGTGTGGTCCGAAAACTGTGGAGATGACAGTGGACTTCAGGAAGAGCTCCCCAACACCTCCCATCACCATTCACAACAGCACTGTTTCTGCCCCCCCCCCCCCCCCCGCCCCCCCCCCCCCCCTCCCTCCGGCCCATATCCCTTTCTGTCATATTCATTGAATGTGCTGTAACTCTGTTATGTTGATTCTGTACACATGACATCTATTGCTTCTGTCCATCCGGGGAGAGGGATCCTCCTCTGTTGCTCTCCTGAAGGTTTATTCCCCTTTCTTTTCCCTGTGAAAGGGTTTTCACTACTATTTTTTGGGGGAGTTTTTCCTGATCCGATGTCATATGTGTACAGATTGTAAAGCCAAGACAAATTTGTATTTGTGATTTTGGGCTATACAAAATAAACTGAATTGAAAATTGAGTAATATTAATGTTATTTATCACTTTTTGTCTATTTCCCTTTTCTGTTGAGAAGATAACAAGAGTTTTGTTGAGGCACTGCTGGCCTTTCAATGTCATTTATAAATGTTTGTTAAGCATAGTCTTCACTTTAGATGAGGTCACAGAAAGTAGTAACTACTAAATGAATCATGAATTTCAGTATTAAAACACGTTTATAAAGTGCATATATAAATCATATATATAAATAAATGCATGAATAAATTCCATTTAAATCATTTTTTTTATCATTTACTAACTAAATTATGTTATTAATCATCTATAAGTCCTTAATACTTAATTTACAAATGGGGACTCCAATTCAATTTTCAATTCAGTTTATTTTGTATAGCCCAAAATCACAAATATAAATTATCCTCTGAGGGCTTTACAATCTGTACACATACGACATCCCTGTCCCGGAACCTCACATCGGATCAGGAAAAACTCCCACTAAAAAACAAGGGGAAGAAACCTTCAGGAGAGCAACAGAGGAGGATCCCTCTCCCCGGATGGACAGAAGCAATAGATGTCATGTGTACAGAATCAACATAACAGAGTTACAGCACATTCAATGAATATTAAATTATTCATGAGTAGTAGGCATGGCCACGACCCAGATGACTATGATCCACGACAGCAGACGGAGGTAAAGATGAAGGGCATCAGCAGGGCCACCATGGAAGGGAGCAGGACCGGCTTCAGACATCCACGATCCATGGACGCTTGAGGAGAGGAAGCACAAAGGCTCCCGAGAGGAAGTAGAGTTAGTAATGAGCATTAAAGAGACATTAATTCATCTAGAAGTATAGAGAGGAGAAAATGAGAGGGAGAAGAAGATATAAATCCCTCGGTGTTTCCCTAAGATGCTCCCTGGCAATATAAGTCCATAGGAGCACCCCAGGAGCACCTGAGGAGGGGAAGAGGAGGAGAGAGAGAGGCCAGGAGAGAGGAGCTCATTGTATCCTAAAATGTTCCCCAGCAGTCTAGGCCTATGGCAGCATATCTAGGGGCTGGACCCTAGGTCCGACCTGAGCCAGCCCTAACCATACGTACTGTCAAAGAGAAAAGTCTTAAGTCTACTCTTAAATGAGGTGACTGTGTCTGCCCCCCGGACTGAAAGTGGAAGCTGGTTCCACAGAAAAGGAGCTTGATAACTGAAGGCTCTGGCCTCCATCCTACTTTTTAAGACTCTAGGAACCACAAGTAGCCCCGCATTCATTGAGCGCAGCTCTCTGGTGGGACAATATGGTGCTATAAGCTCCCTAAGATATGATGGTGCATTACCAATTAAGGCTTTATATGTAAGAAGAAGGACTTTAAATACAATTCTCTGTCTTACAGGAAGCCAGTGGAGATCAGCCAATACAGGAGTAATGTGATCTCTCCTCTTAGCATCGATCACTTAACCCAATCATAAAACTCATAATTGGCAAGCTTATTAGTCAAGAATGAAACATTTATAACGGCGTTTATGAATTGCTTACTAATGAGTTAATAATGAGTATTCATGTTGGAACAATGCTTTATAAATGATGATTTTAGTGTTTATTCATGCTTTACTAATGCTAAATGGTGTGTACGTATTATAAAGTGCTACCGATAGTTTGGATTGATTGAAGCACAAACAATTGGGGAAATGAAATACTTCTCCATTGTCAGTATATTATCAATCACAGAGTGAAACAGACAGGAGAACCAGCAGGAGCTCAGTAATGTACTGCTGTGGACAGGGGCAGCGAACCTGTT
Source organism: Cottus gobio (assembly GCA_023566465.1). NCBI lineage: Eukaryota > Metazoa > Chordata > Actinopteri > Perciformes > Cottidae > Cottus > Cottus gobio. Next base: position 23,717,184 of record CM042230.1, read on the forward strand.
ATACCCATCTATGCTCTGGTCAAAGCAACAAACTCCTTTGACAAAAGCAGTAATTTGACCTCAGTCTCCGTTTAGGAAGCGCTGCATGATGGCAAAGTAAAGCAGTGAAGATATTCTAAATATAGCGTACACCAATTTTTTCCAGTGACTACGATATATTTTGCATTTCATGGCATGATAAATACGGCGCGTGTGTGTCACTGTGGCCACTGTAAAGCTCTCATGGATTTGCTGTGATAAATCACTTATATTAATGCCTCAAAGCAGAGTTCACCATGTGAGTGCAGGTTTTTTTAATACAGGAAATAATAAATCACCTGTTCCTGACTGCGAGGCCGCCCCCTCTACGTCGGAGTAAACTGCAGTGTCAAAGCTGATCCACACAGGGGTAGTCTTGTTTAAATTGAGCAGGGCTGGATCCAATGTCATGCATCTAACTTGGTGATATTTGGTTACAGCCATCCTGTGTTCCAGGGTCAGAGGTCAGGGTCAGACTTACAACAGAAGCACAGGAGTCTTGCTTTAGAACACATAATCAGAGAACTGAAATTTGACTTTTCCTAAACTGTGGGAGTCGCCTTCCTCGTAACGTTCTACTGGGGACTGTCAGCAGGTGCAGGACTGAAATAAAACGTGTTTTGGCTCAGGCAACGGAGGCCATTGTCTCAAAATCTGCACATGAGTTGGATCTATTGCAGAGCTAAATGTATAAATGTATTATATTACATTGCCCTGCAGACGTGTTTGTAATTGTCTGGTCACTGTGTGAACATTGTTATTTATAGCTTTTGTTAGTGAAGTGAAGCAGCCGGCTCCAGACTGGGTGAGTCAGTGGAGACATCTGAGGATCACTTATAGCAGGACCGGAACTTTCAATGGAAGTCCAAAGCATGTAAGACGTTGTGCAGTTTCCTGTGATCTCACCTCTCTGTAAAAAAGTAGTCCAACTTGTTGCACTAATTGATTGTTAATAATGCATTGGCCAAACAAATTATCTCAAACCTGTGTCCTCTAAATATGTAGAAACATTGCCTCAATCTGTTCAGAGGTGATGTAACAAATGTAGTGGTTAGTGGATCGAATGCCGTCTGTAACTTAACTAGACCGATCAGCCTTTCTGCAAGCAGTTGGAAAAGGAGTAGGGAGACATTTAACGCTTCCAAACTAGGTCAAGCTTTATTTCTGGACTACAGGCTGGTTCAAAACAGAAACTGACAGACGAACGGGAGAGAGTTCAGCTCAGACATTTCAGAAATGCAAAGCACAGCAAAGGATGGGACAGTAGCAGATTATAGTAAATATTAAAATAAATAAATGGACAGTGCACCAAATGAGGATAACCTGTCTGGCGCTGAATTACACCCAACAAGATGTCACAAGATGAAAAATACATGTAACGTTATGACTAACCGACATCTTTCTGGAGAGCGTACTCATCCTACTTTTTTATTTTCAACACAAACAGGAACATAACATATAAACTTAATGAACTGAAATATATACTTTGATTACAGCTGAGATCCAACAAATACAAAAACGTACAAGCGGCTCTGCCTCTGAAAAAAGTTAAATTATCTGTTGGCCAGCACCTTTGAAGCACTAAAGCTGAGCTTTGTGGAAACCTGCACGAGTAAACTAGATTTTGAAAGTATCCAACCGAGAAAAATCCCGCCCTCCCTTCAGCTCTCCCTCTAAAGCCACTCCCCCAAAACACATGAACACACACTGCCTGACTACAGCTGGAGGACATTGTCATCGCTAACATGCAAGATAACACGTAACACTATCATAATGAATATAAACAATGGTCATGTCCATTGTTAGAATTCCCAGCTGAGAGGATGTACAGGAAAAGCATATATTTTGCGCAGATATCCTATTTTTACTAATATTACTGGGTATATTCCATATCGCAAAAACACAAATATTGACAATTTGTATAATTTATGAATATTATTATTATTTTTATACGATTTATTTTTTATTTTTTTATTTTATTTTGGTGGGTGGTTCCAGGGCCCATGGCCCTCTATTCAGCCATGGTGTTTTGCATCTCATTTTCAGCAAGAAAGTCAATAACTGTATTTCCAAAAAAGTCAAACTTTGCCTTTTAGTAGGACTAATTTGCTATGGCAAACTAAGTCCACAAGTCCGAAGAAGCCGGACAACTTTTGGAGAAAGAGACCATAAACTGCTTATAAGAAGGGGCATATTGTCCGTCGTCATCTTGGTTTTTGCAACCAGATTAGACAAATGTTGGTGCAGCTACAAGTAACCGAGTGTTGAAGGAGACCAGAATGTTACAATTAACTTTCATGAATTGAAAACATACTGTGAAAAGGTCAAACAAAAACACAGACAACCCTGTGGTAACGACCTGATAATTAAGCAAGGAAGTAATAATTTCCTAAATGAACATCATGCTGTATTGAAGAAGACTTGAAACTAGAGATTGAGACATAAACTCATGTTTACAATGTTTACTGAGGGAATACATCAAGAGAGAAGTAGAGTCATTTATATAGACTTCTATAAAACCAGAGGAGTCGCCCCCTGGTGGTCAGGAGAGAGAATGCAGCTTTAACACATGAAGCATAGACTTCTATACAACCAGAGGAGTCGCCCCCTGGTGGTCAGGAGAGAGAATGCAGCTGTAACACATGAAGCATAGACTTCTATACAACCAGAGGAGTCGCCCCCTGGTGGTCAGGAGAGAGAATGCAGCTTTAACACATGAAGCATAGACTTCTATACAACCAGAGGAGTCGCCCCCTGGTGGTCATAAGAGAGAATGCAGCTTTAACACACGGAGCATAGACTTCTATACAACCAGAGGAGTCGCCCCCTGGTGGACACTAGAGAGATCCCAAGATTACGGTAATCTCGCATTGGCTTCACTTTTCAGACTCAGAGGTCTGCACTGACTGAAGCAACTGAATAGTCCATCACAGAGACAGCTTGGTATCTGTTATATGTCTTTTTTAGCATGAAGTGATATACGGTAGATAAGTTTTATTTTTGCTATGATATGAGAAACAGTGTGGTGATATCTGAGCGAAAGGAGAGAAAGAACAATAAATGTGGACTGTGTGTGTGTGTGTGTGTGTGTGTGTGTGCGTGCGTGCGTGCATGTGTGTGTGTGTGACCATACATGGATTGACAGCGACAGACTGCTGCAACAGCTGAGTCTCAGCCCAGATACAGTACAAAGGTTATTGCTAATAATACATGTGAAAACACACATACACATACACACAAAATTTGACTCATTGCACCTAATTTCCCATCATTGTTGACACTTATTTTGTGACTTTTCCATAACACTTGTTCTGTTGGCACTGGTCAGCTTACTCGCAACCTCCAAACTGGGAATGGAGACTAAACCAGTCAGAAACCTTGCAATATCCATAATAACGCCAAGAAAGCCATGTCATTGGTTCAACCTCTCCGTACCCTTTTCAGTAGGAGCAATGTGACACCTTCAAGACCCAGGAAGCATTCGACAAGGCGAGAACATGCTCTGTCTGTTGGAGGAAGGATGGTGCGTGAGTGACGGAGAGGAGCCAGAAGACACAGTTACAGTGGAGATAGTTCGATCAGTGGAGGTATTTCTCCTGCAGCCGTTGGACGTCTCTCAGGGAGAAACGCAGCGGTGGCCATCGCTGACTGAAACCTAATCCCGGCTGTTGCATTTCGGCAGAAGAAACCAGAGGTGGCCAGCGACAATCACTGCAGGACGAGAAGAAAACAGGAAAGGGGACTCGTGGGAAAACCGGCTCTACAAGGTCAGAGAGGACAAAAGCTCAACTGGCCTTTCTTCAGCGACAAGAAAAACCAGCAGAGCGACCGCTATGTGTCTTTGGTTGCATTGTTTAGCTGTTGCCTAACTCCTGTGCACTGAAGCTACCAGCAGATACGAGCAGTGCCGAGTCAGGAGGAGGAGTGCCTCCCGGATTGAAGAATTTCCTGGTGGGGTTTCACAGCGTCTACTCATTTGCAGTCTGTGGAATGCTAGGGGCCAGCTGTCTTTTCATACATGTTATACAGCACACTCTACGGATGGCGAAAACTTGCAGCTAACGCTAGTGGACTATTTCTAACTACACGGTCAGCATTTTGGGATTCTTGGATCTGGATTTGACCTCCATCAGTGCACCAATGGTTCCATTCTTAAAGCTTTGAAAAGATTTGTTCAGTTTGTTTAGATTGATTGGTTCCAACCAGCCATTTGGACTTCATAGAGTTGTTTTGTTGTGCAATAGCAGTAGTCCAAGGCATTAATTCTATGCATTCTATACAGGATTACAGACTTAGCACATGAAACAGTGCATGCTATTTAGTCTGAGGTGGATAATCTACTCAAATACGCTGCTGCATCCAGAGTCAGCAGCAGTCCACATTCACACAGTGACATTCAGTTAAGTTTAGATCTGGTCAGAGGTTTGGATCTGGGTCCAGATGTTCCTCAACGCGGTGCTGGTGGTCCTGACGGACCTGGCGGCTGGGCTCCTGGGTAACACCGCCTTCCGGAAGCACTTCCACCTGTTGCTGTCAGTGGTCGTGATGTTCGGCCCGGCCCTGAGCTTCTGGGTCTCCCAGCACAGCGTCTTTGCCAAGAGAAGCCACTTCCTCTACAGGTGAGGCTGACTTCCTCTTTACTTCCTGATCACTTGTCTTCTTTCAACCAGTGGTGTTGTTGCGCCACTGAGGCCCTGTTAACACCTGGTTTTAGAACGCTTCTCCACGTGGTCTTGAGTGGCCACTTGTAATCAGCTCTCACTTTTGCTCTATACATAAATAACCATAAATTCCGTTTGCACTAAATGCGTTGTTTGTTTTTTAAGTCGGAGGCACTTCCTGTGCCTATAGTCTGCTGGAAATGAAAAGAGGAAGGACAAAATGTAAACAATACAGACTATTCCTTGGCGCGTTCCAGGCCAACCAAATCGGCGAAGACGTTTGACCCCTGTAATGTGTCTATGTACTTTTTAAAATGTGTTGATGCCTTGTGTGAATACTTACCTGTTACTGTTCAAAGAAATTTTTTGCAACTTTGGAGAAAATGGCAACGCTTCCAGTGGCTTTTTAGAGCTTTCTGAAAACTGAAAACAGTGGCCTGCTGCGGCCGGAACGAGGTTGGTGAGTGTTAGAGAACGTTGTGGGCCGTAAAAGCAAAACAACGAGCTAAAAGATGCTGAAAAGCTCTGTCGAGTTGAGGGAAACTGCCCAGTGTGATAATTTTCTGGAGGTTCATCAATGGGAGCAACCCCTTTCACATTCTTGGCTCAGTGTTCATATTAATTAAACCATAATGATTAGTTCAACCTCAACAAAGAGGGGTGATCATCCACACATTGAATACATTTTCCTGGAGCTGAAAGATGATTGCCCACAATTATTTTGACTTTTTTCCCCATTGCAGTGCCTTATTACACTAATTCTGTACGCACACTGACATTTTTTACTTTGACTAAGTTTACTATGACATGCTGAATGCAGTGCATACTTCAAACTTAGCCTACTTCAAATTACATGTGTGTCGTATAAATGAGTACACAGCATAACTTCTAAAATGGCTTACTGAATCCCCCAGGAAGTCTTGATTTTTGATTTGATTTAAGACTGAATGAAGATCGATAGTAACTTAAGTACAATAGAGCCTTCTATTGTCAGGCTGCTGTGTTTGAGTATTCTTTACTCAATATGTTATTTGTTCAAATTAATTGCACATTATTAAACATGTGAGACTCTGGTGGAAGACAATGGCTCTCTGTGTTTCTTATTATTAAAAATAAAAACATTTAAAAACTTTAACAGGGAAAAAATGGATGAAACTAGTGATGAGAGTACCCGGTTTAAAATCTCTCGTCACATTGCCATACCTGGCATGCTTTGTGCAGCGCATCGGTAGCTTCCCATACACAATGAAAGGGAGCAAAGTTTTTCACCAGTCTGGTCTCAGTCTTCTCTGACTCAGTGTATGTGCTCATGAGCAACTAGTTCCTCGGGTCAGGGATTGTGTGATCATCGTGAATGACTCGTTCTTCAGCTCTGGGGGACTGAGAGTCAATACAATTACATCCCTTTCTCACTTATGTCCTGATGTTTAACTACTGTCACAATCTAATTTTATGCAATTCATCCCATCACGTCCAGCATCCTCTAATCTAAAACATCTCTCCTCTCCTTCCTTCAGGATGTTCTTGCGCTCTGGTTGGGGCTGGACCTGCATCTTTGTCGGCTCCTTCGTCTTCCTCCTCTCCTTCTCCGTCCGCCGCTCCCTCTCGCTCTCCTTCCGCCACCTCTCTCGGCTCGGGATGGCTGGCGGGCTGTGGCTTGGTTTCTGTAAACTCCTGGACCTTCTGGAGAACGCCACTGGAAGCTGCTACGAACCTTTACTCAGCGGCCCAGAGCAGCCTCTGTTGGTGCTGCGAGAAGGGGAGAGTAAGTCCCTGTGCCTCAAAGCTGGCATGGTGTGGAGGGGGTATGAAGTTTCAGAAGATGTCTTTCTCCTTTGTCTCTGCTGCCTGCTGCTGGCTGAGGAAACCGCCGTGTTTGGCCCTTATCTGACCCTGGGTGGGACCTCAGGTGCCCCTCTGAGGATCCTCTTCCTGTTCTGTGTTCTCCTGCTCTGGCTCTGGCTCTTTCTGCTGCTCTGTCTCTTGGCATACTTCCCTCAGTTCCCCACTCAGCTACTAGGGGGCGCTCTGGGGTGCCTGAGCTGGAGGGGACTGTACCAAGGCTGGTATCGCCAGGGGCCCAGCTGGTACTGCCCCGGGAGGCCCGGACTGGGACTGCTCAACACCAAGACTGAAGCGGAGGCACAACAGAGCCTCGATAACTGCAATTAACTGAAACTTCACAATGACACAGATGCATAAAATAATGAGCTCTATGTGGTTGTTTGGAGGCGACTGAGATGACCTGTCCATCTGTGTTTGTTGTCCTCTTGTAACCGTAAGGCCAGATATGCTGATGAAATTTGGAACAAACAAATGGACTTCCCAAAATGTATCTGTGTCTCTCTATGCAGTATGTATCAAACTTACTTTTCTTTTTCTAATGTAAAGCAAATGCAGCAAATACCTGCTAGAGTTATCCAAAGGCTTGGGACTCTTTGTGGTTGTTTTGTCTCTTTACAATGTTATGAGTCTCTTTGTGGTTGTTTTGTCTCTTTACAATGTTATGAGTCTCTTTGTGGTTGTTTTGTCTCTTTACAATGTTATGAGTCTCTTTGTGGTTGTTTTGTCTCTTTACAATGTTATGAGTCTCTTTATGGTTGTTTTGCCTCTTTACAATGTTATGAGTCACTTTGTGGTTGTTTTGTCTCTTTACAATGTTATGAGTCTCTTTGTGGTTGTTTTGTCTCTTTACAATGTTATGAGTCTCTTTGTGGTTGTTTTGTCTCTTTACAATGTTATGAGTCTCTTTGTGGTTGTTTTGTCTCTTTACAATGTTATGTGTCTCTTTGTGGTTGTTTTGTCTCTTTACAATGTTATGAGTCTCTTTATGGTTGTTTTGTCTCTTTACAATGTTATGAGTCTCTTTATGGTTGTTTTGCCTCTTTACAATGTTATAAGTCTCTTTATGGTTGTTTTGTCTCTTTACAATGTTATGTGTCTCTTTGTGGTTGTTTTGTCTCTTTACAATGTTATGTGTCTCTTTGTGGTTGTTTTGCCTTTACAATGTTGTTCAGTCGCTTTGTAGTTTATATTTGTCTCTTTACAGGGTCGTTACGAGTCTCTTTGTGATTGTTTTGCCCGTTTATAGTCATTGGGCATCTCTTTGTAGCATCTATCCAGTTGTTGTGTCTTTGTAGTGTTTCTCCTTGTCTTTTTGTCTCTTTGAGTGGCATTTTGTAGGTGAAAGACAGAGAGTCCCCTGGGCCTGTACCCAATAGGCCCATTGAGTAATCCATCCATGATAGTATATGATTCTCCACAAGACAGGAATTCTGGACATGAGACAGTTGCCATTTAGATACAGGCTGAAAAAAACAAATACTGAGTTGTTTTCATGGATATGTGATGCATATGAAATAACTAAATCAAGTCAACAAATAATACAATAAATGGAGAGCTTGTGTAATGAACCACTTTAGTTATGTGAAGCTTTTAAAAAGATTGACTTCTAGACTATCAAACACCCATGTGGTTCTGTGCCAGTTTCTTATTTTGCATGAGCATATGTATTGATATAATACATTGTCACAGCATCTGAACAGACAAGTAAAGATGCTTGTTGAGTTCAGTTTTCTCCACTGCATTGATGTCACTTGTGTTTTGAGACTGATTAAAAAGTCCACTTTCCCTGGATCTTGGTTCTATTAACACAGGTCTCTTAACCCAGCTGTTGCATATACAAAAATAAGAAATGACACAAGATCAGACATTGATTGTAGATATCACACGAATCTTCTGCTTGCAATATCCTAAAACTTGCTCCACATTGAGCGAAATCTGTTGCAGTGTCATACATACATACATACCTGCAGTGTCAACTTTTTCACTGTGGGAGAACATGGGCAAAGAGAGGCAGCTCTATGTAAACAGAGGGAATTATATATTAGTGCACCACTGGCCGAGCAACGTCTAAACAGTGAATGAACAGTAAGTAAGCTCTGTGGCCAACACATGTTGAGGATACATGTTTTCTTCAGCAAGATAATCTTTACAAAAGAACACTTTTGTAGCGTAAATACAATCGCCAGCTGTACAAAGCTAACACTAGACTATAATATAAACTACACCACAGTCACATGACTTCATGCTAACCGGCAGTTATACCCAAGACTCGCCGGCAAGAGAAATCACTTTGTTGAAAAGACTGAACACCATTTTCCTCCTAAATTTGTTTTATTGATAAAACGTCTCAACACAGAAAATATATACAAAGCATCAGCCATCAAACAGCAGAAAAGAAATGCTGCCTGGACGTCTGACGCAGCAAGTGAGACGTTTCACAGCGCTCAAAAGCACTGGGAGGTCGCACCATCCCGATATTAAACAAGACAACATTAAGCTCATTGTCTGGAAAATGTCGATAAACATTTGTGATGGATTATTACTGTTGGTTGAAGTCAATGAAATTATCTTTCCATACGTTTACATTTTTAACTTTGTGTATGAGAAATATTTAAATAAAAAAACAGAAGAAAATTCCTTCATTAAAAAAATGAAAAATACGAGAAGACATCCTGATAAACTAGGTCAATTTAATGACCATCATAGATTAAACAGGAACTGCATGGCAAATGATAGATAAGGCAATGTTTGAACTTTTGTAGCTTTTGCTGGTGTCACCATTTTATCATCACATGACAGTAGAGTAAGTTCTTTAGTGATCGTTAAATGGTGAAATATTGGAGAAGATTCAGCGCGTCAAGCCAAAACTTGGAGCTCTGGTTTATAAACCGTGTCCACTGCACGTCACTGATTATTACATTTTTTTTTTATATTACCAACATGGTAAACATTAAAATCAAGTGAATCTTTGTGTGTACTTTTGAATATATGAACATGAGACAGTGAGCTGAAGCGGGGCCTTTTAAAAGGTGTCCATGTGGTATTTCATAGTGGGAAGTACAAAATCCTAAAAAAAAAGAAGAAATATTTAAGCTTTAGGGAGGGATCAGAAGAAGACCACCTATCAGGAGAAGGAGGGGATAGGGGAGTTAACAGAGTCTAGGGGTTCCCAGCGAGAGCTCATCATGGCGTCGTAGAGCTCCTCGCTCCTCTGCATGAAATCTTTGTTCCATTGCTCCACGTCACATTCGGGGATGGGCTCTGTAAAACACAGCAATGATTTTTAAACACATGCACGATGTCAGAAGTTTAAAAAAAAACACGTTTAACACTTAACGCCTTAGTAGCTTACGAGATAGTGATGAGCAGGGCCCCTCTGTGGCACCGGACCACCCTGAAATTATTAAGGCTCACCTGTGAGGTCTTTACTGCGACTAACTACCATTACATACTAATATATATATATATATATATATATATATATATATATATTAGGGCCGGGACTTTAACGCGTTAATTAAGATTCATTAATTACGGGACTTTAGCGCGTTAATTAATTACGCAAAAAATAAATAACATAATTTTAACCACACTTATTTTTGCACCGCGGAACGTTTTTCAATGAATGAGTTTCGACAGACCGATTATACTGGAGCACCAACTAGCGTTCTCGACTTCCGACAACAACAAACCACAGTGAACATGAACGAAGAAGCTGAAGAGACCGCTTTGCTTGGCCCCGTGGATGGGAAATTTTATTTTTAAAAAACGAAAGGATGGAAGCGTCGACAAGAGCATGGTTGTGTGCAAGCTATGCAACAAGGAATTTGCGTATCACCGCAGCACATCGAGCCTCAAATATCACCAGAACGCAAAACATATAGGAGTTAGCGTGGACCTTAGCCCGACTCCGAGTAAAGTTACAAGGACCCACTGTAGCTATTGGTACACTTAATGGCAAACATTGCACTGGTCTGCTGGACTGAAACAAATAAACAATATTTTGTTGATTAAGCTTATGTATTCAGTCATTATTCAATGGTATACTAAAAATCCATGTGAAAAAAATTACTTCTCACTGTTCTCAGGTCAAATATTTATATGCAATTAAAATGCGATTAATTTCGATTAATTAATTACAAAGCCTCTAATTAATTAGATTAATTTTTTTAATCGAGTCCCGGCCCTAATATATATACACACACACAGTACTGTGCAAAAATTTTAGGCAGGTGTGAAAAAATGCTGTAAACTAAGAATGCTTTCAAAAATAGAAGTGCTAACAGTTTATTTTCATCAATTAACAAAATGCAAAGTGAGCGAACAAAAGAAAAATCTAAATCATTTGATGAAATTAAACTGTTAGCACTTCTATTTTTGAAAGCTTTTGCACAGTACTGTATATATATATATATATATATACACGTGTGTTTTAAGCTACCAGCATGATAATACAGGGCTGCAGATTCCTAATTTAGGACTCCTAAAACCTGGATTTGCTCAGCATCTTTGCTTCCTGTCCCCTCGTCTCAAAGCCAGGGAGTTTTTGGTTAGATGTCTAAAGGTCTATGGTCAACACAAGCTGAACTAAACAGGGAAGTATTATAACCATTTGTTTGCCACAGAGCTTATTTTCTGGAATAACCCAAATTCCAATGTAGGAATCCAATTGGCTTTTTGTCGGGGGAACCAGTGTGGTGCCAACATCGGGGATGGTATTTTCATGATAAAAAGGGTCTTACCTTCTGAATTATCCTCGTCTACATCGCCGCCTTCCTCGTGACTCTGATGGGGAAGATATGAAACACTGGGAATTATTTCTCAAACACAGAATCATACCACAGGACCAAAGGGGTATACATCCAATTATGTCCTCAGGTCTCTTTGTCACTGTGAGGCTTCAGGAACAAACTGTGCCTGACAAAGAAACAATCCAGCACCAATCAACTTGGTAGGTATTTTGTTACAAACTATTTTTCTGCTTCTCTCGCTAACATCCTGGACCAATCTCTCTACTGACTGGTCACTGTACTCCTTTAAGCATGGGTGTCAAAGTATTTCCCTCACCTCCACAGCTCCCGACATGTCAGCGGGCGGCATCCCCATGGGAGGTGGTGGCGCCGCGTGGCCTGGTGGCGGGTACCCATAGGGCCCATAGTTGTAGTTGTAGCCACTGCCGTAGCCGCTATTGTAGCCACTGTTGTAGCCGCTGTACTGGTCATAGCCACCCCACTGGGAGTAGTAACCCCCCTGACCCCCGTTGCCCTGGTTGCCATAGTAACTGGACTGGGGCTGGTTGTAGTTGCTGTGGTAACTCTGGCCCTGGCCCCCGTGGTAGTTGCTCATCTTCTGGCTGCAACACAAGAAATAAAACACAGATCCATTAACACTTGAAGGGAACCTTTCACGAAGCTCAGGTCTTTGATTCCAGATGGAACTAAAAGACATCGGTCAGCACATTATACAGTACATATACATACATACATATACACACACAAATTACTTATACTACCCTATTTCTCATACTGTAAACTAATATTTAAAATCCTACTTATAATAATATGCATGCATGTATTACATATGTAATATGTTTAATGTAGGGCTTAATTACATGGAATTATTTTTTAGCTTGAGGACCTGAACATCACTGCTGAGAAGCTAAAAGCTGCTGAACATCAACTCACATCCATTTCACCTCAATATCAATATCAAAACATTATTAAGCAAACAACATTCTCACCTGATTAACCCGACTAATAAAATCAAGCCAGTTACATTAAAGTGAATCACACAAACCCAAAACCTTGTCAGCGCGTTGTTGAATCCACAACTTTAAATAATGTTTAATATAATACATTATATAAAATGTATAGACTGCATTGTAAAGATGCCAATGATTCCATCTGATCTTTTACATTGACATGTGACTTTTCCTTCACAGGACAAGGCTCACATGTCCCAGGAACATGTGGACCAAAGAACAACGTCATAGCTCCATTATTTATGTTTTTAATCGTGTTTTATTGACAATTTCCTCATTTTTCACCCGATTGAGCTTTTTTTCAGGGTCCCCCAAGATACCTGTTTTTCATTTTATGAGAAATTCTATAGGTTAGAATAATAGAAGAGGACTTATATTTGCCTTGTAAAGTTGTATTTTAACATATTTTGATGAGAAGTATTTTTATCAGGTACTTTATATTGGGTGAAAATCACCCGACATTAGTGTTTTTTTTACGTTAGTGTTCTAGGGTTAATGAGAATGTGAGCAAGTCAACGGCTGCTATTCAAATCTATAAGTCAGCAGGTTTTTTTCTCGCATTTTCAAGACATGGTGCATGAAATCTTGGGAGAAGTGCCGTCTAGCTGCATGGCTGTGCGCCGTTGAGTTTCCTCACTGGCGACTTACCTCTTGGCCACGGCGATGCTGAGTCTGAGCGGCTTCCCCCCCAGCATGGTGCCCTGGCACTCCTCGATGGCCTTCTTCTGCTCGCCCTCCTCCCCAAACTTGACAAAGCCGTAGCCTCTGCAGGTGAAACGACAGTGAGGCGATCCTCTCTGCACCGACACACACTCCATACTTGGCATTCAATAAGCCACTTATGAGAAACAGTATATAATGGGTATTATTATGGTAGAACTGAAACTTGTTGTTTTACTTTTAACATGAGGTAGCATCACTTGAATTGTGAGTTGCTCTTGCTTAGCCTATATGGGGAAAACAATAGTTTTAGCATAAAAGACGGAAAGTGAACATTTCTTCAGCCATTTTGTTTGGAAAATAGATGGAAGATGTACTGGTGGTCAACGTCCATTTAATCATTACACCACAAAAACCAGGAAATATGTTATATTATTGTGTATTTATGACAATACTATTCAAACAATTAGTACTTTTAACATTTCTGAAGCCAGGTCGCTGTCCAGTCCACCTCTATGAGCTGACGTACCTGGAGTATCCATACTGGTCCGTGACTACTTTGGCTCCCTTGCAGGAAAGGTACTTCTTGAAAACTTGGTGCAGTTGGAAGTCGTCCACCTCGGAGGCCAAGTCGCCCACAAACACTGAGAACTCTGGCCTGAGAGAAGGAAAAACTTAAAATATTCTTACTCCGTATACGCCGATTATCCAGCATTAAAAAAAAGGGGCAGCTGGGTTTGCAATTTTCTTTGCCATTTTCCCCAGTTTACCTAAAACCAGACAAATTAATCTGTAGTTTTCTGATGTCTGAAGCATAAAAACTTCTCATTTCTTTAAAAGCACAACTAACATCATCAGCGTGCAGTTTTATACCGTTAAATTAACAGTTAGCCGGTCTTCTCAACTCTGAGAAGGCCTGCTACTTGATCCCACTGGTTAAGATAAGCTGAGTTTCTGCTCAGGCGGCAGATGAGCTGCTAACTGTGAATACTGAATTACAATATAAAAAGAGTCTGATTAGGTTAGCTGTTTGAAATGGTTACGCTCATCTTGGGGGGACAATATGTGAGTGTTACGTCTCCTTCACTCAGACACGTAATGTCTGTGACGTTACGTTGTACATAAGCATTATGTACTTAAATCAAACAGCAACATGAAAGTTAAGTGTGAATCACATCTTACCCTGCTTCTGGCCGTTTTCCGTAGGTGGCATAGTTTAGCTTAAACTTCCGGGGCTGCACGGGGAAGAGAAAACACACACACTGAGCCAAACCTTGATTACCATCGATGTGTAGTATAGCACTGAAATTGCTGAAAATGGAGAGTGGCGTTATTATGGTTGTTGTTATTTGGGTTTACATACCTCCACCACCCAGACCAGCCTTTAGCCCATTCCTCAGTTAGTTGCTACCAGAGACTCTATTCACCAGCGTCAAACAAAGTGCATTTGTGTACAAGCAGCTTCGCAGCAGCAGGTACAGGCCGGTGGACAGGGGAGCCCAGTAGCTTGGCCGGCTCACAGGGGTCAACAGTGCTTCAAATTCAGTAGCAAGCATCGAAAAGCTCACAACTCGACACACCACTTGACTTTTGAGGGTGTGTATTATTTTGTTTAATACATTACCAGAACCTTAAGAAAGAGTGCTGTCACAGCAGCAGGTATGGAATATAGTTCCACGTAGTACAATATCTGAATCAGGTATTTAGCGTTGCTTCTTTGTAAACTGTTTGTTTAAAGTCACTGGGGAAGCACAGTAGTTGTAGAGAAACAGAACATCCAACAGATCTGTTGCATTAACAAGAATCTGGTGCGTTTACAGAGCAAACCTCATACTATATACACTATATACTATTGAATTAATGTAACAAAAAGAGGACCAAAACTAGTGGAGCTCCACTATCCACAGTCAAATCAACAATTAAATACTGCTTGATAACATAAGTCCAATACTGGGAAAAAAAGGAAGGCAGTATTATATTGTCAATAATATATGTATATTTGCGGAGAAACAATAATTGTATATATTGCAGTAAGGATTGCATAAAAAAATTAAAAAGATATATATGAGGAAGTATTTTGAAATGACAGCATACAACTGACCGGGTTTGATCCAGGAACCAGTTTCCCGTTCAGCCTTTGTACGCAGCGGTCGACACTCGCTTCATCTGCCAGCTCCACAAAGCAGTACCCTGCTGAACCACTGGCACAGGACAGAGAGGAACCAGTCACAGTCATATCAACCCTGCTGTCACCTCGTGGATAGGTCAGTCAACACTTTTACAGGTGTGTGTGTGTGTCTCATGAGCTGCTCTGTATACCCTACCCTGTTATCCTGTGAGTGATGATCTTGACTCCAAACGGCGACTCTCCCATGGCGCTAAAGGCCTGCTTGATGAAGTTCTCATCCATGTATGGGTCCAACTGGGCACACGTGCAAAAAGAATATGCACATGCATCACCACACACAATTTTTACCCAACAACAAATAATAGTGCAGAAGTACGTATACACTTGTTTATAGAATGTGAAACCGTTGTAACGCTATTATTATTATTATTGCACACTCCGGGGTTGAGTAAAACTGGGGTTAATAGTGGCTCTGTTCCCTTTATGTACCCCGACCCAAAGAAAGCCATACAAGAGAGTAGGTATGCATGTATGTGTAGTGTGTCTACACACCGAAAGATAAATGGAACGGCGCCATTATTAACGAAATTAAACTTACACATACAATGTGCCGAATTGGAATTGTGAGACTGTGAATCGCACGTGCACGCTCATTTCTGGCGCTCCTAATGACAATACTGCTCATCAGCTTTTAGTTTAGTGTGAACTTCTGACCTTAGCTAGGAACAAGTCGCTTAGCTTGTGTCAAGGTGAAAAGGGTAACATGGGAGGACATGGGCGGTGTTTGGTGGATTATTTGATTTAACCGCCATTGTTCGTTAATACAAGTGTTAACGCAATGTGTTGCGCAAAGTTCCACCAGCGGCGTTTAGCCTAACCTTTTTACGACAGGGGTCACATATCCGGGCTAACGTAACACAACAGAGCTAGCGACCAGCACGCGCAGCTAAGCTAACGTTAGCGTCCCCCACACTGAAAGACACGGAGACTTTAGACATACGTCACCCATCCACAGGCTCGTCTGTCGGTTAAACATCTTGAGTTGGAACGGAGATGGAATGGGAGAGGTGCTCGTTGGTGTGTGCTGGGGAGCGGGGGGGGAAGCGGAATTTTACAACGTTAAAAGTTCTCCACACGTTCACGCTAAACAAACCGAGACGTGCTTCCGCTTCCGTCTCAAGCGAATGCTGACATACTTCCGGTGGTAAATCGAGTTGAGCTGTGTGCGCCTTGCGGGCGCGCGGCGGGCAGAGCATTTGCATTACATACTGACGATAATAATCGCCAAATGCAGGCAGTCCGAAAAATTGAATTGGTCTGTAAAAAGTATTTTCATCTGGTCGGGGAGGATGTTACGCCATTTTTCTGCAAAGCAACCTACAGTACAGTAGAGGAAGAAACTAATATGAGGTTTTATAGAAAGAAGGAGCTTCAATTAGGACAACAAAGTTCAGAAACTGTCTGAAGACAAAATATGCATTCCAATTACCTCGATGTGAGTGTGGGGACAGCAATTACTTGTGTTTTCGTAATGAATACGTTTAATTAGCACAGAGGTGCGTGAACAACTAGCAACGCCTCAAGTAGGCCCACATGCTGTCTCGCTTGTCATTTGCAGAATATTTGAGAATGGTGCGGAAGGATTCATTTGTAAATTACAAAAGTCAGGTTCCACCGAGATTTGAACTCGGATCGCTGGATTCAGAGTCCAGAGTGCTAACCATTACACCATGGAACCGTTATGATCGCGTTTCCTGCGTTTCTAGAAGTTCATAATTGACTGGTAAACCCACTATGATACTTGACTAACTTCTGCAAATAAAGAAGTCCCCTGTGACACACCACATGATCATAGAAACACATAACAAATGTAGTGACACATCACTCAAGATGTGCATTAATGAGTTAAACAAAGTTAGAAATTGACATTTATCAAAGTGGTATAAAGCAGGCATTACATTACTATTTTACAATCCTAAAATGACGGGTAGAAAAACAAGGGAGGCTACTTTTATTTTGAAAGAGCGTGTTGGTAGACTCTTTGTCACAGAAGAACCGTGTTCGTGTTTTACCCAAAGAGACATGTAAAAGAAGGACAGATAAATAAATAAATATAGACTACAAAAGTTAATATCCGGTTCGCAGGTGATGCTGTAACCATGGAGACAAACAGTCTGTTGCGGGACGGCCAGCTACTTGAAGAAGCGCGTTCAAACATGACGTCGACGCAGAGAGAAGTCTTTACGCGTGTGTTGTCGGGGGACTTGGAGGGTCTTACGGAGCAGTTTGACCGCGACGCTGTCGCCGAGGAGTCGCAGGAAACGGATCCGTGCGGAATGAAGGACGAGGTCGGGAGGAACGCGCTGGTAACCGCCTGCATGTTGGGGAGGAGCGCCATCGCCCGAGAACTGGTCGGACACGGGGCCTCGGTCCACGCGCAGACGGTCAGAGGTGAGACGGTATTATGAATTACACCGATCAAACGTTATTACATCTGCCTACACAAAATAAAAAATGAATATCAAATGAGCCTGTGCGTGACAGTTTCCTTTTATTTGTAATGTTTCTGAGCTGGCACCACAAACACCACTCTCAAAGCAGGCGGGGTGTTTTCTTCACCCGGGTGCGCAGCCCGTAGCCGGACCCCATGCGTGACGCTCCTTGTCCCGCAGGTTACTCCTCGCTGCACCTCGCCGCCTGCTGGGGCCACCTGGAGACCGTGAGGGCCCTGCTCGAGCTGGGAGCGGACCCGCAGGCCCAGACCTTCAGAGGGCAGCGGCCTGTGGACCTGGCCAGGATGTACTGCAGGACAGAGTGTGCGGACTGTCTCATCCTGGCCGGTGTGTGTGCGTGTGTATGCGTGCGTGCATGTGCGTGTGTTGCTGATGTCATCTTGCCATCTTTAAGCGACCACTGATTAGTAATGAGGTTTATAATGGCGAACATGTGCGCGCGTCTATCCCTGTGCAGAGGCTAAACAGGACCTGACGTCATATGTCGACTTTGTTACGGACCTTGTCTCTGACCCAGAGAAGAGCCTCACAAAGGACGAAAAGGTGACACATTCTCTCTACATCAGGATTAAACAATATTTACGTACATCGCTTTGACATTGATTATTATTAACTGTATACTATGAATACATATTGTGTGTGTTTGTAATATTAGCATGGATGAGGAGACCTGGGCCTATACATTTCCTAAATTGTTTCAACCTTTTACGGTGTCTTAGCTTTCCTCAGAAACCTTTATATTCCCACTTCACTAAAGGTATTTTCTACAAAACTAATTGAAGACACAGTCGATATTTATAGTCTGCAAAATTCTTAACTATAGGAGTATGAAACACATGATCCCTAAAGTGCACCCCAAATGTAAGTCGCTTTGGAGGAAAACTACCCTCTGCCAGATGGATGGTATCTAATGGTTAGTGCGTAAACACGTGTCTCCAAACGTTTGTTTTTGCTGAGTGTATGTCGCACGTTAACAGCTAGTTGGTCCTGGGACCCTTAAGAGAACGGGTTCTTCTTCGGCTCCGGCTACATCTGTCCACCAAGTTTCATAAAAAATTGGGCTTGAGGTTTTTACCATAATCCTGTTGACCAGCTAACATACCTGACAAAAACCATAACCTATTTATTATTATAATAATAACAATATAAAATGGAAATGGCACCAATACCAGGTCTTTCCTGACATTTAATTATCGCGGGGCCTCTCCCTCGTGTCCACCTCTGCACAGAACATCTGCACACATGCATGCTCCACCAAGATGGACTGGATCCAGAGTGTCAGAGGCCCAACGGCCTCAGACTTCACGGCCCAAAGGAGAGACATGGAGGACACTCTTCGGCCTGTTCTGGACCGGCTGTCTGCTCAGTGTGAGTGTTGGTCATAATACTGCCAACTGGTTTGGGCTTTTCAAATGTTTTTTATCCATGAATAATTTCTTACGACAGTAAAATTCTTCTTTTACGGAAGCCTTGAGAGAACATAAAACTGCTGATTCATGTTTTGAAGCCTATGACTTAACAGTTGAAAAGTGATGTGAAAACATTTCGCCGGGTGACAAACACGTTTTTCCAGGATCATTCTTTTTGTTGTAATCTTCATTTGGACCACATTGGCCATCTCTATATGGTTTGTGTGTAATTGCGTGTTTTGATGGTTTATTTGTTACTAATGCATCCTCTAATCTCCGTCTGCAGCAGCTGAGGTGTTTGTCCAACCAGCAGAGAAGGTCTAAAGCAGAGGAAGAGCCACGCCTGAGACCACGTGTTCAGAGTTTAACAGGCCATACATACGGCACAGCTGTACGGCCTGACACGTTAATCCTGCTGTTGCAGACAGGGTTGTAGTGAGGTCTTTTTTTTTTTTGTACAAGGACACGTCGAGAAAAAAAAGCACAATAAAAACTCAAGTTGTGAGGAAAATGCACGTCAGTTTTGGTTAACATGTTTTGTTTTTTACACCACTGACAAAGTCAAATGTGAACTGGAGGAATCAACATGTCAGCATTAAAGCTGCTATCTCCTCAGGGCCTTTCACTCTGTGGTTTCCTTGTGTGGTCAATGGTTACTGTTGATTCTATCTAAAGTCACCAAGAACACAAAAGTCTCTCCAGCTCGAGGATTAATGAACTGGTAATTATTAAACTATATACATATATAGTCACGACCCAGCTCTTGGGTCGCATATATATATTAGCTTTCAGGTGTGTACTGTTGAACACATGGTGTGCCTTTTACAATTAAGATGCATCAGAACCAGAGATATATTTATTTTTTATTTTAGGATGGTACTCTACGGAGGTCTGTAAGCTCCCTTCTTTCTGACCCCACACTCCCAGATTTTTCAAACTTCAGACTACTGACACTGACTTAGGTGACATCACTTGAGGCCATTCATCAGATCCCACACAGCTCTCCCTGGAGCTCACAAAAGGCTTTATTCAATGTTTTTTTTTTATCCCCACACATATGCAGTAGTGCTTGACAACACAAGACACGCCCTCAAAGCACACATGACACGCCCCTTGAAACTGGACAAAGTTAGGTTAGAGGCCATGTAGTGAAGTTGGTGTCTTGTAGGAGTGCAGATAGACCCTAACCGCTTCAATGAATACCTCCGACTCACACCAGCATATTAACCACCGTTACCATGGTTCCACAGAGCTCATGTTGCCTGCGGTGGCTTGCAGGACAACGTTGTCTCGTGCAGCTCAAAAGGCCCAGAGGACCCAGACTGAAAGCTGTGCTCCTTGTCCCTTTATAGTGTTCAGACTGAGCTTCTAACCCGCTGACAGTCCGTGCAGGGTCATCAATCGTACAAGCGGAAGCTCAGACCGATCACCAGGGAGAACACTTTCCTGGGGACATGGATAGGAGCTTCCTGTCGTGGGTTTGTTGAGGAACACAATGCAGATGGTACAGAAAGACATTTCTAGGAAGGTTTAAGACAGTTTGAGGGTCAAAGGTTACTCAAAATACAAAACCATGCAAGTACACGTGTCTCCCATAGAGTACGGTTCAGTCCCCGTCCTCATATGACCAGTAGGAGACATACATGTTGGACAGGAGTTGTTCTTCCATCCTCATTACGGCAGCAACACTGCCATCCCGTCTTTAAATTACGTGAACCGGCCAACATGCTTCATGAGCTTCATGGTTTCGGCTCAGTCCAACTCATTACACATATTTACAGGGTGTTGAGGAAGATAAGGGTCTATCTTAGTTGGACTCAGGGTTATGGCTCATTGAAGGGGACACTCATTTTCAGGTTCATACTTGTATTTCAGGTTTCTACTAGAACATGTTTAATGTCCAAAAATGTTTTTTTTCTCATACAGTCACTCTTAATATACCTGTATATTCTGTTGGAAACGCTCTGTTTCAGCACCTGTTTCTTTAAGACCCCTGCGTAAAAAGCACAGTCCGCTCTGATTGGCTTGTGAGAAAAATATGCCGCACCTGTGATTAGGAAGGGGAGCCACGATATGTCCACTTTAAATACTCCATCATCTTCCACCACACAGCTTCCCTGCCCCTCCTGGTCCTGGGAGACGAGGAAGCTTCTCCTGCTTCTCTTGTTAGACACCTTGTAGATTTCATACTGTGCAACATATGTCTCCGATAAAACAGACAATTTCGATCAAATTTCCCCTTTAGTCATTTAATTGGTTGCTTAGTAATTCTAATGAATTCACTATTGTTTTGAGTTGGCCTAATTAATACAACTTTAACAGTTGACCTTTTTGTAAACCCTCCCAGGCTCATATGTCATCTAACCAACATGTGTGGTGGTTACTAAAGATCATTTTTTCAATATAGGCATTTGGTCCGAAATATTGTGATATTCTCCAGTGCCCAGCCCTAAATGAGATTTTCTGAAATTGATTTTCTGGAAGCGAAGATCAAACCAATGTTGTCCTATCTGGGTCCTCTTGACCCAGAGGCTGAGAGGCCACTTAACAGAAATTGTGGCGAATTGATAAATGCAAGTCAGTGTTCACCGCCGGTCCAAAGTTGAAATGCTCCGTCTAGCATGACAACTTTGAAGCAGCGGCCCACTGTAAGAAGATGTACTGGTGTACTGGTGCCGGTGAACAGAGGGGTTGTTGATCAGTGGCACCGTGTTACATATTTCTATCCAGTCTCAAACAGTCTGGTTTCACAAAGTGAACAGAGACGATGGTGACTGTAATGCTACAGCCCCTGTCTGGAACACGGGGTGTCCCTTCATCCGAGTTTTCACTTGTGTGATGTAGATGGTCTTAATATCCCTAAATGGGTTCTGATGTAACGTTCCGCTTTGTGCTGCTCAGTCTGACAGCGTCATGATGGCTGTTGTCATTCGAGGGTGAAGGGTGGTGGCGACGAGCCTGTGTTTGTGCGCATGTGGAGAGGAAGGTGTACCGTTTCTCCTGGCTGCAGGTATGTGTGCAGGTCCAGGAGTGCGAGTTCAGAGCCATTGGTTCAGCCATTGCAGTATCCAGCGGCAGCCATGTTGGTTCCTGCACAGTCCTGCTCGGTGGCCCAACCAATCTGATCGGCGGATGTTTGGCGTCAGGCGGCAATGAAATGGTCCCAGGCCGCTATTAGTGGGAGAAAAGCGCTGCCATATGTTGCCCTTTCCACAACCTGACCAAACTGCCAATGGCTCTGCTTTGTGCGTCTCAGTGCTTCTCACGATCCAGGTTGGGTAGTTTCTCCAGTAAGGCCGTATGGTCCAGGCCAACGCTGGCCACCAGACCTCCTTTGTGGAGCGGCTCTCCACTGTAGTCGATGGCTTCTCCCTTTAGCGACGTCATGTGGCCCCCTGGTCGTGGAGATAACACGTTATCGGTTCAGTGTACAAACACAATATGGCTTTGTAACGGGAATTACCTTTGTTGGACGATATGTTGGAAGATAATGTAATTTTTAGGACCATTTCTATGCCATTGATAAACATGCATAATAATGCAAATGCACCCATTCAATGAGCAATTCACGTTTAACTATTGAGAATATTCAGAGACTGGAATATTAAAATATCCCCGCCAAAAAAATAAAAAAACGCACAACCAAAACCATAAATAAAATGGACTCTCTGACTCCGTTAACAAAATGTGTAATGTCCAAGTCTTCTAATGGTCAGGAAAACCTATGTTTTGGTCTGGCATGAGGTTGGCAAAAACAATGTCCAAATATCGTACGATAGGTCGATAACGTAAAAATGATCGAGGTGATGTCTAAATATCGTACAGTACTGTGCAAAAGTTTTAGGCAGGTGTGAAAAAATGCTGTAAACTAAGAATGCTTTCAAAAATAGAAGTGCTAACAGTTTATTTTCATCAATTAACTAAATGCAAAGTGAGCGAACAAAAGAAAAATCTAAATCAATTGATGAATTGATGGCATTTAGTTAATTGATGAAAATAAACTGTTAGCACTTCTATTTTTGAAAGCATTCTTAGTTTACAGCATTTTTTCACACCTGCCTAAAACCTTTGCACAGTACTGTATATATTTATTGAGGCAGGCCTCATGTAATCTCCTTGGAAGTGGAATTGATATCCTGCTGCATTTTAGCATCTCTCTTCATGTGTCTATTTCCAGAGGCAACAGGAATGCTGCACAAGCATTTAGTAGAGTGAATAGAGATTAAAGGCTCTACTCAGACTGGTGGGTGTCTGCATAAACAAACACAAAGTCAGAGCAGTTTGAATGATATCACGAGACAGTTCAGTGTTCGTGTTCTTCTCACTGGTTGGAAGTCGGCGAAAAATGTGTGCACCAATCAGGATTCACCTACATCCGACTGTGCTAAAGTGAAGTCCGGTAAATGACACGTGTCCACCAAAAGGGGTTCTTGTAATATTTGAATCAACAGGAGAAGCCTAAATACAATTGAAATGTATTACCCAGTGCATTGAGTAGTGCTGCACCAGCACAGATGTCCCATTTCTTAATAAAGGTGACGTGGATGTAAACGTCTGCCTGGTCCATGGAACCGGTTTCACTCGAAGGCATCTCCAAAAGTGACAGGACTTTATACCCTTGGAGAGAGAGCATGAAACAATGGTCAATGTGATTCTACTATAGTATTCTGATATCTGCTCCTACAAATTAAGAGCATATTTTGCATGCACCGCTTCACTGCTGGCTGCCCTCCCTTAGAAGAGGACAAAGCCATCTGCATGACAGGACTTCAGCAGGTTTCCCTCCTCACCCAGTGGTGCCGACATGTAACATGCAGTGGAAACACTTTCCCTGGTGGTGTTTGTTCGTGGCAACATATAGCTACATGTAAGTTGCACCATTTAGCGAGCTAATGAAGATAGAAACGACAAATAATAATAAAAATGATAGTATCGTTTTCAACAGTTAAGCCGCCAAAAGAAGCAATCAAAAGCGTTGATTTGCCACATCTCCCTCTGTGACGCTCCTACTTGATATCATAGTTGCAGATATGTCCTTTGAGCTCCGTCTGCACATGCGGTACATTAAAATAAATAAAAATGTGTTTACAATGTTAGTTAGGGATGCAACGATACCATTTTTTACAAACCGATACGAGTACGAGTATTTTTATTTGTGTACTTGCCGATACCGAGTACCGATACCGATACTTCTTAGATTTGGTCTCCATGAAAGTGCAATTAATTTGGAGGCAGATTTTATTTTATCCTCTGCAGATTATGTCAAGCCTATAGTACAAAATTAACAGAAGGCTATCCCAAGCTTTAAACTTCTTGTGGAAGTCCCTCTAATGTCGGACCATAAAACGCCCCCGTGTCCGGGTTCATAATGTAAGCGATAATATTAGGGATCGAGCAATTATATAGGAAGCTGTGTTCCAAGTTATGTTTCCGGTGCTTTTATTGTGGAGGGAGAAACGGAAAGGAAAAGAGTGGAATTGTGGGATATACGTGTGTGAAGGAGATCAAAAAGTGGTTCAAGTTACCCTGCAGCGTGTTTTCATTTTATTAGAATTACAAATATAGACACACAACAGACACTCGGCTACAATAATATCATCCGTAGCCGCACAACAGCGTCTGAATGAGGCCGCTGCCAGCGCTACTTCTGGTGGATCAGCAGCCGTTTGATTCAAACCGGCAGGACGGCAGTCATTTTTTACTGTGTGAACGCGACGCACATTACTCTACACACCTTGCTGCAAGAGCTGCAAGAGAGCGATGAAAGAGCCGTATGCGGCTCTGGATCACGGGTTGCCGACCCCTGCCCTAGACGTTGAAGTCAGGTAGGACAACAAATCTTTTTCTCCACAAAGCGCGACCAGTTTGTTGTAGTGAAATACTGTTGAGTGGTATCGGTTCTTGGTATCGACAATTGAAATCGATACGAGTACGAGTATTTTAACGCAGTATCGACCCCCTACCGGTATCGGTATCGGTGCATCCCTAATGTTAGTGTAATCTTTTCTCTTCTCACCTGCTCCACCTGCTCCAATGATCGTTGTGCCGTTCCCAAAAGCATCCTGAACGAAGCCTTTAACTTCTCCGGAGTGGGAGCGTGATACAATCACCTTCGGAGGGCTGACACTGTAGGA
Organism: Cottus gobio; assembly: GCA_023566465.1. Classification (NCBI taxonomy): domain Eukaryota; kingdom Metazoa; phylum Chordata; class Actinopteri; order Perciformes; family Cottidae; genus Cottus; species Cottus gobio. Next base: position 23,742,313 of record CM042230.1, read on the forward strand.
CGCACGGGGGCTCATATTTGACCCCTGACCTACAAACGCCCAGGCTGGGGGGAGAATAAGTTCAATACATGTTATTTTGTTGACCATTGTCTTAACTATTTGAGCTCTAGACAGCAAATTTGACAGGTTCCTCCCCTAAATGGCATGGAGGCAGCATGCATAACACACACAGACACTCTCTCTCTCACACACACACACTTACTTACCGGTGAAGTCAGTGAACGGCTGGTGTATGACCCCAATGACTGGCTTACCATCTACGGCCACACACACCATTGTGGTCACATACTTCACCAGATTCTCTATTGGGGGAGAGACAAGAAGGTGAGATAAGAGAGATGAGCCCAGCTGCTGGGTTTTTCAAATGTATTTTTACGGCAGTGAACTGTCCCTTTAAAGAGGCCTCTGCTACAAAAAGGAACTATGAATGTGTCACCTTTCCATCGCTAATGTTAGAATACAAAATGAACAACCCCACCTGTGTATTCCTTTGTGGCGTCCAGAGGGTCGATCCACACGGTGACGCTCTCGGAGGGGACATCCTTGCCGCCCTCTATCTTGTCCAGTATGTCGGCGGGAATGTCCCGGCTCCAGGACGCAACCTTGACCACCATGTTGTCGTGCTCCTCGCTGTGCACCTGAACACGTGCAGGCACAAGTATGAGTCATGCCTGGGGTGTAGTTTTAAATGAGGTTTTCTTTACCGCAGTAGACAGATGACTGAAGAAAGCCATTTGCCCTTACCGTGACATCGGGGAAGGTGTTGCTGATGAGGTTAAACATCTTTCTATGTGACTGCAGGTCACCCATGGTCAGAAGCTCATCCACTCCCTCCCTCGTCTTGCCCTTCGACTTCTCCTTCAGGCCGTTTTCATCACGCACCTTCTTCACCTGGGGGAGGGAAAAAAGACACGACTCACATTCCACACTTTTGTTTCAGTAAGATCGGATAATCGTAAATATGATAAATTACGCTACACATGAGCCTGGTCCAACAGGTGATAAGGGACAGGCTGAAATATATCAGACTGCTACTCCGTAAGGTGTGAAACTAAAAAGGTCACACCCTCGGTACTCGTATGACGTCGGGTGAAAAAGTAATCGTGGCTACTGTCAGATAAGTTAGTACCTCCCATTCAAACCCTGAGCAAATAAACAAAACTAAGTGATAACTGATCTTAGTTAAACATATATATTCTAAAAACATATTCAACGTTTGTCCATTGAGCCGTGTAAATGAACATGTTTTTGTTACCTCTGTGCCGCCGAGCACCGCAGCCTCCACAGAGACCGCCAGCAGGTCCCTCAGATCCACTTTGCTCCCCTGTCTGCAGAGGCCGAGGACAGAAGGGGAACGTTAGCCTCGACAACAACTTGACCTTTCCTCACAGCGGAACTGTGTCGGCCATATCGGCTCTTGGAAAGTGAATGAGACGAGGAAAGTTGTGGACATTGCCCCCGGGCCATGTTCATCAGATCAGCTGATAGTTTGTGCTCAGTCACTAGTTCACAATCAGACAAATGCAGAGACTAATCCCAGAAGGCCAGATGATGGTGATGCTTTCAGGTCAGCAGTCATGGCTGCTCTGATCAGAAAGTAACAGCGACTACACATCTCAAGTCTAGTTAGAGCTTCTACATTCATGCAGACAGACACATTGACGTGTGCATGTCTGTTCGGTCAGCAGCAGGGTCCCTTGATTGAACATGGAATATTAAAATAACCTGCAGTTACATGTCTGTCATACAAAGAGAGAGAATGCCACGTTACATCATCACCGTGTATGGAAACGAGAGAGGGGGACCTGACCTGAAAGCGGCCCAGCGGGTGGAGATGGCCCCCGCGTACAGGTGGTAGATGACGCCGACTCCAAGGAGGCAGAACACCGCCACGCCGAGCGGAGACAGACGGACACCCATCGGAGCCATTGCCTCAGGGAAAGACTCCTTTTTTATGATAATATGACTCACAAACCCTAACCCGAGAGCACAGAAGTGCTCGCACAATCGACGAGGGATACGGCGCTACGCCGACGGCAGCTGACGTGGCCTCACCGCGGGCAGCTCGCGCGTTTCCTCGCCGCTTCGCACCTGGCGTCCCCGTTTCTGATGAGCACGTCGACCGTCATGGAGCGAGCGGCCGGAGCCGTCTCGGAACCCCGACGCACGGAGCTAATTGCGATTAGCTGGCTGCTCGTTCAGCACCGTGTGTCTGGCGAAGTCTCCCGAATAACCGAGCCGTCCGTACCGACATGCCGTTGTCGGGCCACTTGACTGCGCTCCTTCTTCTCCCGTTAGCACGCGGGCCGGGCGCTCGCTGCAGCGGAGGGCGAAGCGGAACAATCACGCCTCTGTTCGCTCATTGCTGCCCTCGGTACGTACACAGCAGAGGCGGGGTCACGGGCTGCGCTTCTCATCCGGGTTATCGCTGGGGTCGTCATCAGTGTGGGTTTTCTTTTTTTATCAATTCACAACGGTGTTGTTTTCATACATTTTTTATACCTACTTTTTTTAATAATATGAAATTAGGAGGAAAATAAGCTATTACCCGAGGATACAAATAGATGTAGCTTACCTTTTCTAATGTTACTGGCCATATTTATATATTGATGGCCAAAGTTCAAATCCTCCTATCTGCAAAGTGATCCAGGAAAAGGTGGGCAACCTCCTATCTGCACTTTGTGTATATGTTTTTGTATTATGTATTGTAAATCCTTAACAAATAGCATTCTGCAAGAAAACACGTTTTTTTGTATTCTCAAAAAAGTGAATTTTTCAGATTTTGCTCTCAATATATATATATATATATATATATATATATATATATATATATATGCATGGAGGAATGGGCCAAAATACCAGCAACAGTGTGTGAAAACCTTGTGAAGACTTACAGAAAACGTTTGACCTCTGTCATTGCCAACAAAGGGTATATAACAAAGTATTGAGATGCACTTTTGTAGGTGACCAAATACTTATTTTACCGAGGCATTTACCAAATTAATTCATTAAAAATCCTACAATGTGATTTCCTGGATTCTTTCCCCCCATTCTGTCTCTCGTAGTTGAAGTGTACCTATGTTGACAATTACAGGCCTCTCATCTTTTTAAGTGGGAGAACTTGCACAATTGGTGGTTGACTAAATACTTTTTTGCCCCACTGTATATTGACAATGAGGGATGCATGACAGGACTCCTCCAAGAGCAAATCCTCCCTTTTAGGAACGGCCTGCAGTGTAAACAGAATGTGTATTGATAAACTGTGTTTATTGTGTGGCTCTAGTCTTAGATCCGGTTCCACCTCTCTGTGCCGCCAGGAGAGAACCACGTATTATACACTTGTTAGTTGTTGCAGTTTTTATGCAGCTCTTTTTTTTTTAAGGATTTCGATCTGAGTTTAGTCACATTGATGCCCTAAATTGAATTATTGTTTTGTATTTTGTGTATTTTTTAGCTGCTGTTGGACCATAAAGAGATGAACCAGACTGAACTGAACACTGAACACTCGGCTACAATAATATCATCCGTAGCCGCACAACAGCGTCTGAATGAGGCCGCTGCCAGCGCTACTTCTGGTGGATCAGCAGCCGTTTGATTCAAACCGGCAGGACGGCAGTCATTTTTTACTGTGTGAACGCGACGCACATTACTCTACACACCTTGCTGCAAGAGCTGCAAGAGAGCGACGAAAGAGCCGTATGCGGCTCTGGATCACGGGTTGCCGACCCCTGCCCTAGACGTTGAAGTCAGGTAGGACAACAAATCTTTTTCTCCACAAAGCGCGACCAGTTTGTTGTAGCGAAATACTGTTGAGTGGTATCGGTTCTTGGTATCGGCAATTGAAATCGATACGAGTACGAGTATTTTAACGCAGTATCGACCCGATACCGATACCGGTATCGGTGCATCCCTAATATATATACACAGTTAGGTCCATAAATATTTGGACATTGACACATTTTTCATTATTTTGGCTCTGTACACCACAACACTGGAGTTGAAATGAAAAAATCAAGATGTGCTTTAAGTGCAGACTTTCAGCTTTAATTTGAGGGTATTTACATCCAAATCAGGTGAACGGTGTAGGAATTACAACAAATTAAAATGTGGCCACCCTCTTTTTAAGGGACCAAAAGTAATTGGACAATTGGCTGATCAGCTGTTTCAAGGTCAGGAAGTGTTTCGGGCAATATTATGAATATGAGCAGATAATATTACCCTCAAATTAAAGCTGAAAGTCTGCACTTAAAGCATATCTTGATTTTTTCATTTCAACTCCATTGTTGTGGTGTACAGAGCCAAAATAATGAAAAATGTGTCAATGTCCACATATTTATGGACCTAACTGTGTATATATATATTCACACACACACACACACACACACACACACTTTGTGGGAAGCGTGTAAGGGTTCACTGCCATTTCTGTTTCTATTTTCTCCTGCTTTGTGGATCAGTATTGTTTTTCCTTTTTTGTGAGGTTTTTGTTTATATTTTTGGCCTTTGAGACCCTGATGCCTTTTGCTTTCGTTTTAGTTGTCTGCCTTTTGTGTTGAATAAGTCGTTGACAATAAGTTATATTTATTGTTCAAACCTCTCTCACGCCTTATCGTTCATCTCCTTTGGTCCACCTTTGCCAAGGCTATTTTTTTCCTACATTTGCTAGGGGTGCCTGTGCACCCCTAGCACGATAGGCAGCCCGTACACTATTGAATTCAAAGAAAGTGGACATTCTGGTCTTTGGGTATTTTTGGTCATTGCCTCATAAATCAGGAGGCTTGAATTGTTTTAAATGCATTATTAATCTAATGTGACATTTTGTATCTGCAGTTTCTAAATTGGAGCTGGCATTAATTTATTTTATCCACTGCAAACGCATATGTGAAAAAGTATCTGCTTACATTTTTCAAGTCTGTCTCATAGCAATAATCATAAGTACATTGAGATAGTACTTAATAGATGTTAAATGTTCCTCTTGTCAACAGCCACAAAAGGTTAATTAAAGTGAAAAAATGAGTTTAAGACACCTGAAGTGTGATTCAAGTATGTAACAAATGAGTAACTTCAGAAGTCCTCATGTTTTGTGTTACGTCCCTTCACATAACTCAGCAAGGGAACAAACACCATGTGGCAAAACAGAGGGAACTGTGTGTGAAAAGACCAACTTTGGAAGACACCCTCAACTGCTGAAGCCTCATATTCACTTCAGCTTAAAATGCTTAAATGAGGCTGTTACAGTGACAGGTTTCTCCAGATGTTTATGCTTATCAAGGTAAAACACGGTCTGGAACAACATCTTTGGGACACAAACCAATACCAAATAAGCAGGTCTTTAGAGTCAGTGGAGCTAGAAGTCCTTAAATTGAGGAAATTGTTCATATACAACTTTCTGTTATTAAAGATTGTATACGGCATTGGTCTGAGCACCACAACAGAGGTTTAGTATCTACAAGGCAGCATGTCAGTCTGCCCTTAAGGGTTGTTGGCTCTCAGTGAGACTTGAAAATAAACGTCTTTGTTCAACAAGTTTGTTTCAGATTTCCATAATGTTTTTTCTCTTCCATTTGAAAGTGACAGTACCGAGATGCAGCCACAGCATCACGTCTGCTGGCCGGCTGGCAGAGGTCTTCACAGCTGCTCGTCTCCTTGTCCTCTCTAACCTCTGCTACCTGACGAGGCATCACCCCTTATCGCTTCCTTCTTTTCCCCATCACTCGGTCGGCCATCTGACAGAGATGTGGTAAGACTTCAGCTCCTCCTCAGACACAAAGTCGGGGGCGCAGCTCATGAGGTCGTGACCCCGGAACGACTTGGGGAAGGCGATGACGTCCCGGATGCTGGGAGCGCCGACCATGATGGAGACCAGCCGGTCCAAACCTAGAAAAGCATGGCAGAGCAATAAAATGACAGGAAAGACAGGAGCCAACTGGCTAAATTTGGTAGCAGTTGTTGAGCTTGTTAGCTGAAGAGAGGCCAGGGGGGAGTGTGATTTACGTTTGAAGTAGAAATGATATCCAATAATAATTCACTCTAAACTCAACTTCATAATGAAATCATGTTCATCCTTTTTCATCATTATCATTCAATCATATTTCAGAACGTTTCCCATATTTAAACCCAAAATGGATCAAGTTGTAAGTTGGTCCCAGATTTACTGATATTCTTCTTGCTGGTTATGATGCATCAGTTGAACTGAGAACTACAGCCCAACTGATACCTCACTACCAACGTGTAGTATGGATAAGGCATATAGCAGACGTTGGCAGATAAGCAATACTAAACTGAAGTGGGAAGCAAGCCAGAAGGATCAATCGGCATCTGGGAGCAAATGCGCCTCGCTCCATTCTTCATATTCACCTGACCGACTGTGGCTCAGTGGTTAGCAAGCCAGTCTTTCAATCAGAGGGTCGGTGGTTCAAACCCCGGCTCAGCCAGTCCATGTCGTTGTGTCCTTGAGCAAGACACTTAACCCTAATTGCTCACCGTTGCTGTGTCTACGGTCTACTGTATATCATGTAAGTCTCTTTAGTCAGCTAAATGAAATGTAATGACCGGGAAGCAAAATGATCCGGGACTGTACCCTCAAGTGTCTGTGCCCGACTGCAAACTGTTACATTTCCTAGACCTAGTAAGCACATGATCCAGGATTTATTCTGGAGCTACGCCCTTTTGCTAAAGGGAGCATCCCAGCAAAAATCTAATCAAATGTGTAAAAATACACTTTTAGATTTCTTTACTTTGCTAAACTAGCTCAGTGAGTGCCAAAGCTGGCTGTGGTCAAGCTCACCCAGAGCAATGCCTCCATGTGGTGGAGCTCCGGAGTCCAGAGCCTCCAGAAGGTGAGACAGAAGACTGGGGTCCTCCTGCAGCGGACACAGGTATCATAAAAAGCAGTTATGACCAGGCAATCATTCACCCTGATTCCAAAACTGTCTCGGCATACAACTGACCTTGAGGACACTCTTCAGGACGTGAAGCTGCTGTGAGGCCTTGTGGATGCGTATGGAGCCGCCTCCAATCTCACAGCCGTTCAACACCAGGTCATAGTGCTGGCCACGCACCTGGAATGCATCCCACGTGCCGTGTGTGATTATATCTAAACAGTCAAAGAACGAGTAGAAAAAGAAACTAAGATCCGTAGTGAGTGTGCGTGACTACCTTCTGTGGCTGTGTGTGGAGTAGCTGCGTGTCCTCGGGCAGTGGGGCAGTGAAAGGATGATGGGCTGACTCCAGCTGCTCCGGCTCCTCTTCTTTGGGCAAGAAGAGGGGGAAGTCTACAACCCACAGGAAGTGGAGGGCTGAGGGGTCGCGAACTGGTGTGCCGCGCGACTCCAGGAGCTCCGCACACCGCAGACGGAGATTACCCAGCAGGGGGCGCTGCGAGCGAAGCCGGATGGAGAGGCAGGAGAAGATGGAATTAACATACAGTCATGGTATGCTTATTGCTTTCCCCTGACGTCAGTGAGTCTCACCACAGAGCGGAGGGACCCGGCTGCCACCAGCAGCAGGTCTCCTGGTTGGGCTCCGGTCCTCTGCAGCAGCTCGTGTGTGGCCGAGACCGACAGCAGCTTCTTCAGGGGAGACTTCAATGTCCCGTCCGCTCTGACCAGCACCACGCTGAGCTCCTTGGGACCAAACATACCCACAGGCAGAAAACTGAGACACAATGAGAAAATACTGCACCTTCACAGTCAACCTTGGTGACACTGAAGATCTGTTTTTGTTAACATGTGTAGTTTGAAATAAAATGTCTTAACAGCTATTTGATGGATTGCCATTAAACTGCATTGCAGAAAGGTGACCCTGAATCTACGAGATGCCATTTGAGTCTATAATAATTAAATAAATATGTGAGATAATGACTTCAACTGATGGACTTCTTTCAGCAGTACAATCATTTGCTCCTCTGCTGGTACTCCTGTCTGTTCCTCCAAACCCCATCTACTGTAGAAATACTCTGGATTTTATTCAAATGTGGTTGTATGAAGTTCATCTCCACAGTCAAACTATCCCTTTAAGAGGTTTTGCAACTTTGACGGATGCTTTTTCCACAAATAATCAATATTAACAAGAAATGCCGATTTGAATCCAGTTAAATGTTGTGTGCTTCAAAGGTTTTATTGGCCACAGGGCTCATTGGTACAAAACAACAAGAAAGGTATGCAACATGAAATGGTGATGTCACAAAACAATACAGAGGGAGAAAGTAAGTTGAGAGAAAAAGAGGACAAACAACCGACCTGGCTGAATTGAGTCTTGGCTGTTTGTTTCAGTTCTTCCAAATCTTTCCCAGCAAACAGTTTCTGTGGTCAAACACCAGACCGAGAGGATATTTGAGTCAGATATCAGCAAATCTGTTACAGCAAACATTGTGTATGTGATGAGACCGCTTATGGTTCTCATCCAGCATGCTCCGATAGACTTCTTTTTTAGACAGGAAAACCAGGTTTTGGTCTCACCGCTCCACTGGGGACACAGACGGCCTGGACGGAGCCTCCCGGTTGGCTGAGAGCTGATCTGAGGAACTCGATCTCCGTGGATAAGAAAACCTGGCTGAGGTCGATCAGCTGGACGGTCAGAATGACAGGGATTCAGACAGCTGGTCCCACCGACATCTTCATACTCGGAAGAGCAGGACTAGCCTTGAATGGCCATTAGTTATATATTCAGGTCTGATCTTAAAATTCAAACTCTCCACCACTGATGTTAGAGCAGCAGTGACAGTAACTCCTGCTGAAGGAGCAGTTTGTCACCTAGGTGACCTTAAGAAACAAACAAACGAGCTAAAGCAAAGCCCTCAAACAGCCCACCTTCATACTGAATCTGGTGTCGGGCTTGTCCACGCCGTAGTCCCTCATGGCCTCTTCATACGTCACGGTTTGGAAAGGGACCGTAATGGCACCTTTCTCTGCAGGCCAGGAGTACTGCAGAAGACCCTCCACCAGGGACCGGATGCCTGCCTGGTCCACAAAAGACATTTCTATGTCTACCTGGGAGACACAAGGACAGAAGACATCGGGTCAGGGACTGTGGAACCCGCCCGCTAAGGCCAGGTCAACACCAGGACCAATCCAACAAGTCAGCATCTCCCAAAATGATGCTTGTTTTTAATGATGCACAAGATGATGTCATATGATGAGACGCTATGTATGCTTGTTGGCGTTCTTTTGATTTTCTGAGCTACATTTCCTGCTACTCAATCCAGCGCCAGCTAACAAATGTACAGAACTGTGACGAGGCGTTTTTAGACACAAACTAAGTTATCGTATAGCAGTAAGGATGCCTAGTTTTCGCCCAGGTGACCACAGTACGATTCCCAGTACGGGAACAAATACCTAATTTCACTCATCTAGTCTGATCTGGTTCAAACTGGAATATTTCAACTCCAGAACCAGTTACTATCAACATTAGTGCAGTTAATCACAAGATACAACCTGTGGGATCAAAAAGTGTTTTTACGTTCTGCCTCCACAGTACCTGGGTAAACTCCGGCTGCCGGTCCGGTTTGGAGCCTTCATCCCGGTAGCACCGAGCCATCTGGAAGTACCTGCCACGTGACAACGATGAGCAAAGACAAAGACTTCTTAAACTCTCCTCCCCATACATCTTACACACAACACACAGAGTTGGGCATCGGCCCTCCTGTAAAGGTGCAGTTGTGAGTCAGACGAGCTCCGGACAGCCGTTTAGTTTTCCTGAGCTCAGGCCTGCACCCACCTGTCGATACCAGCCACCATTAGAAGCTGTTTGAACTGCTGTGGACTCTGGGGCAGAGAGTAAAACCGGCCCGGCTCTCTGGACGGAACCACAAACTCTTTGGCTCCCTGAAACACAACGGAGTGAGTCTGAGGGAAGCCTACATTTTAGAAACATGATCTTTCTCTCAAACGGATTATAGCGGCTTGGAGACAAAATCTTAAATTCCTGAATGCTTGTTTGTTTCAGAACAGTTAAAGTGACTTTGGCTCTGTGTCGTGGTAATCTTTACATGATAAAATGAAATGTAATGATAAAGGTCCTTCTTACCCCGGGTGTTCTTTTAAACAAGGTAGGAGTTTCCACGTCCACAAAACCTTAAACGACAAAAGAATAGACATGCTTCAGCAGTGAGGACCTGGATTCTACCATTTTCTATCTCCTATTATGTCATTTATGTGTAGTGTTTGCATGGCTTTTTCCTACGGAAGCCCTGAGAGACAAGTGAGAGGATAAACTATTCTACCGATCTATTTTCTAAAACTGATCTAAATGGTTTATTTCCTGTGTTTCTGACTTTAGAGCGAGGTGAAACAAAAAGGTTTTGTCAAGATAATCTTTCCAAGTTCCTCATCGTTTTTTCTTCCATTGTTGGAATGGGAAGGGAAAAAAAAGTGTTTGTTGTTGTAATACTCCTTTTGTCCACAAGAGGCTGAAGTGCACCACTACACTTTGTTCGAAAGACGACTAAAATGTTCACGTTTTCCCTCGAGGCAGATGGGTGCAGATTAAAATACATTTCTAGCCAAAAGGACGACACAACAGAAACGTTACATAACTTTCTAACTTGAGTTATCTGTAGCTTGTTTATAAAGTGAAGGGAGACATTAAAAATCACCTGGAAGAAAACATGGAGGCTTTTAGTCGTATTTAGAACATCGGGTAGTGGTGCCCTGCTGCCTCTTGGAGACAAATGAGGATTAAAACAGACACAATTTTTTTTGCCCCCAGCTGTTTTGCATATGAAAACAAATGTATGGAAAAACGAATCTGATCAGAGTGGTAACCTGCAAAAATGTTTCTCAGCCTGGAAAAAACAGGTCAACCCTCTCTCCTCACCATGCTCATTACAGAGGTATTCCCTCATCTTCATCACCAGCTGAGACCTCAGTCTGAGGGTCTTCTGCATCTGAGAGGACCTCAGGTCCAGGTACCGATACTTCATCCGCAAAGACTCAGATTTCTGTCACAAAAGAAACACAATCCTTCACGATTAACAACGATAACAAGTCCCACCACTTGCTTGAACATTTGGAAAATTGCCGACTTACTTTGACAAAGTCTTTGATCTCAAAAGGCAACTTCCGGCACACATTAAAAACCTCCACGCCCTCCGCCAGGATTTCTATTTCTCCCGTTGGCATCCCCTGTTGGTGACGAGAGCAGCAGAATGAGAGGACGGAGCACGCTGGACCAGAAACCACGACTTCACATGTTTGCTCTGCCAACCAGCAAAGTTCAGGTCTGCTCTTTAAAAATACCCTGAAAGTCAGCTGACTACAGCGACTCTCTGTAATCTAGGTTAGGCTTCAGACAATAACACAAAGAAATAACGTGAAATACGATACACATTCATAATTGAATTAAAACATATGCGTTAGAAAGTGTGCAAAAATAGCTTTTTCCAGTAAATAAATAAAAGTAAAAAGATGGAAAAAGTGAAAAATAACACAACAAAATTAAAGCCAGAATAAAAAGATGGGTTTCATTTACGTTGCATAGTCTTATACACTAATCAAAGGGTTGAACAGAACAGGTCAAACCTGCTCGTTATCAAAGCGTCCGTCTCTCAGAGCGAGGAATGACAAAAAATAAATGTGTCACCCCTCTTCATAAAGGTTTCGGCCGGATGGCCGCACGCGCACGCGCACGCGCACACACACACACACACACACACACACACACACACACACACACACACACACACACACACACACACACACACACACACACACACACACACACACACACACACACACACACACACACACACACACACACACACACACACACACACACACACACACACACACACACACACACACACACACACACACACACACACACACACACACACACACACACACACACACACACACACACACACACACACACACACACACACACACACACACACACACACACACACACACACACACACACACACACACACACACACACACACACACACACCTTGTTCTCCTGCCCCGCTGGGCGTCTTCTGACTGTTCCCGTAACCTTGACAACAGACTCGGCTGTGAGATCGCACAGTGCTGCTTTCAAATGGCTCGCAGACTTCAAACCACAGGAAAAAACAGAAGATTAAACACGAGTGAAACAACTTCGTGACTTGACGTCCACCTCAACAAAAGAGCGCTTCGTTGTGGTTGCATTGTTGTCGTCCTTACTTCTTCCTGAGGGATCAGAACTTGGGCCAAGCCGCTGAAATCTCTCAGGATGACAAACAGGTCCTGCCTGTTGGAGGCAGAAACATGGTTAAAATACTCGTTTGTGAGGATGCGAAACACCCAAATCTGCAACCGACTAAGTTGTAACATAAATGTAATTGCATGTTTCCTCATCATCACAGATATGCTTGTGCAGTACAGTCACAGGAAGTGTAGAATTAAAATGTAACAGTGATGTAGACTGCATGTCACAAACAGCAGCGAGTGTCAGCTTCCGATCCAGACTGAAACATGCAATGCACGTTCAGATGTGCTGGAATAACATATCATACAGATGTGCTGGAATAACATATCATACAGATGTGCATGGTCCCCATAGGATGAACCCGACTACCTTTGCCTGCAGGTCTACTGAGACCTCTCGGCAGTGACAGATAGTACCTGAGGTATTGGACCCAGCCACACAGAGTGACTGTCTCTCCCACATGGTCCGCTCTCAGCTCTCCACAGGTGTGACTCCTGAACGACAGACTGCTGGGACCTGGAAGAGGAACAAGGTGGAGGTTGTGGCTGGACAATAACTGGAATTGTTGTGGTCATATGATGTCATCGTGTACACATTTCCATCGACAAATCAATGACTTTAAACATAAGTTTGATTAGTTCATTAGTTATTAATTTGTTATACCTCTGAGCATATACATATTATTATGAATGCATATTGTGATAATGGATGGTCCAGGTGTACCCTATACTCAAGGAGACAGGAAAGGAGGTACGTTAGTGTTTAGAGAATCCGGACAGCTCTTACAACAGCCTTCCTTTAGATCCTTCAGCTCCTTTAAATTAGTTAAGGAACCTTGACAAGCAAAAGAGCAATAGATGAGTGGAATAACAGTTTAGTGTCAATGATTTTAGGTAAAGCATATGAATGCATTCCTTTAAAGAAAAGCCGTAAAGTGAAAGTGAGTGTCCCGTGGTGGAATAGGGAATGTGATAAAGTAGTGAGGGATAGGAACTGTGCTTACAGGAAATTAAGAAGGTATCCAACAGAGTATAACGCAATAGAATATAAAAGATATAGGGCTAAGGCAAGAAGAGTGATAAAGATTGCAAAAAAAGAGTGCTGGAGGAAATACTGTAGCAAACTAGGGGCGGAAACGTCAGTAACGGACATATGGAGGGTAGTGCATCGTATGTCAGGAATTATAAGGAAAAAGAAAATGCCAGTGTTAGAGGAGGAGGGCATGGTAGCTACAAGTGATTTGGATAAAGCTAAAATGTGTGAAAATAAATTTAAAGCTGTTCACAGTGGAGCTAACATTGGTGAGGAAGGTATAAGGAAAAGAAATGAGACATTAGAGCCAAGCAGATTTAAACTAGAGGTAAATGAAGATAATTCAGATGTCGTTAATGTATTTTTTTCACTAGAAGAACTGCGCAGAGCAATAGGAAAAGGGAGATCAACAGCTCCAGGAAAGGATGGCATTAGCTATGATCTTGTTAATAATCTGAGTGAGCTAGTGCTGGAGGAATACCTGGCGTTGATAAATTGTATATGGCAAGAGGGAACTCTTCCTAGCTCCTGGAAACAAGCAGTGGTGGTCCCAATATTAAAACCAGGGAAAGATGCATCAAAGGCAGGATCTTACAGGCCTATTGCACTTACGTCGGTGCTATGTAAAGTAATGGAGAGAATGGTCACAGATAGATTAATGTATAAGTTAGAGAAGGATAGATGGTTTACACCGGTACAAAGTGGCTTCCGTAGAGGGAGAAGTACCATGGATGCCGGGCTTTCCCTGGACAGCGATATAAAGAAAGCTATGGTAAATAAAGAGGCCCTAGTGGCGGTGTTTCTCGACATTGAAAAGGCTTATGACATGTTATGGAAAGAGGGGCTAGTTATAAAGCTTTATGAGGCTGGAATCAGAGGGCGGATGCTTAATTGGATACAAGATTTTTTGATGGATAGGAGTATTCATGTCAGGGTTGGAAATTCCTTTTCTGATGGGACAAGGGTGGATAATGGAACTCCCCAGGGGAGTGTGATTAGTCCAGTGCTATTCAACGTTATGATAAATGATATTTTCCAGGATATTGGGACTAGTTTTGGACGTTCCCTGTTTGCAGATGATGGGACCATCTGGAAAAGGGGCAGAAATGTTAAACAAACAATTGAGCGAATACAGGTAGCCCTAAACAGGGTAACTAGCTGGGGTGAAAAGTGGGGGTTTAAAATATCAGTGGAAAAATCTAAATATGTTATATTTGGCAATAAGAAAAGTGAATGTAATGGTTTGTGTATGTATGGACAAGCAATTGAAAGGGTTAAGGTTTTTAAATTCTTAGGAGTACACTTTGATGAGAGACTAATATGGCGAATACAGATCGATAATGTTGTTAATAAGTGTGAGAAAGTGATAAATGTAATGCGTTCACTATCAGGTAGTACATGGGGTGCTGACAGGGATTCACTAGTAATGATCTACAGAGCAATGATAAGGTCAAGAATAGACTATGGAAGTATATGTTATGGTACAGCAGCTGAATCACTTTTAAAAAAACTGGATGTAGTACAGGCCAAGGCTCTGAGGATATGTTGTGGGGCCCTTCGTACAACCCCAATCCCAGCTTTACTGGTGGAAATGGGGGAGATGCCATTGTCAATCCGACGAGAGAAACTGGCAATGCAGTATGTTGTTAAACTGTGGGGATATAAAGAAGAGCATCCAACAAAATCAGTTCTGCATAATGCTTGGGAGTGGGAAGCAGAGAAAAGGAAGAAAGAGTGTTTTTTGTTTAACGTTAGCAAAAAGGTGGAGAAACTGGGACTGGGAGAGGCAGGTGTGGCCCCGCAGGTGTACTGGGCAGTGATACCGCCATGGATGCTGCCCACCCCAGAAGTAGACTTCAGTGTATTGGAGAATATAAAACATCTTGGAAGTAGTGTATATCCGGGGTTGGTTAAACAAAGGCTGGGTGAGCGTTGGGAGACATATCTTCAGATTTACACAGATGGGTCCCAAGATCCACAAACTGGGAAGTCTGGCTTTGCTGTATATATTCCTCAACATGACATTGTACAGCTCAAACGACTGTCTGAGGGGGTATCGGTTTATACAACAGAGCTAATAGCTATACTTTGGGCACTACAGTGGGTGGAGGAAGTGCTGCCAAGGAGAGTGGTTATATGTTCAGATTCGGCTTCAGTATTAAAAACTCTGATAGGAAGTAACTGGGGAGCTAGGCCAGACCTCGTTATGGAAGTGATGGCTCTGTTGTATAAGATCGAGAAGGCTGGAGGAGAGGTGGGATTTCTGTGGGTTGCTGCTCATGTCGGGGTATATGGGAATGAGATAGCAGATAAGGCAGCCAAAATGGCACTGAAAAAAGACATTGAGTTAAGGGTATGTGTTGGGATATCTGAATGCCGGTCTGTCATTAAGAAAAATGCCATAGCAGTGTGGCAAAGGAAGTGGGAAAAGGAAAAGAGAGGGCGTCATTATTTTTCAATTCAAGATAAGGTACAGGCAGAGCAGGGTTATTTGGGTAAAGGAAGAAGACAATCCGTAATAATGACAAGGCTGAGACTCGGACATTGTGGATTTGCATGGGATCTAGCAAAGATGGGCAAGCATGAGGATGGACTGTGTGGGACCTGTAAACAGATGCAAAATGTGAAACATGTGCTTTTGGACTGTCTTCAGTACAAAAACAAAAGAGAACAGTTGTCCACTGCGCTAAGTCACATAGGAATACAGCACATGACATTGAGAGACTTATTAAACCCCCCAGAATACCAATGTGAGATAGTGGAAGCTGTCATGGAATATATCTCTGCAACAGGATTACTCCACTGAAGATGACAATACCCTCAACTGGTACGTGAAATGTCCTGTGAGAGGCAGCAATGTGCCGCAAGGCATCTAGTCTGCCGGAAAGCCAGAAGAAGAAGAAGAAGAAGACAAGCAAAAGAGAATGTTGTTGTTATTATCATCACCTGGGCTGTTCCTGCCCATTCACTAATTTGAATACAACCGCAACTGATACCTTTTGTGTATTTAGTATGAATGCACTACTGGAGTAAAGCTCAAACCAGTGATGATTCTTTGCTATGAGTTTTGGGACAACTAAACAGCACTCGTCATTATTGTACTCGTGCACATCCTGAACCCTGATGGGAGCCACGGTCCACAGCAGCCGGTGGGCTCTTAGGTCTCTTCGCCGTACCTGTGGTGGGGGTCCTTGACTCGCAGACCGGATATGAGCAGCTCAGGGGTCTGAGTTGAGGTCTCCCCGGTGGGCGTCCTTGGCGTGAGGTCGAGGCTGAGCCCTGGCACCAAGCAGTGTGAGCTCTGAGTCCACCGAGCACCCTCCGAAGCACATACCTGCTCTGAGTCGCCATGTTGTCCTCGGAGCACAGCGCGAGGCGTTTAACCAAAGCCGTCAGCGCGTGTTAGAGAGCGCTTCTTCTGTACTGACGCTGTGATTCAACATGAGGGCGCTCACGCGGAGGACCGGACTTCACTGGCGACTTCCTGGTTCCACATTCTTCGCGGCTCTCTGGGCATGTGGATGGGCTTTACACGTCAGCTCAATGCTAACCCGCACGGCTTGGGAGTCGAGGGCTGTAGCCGAATAGTCCTTTTTGAAAACTGCTGTAAAGTGATCCAACTGCTGTAAAGCGATCAAACGGTTGTAAAGGGATCAAACTGCTGTAAAGCGATCAAACTGCTGTAAAGCTATCAAACTGCTGTATTGATATCCTCTCTGGTGTTGTACTGCATCTCAGTCGTCATTTTTGTATTTGACTTCAGCTACAGAAGCTTTGATGAAAGTGTTAAACTGGACGAGCTCTTCAGTCTTAGTCATATTTCTGATTATCATCTTTTGAATCAACTATTTTGTCACATTACAATAAAACATATCAAGTCAACACTTCTAGGTCACACTGAGTTGTGTTTCATAAACTGTTGTCTGTATATTCTTATGATCAGATTATAATCTGCATATAAACCATAACAACATAAAGGGATATGAGTCATTGTTAGTGTGAGAACGTATTCAGCATGTTTGAAACTGAACAGAGACAGTTTAGTAGCTTTGTACTCTCTGTGCTTTCACAATCATATTCCTTCTTTCATTTCTATCCCAACCTCGTTAATAAAGTAATACTATGAACCAGGTTGTTTATGTTAATAAAGTAATACTATGAACCATGTTGTTTATGTTAATAAAGTAATACTATGAACCATGTTGTTTATGTTAATAAAGTAATACTATGAACCATTTAGTATTTAAGATGCGCTTTATTGTGATCTAGTTGGACTACAACATTGTAGTTTCATCGCTGCAGCTGACGTCACTAACATCGCCTGCCGTCGCGTCATAACTACGTTGTTTAGGGAAAGTGGACTCGGATCCTCTAAACACCACGGTTGTCTTTTCCTAACTCCTCATGAATTCTCCTTCCCATCTTTCCTCAACCCCGTGACGTTTTCCACAGAGGTCAAGGAAAAGTTTTTAGGAATAGATGTTAGGAGGTCATTTTTGACTATTCGACTGCAGCCGAGGATACGCAAACGGATGTAACGTCGTGATAGAGACCTAGACCAAACCAGTCTATCTGCAACATAATCGATTTAAATCGGCTATCAACTGGACAACATCGTCGAGATGTGTTTATATATTTTAAAAAATCATTATAATAATTACATTATAATTACAAACATACGAGTGGATAAGTGACTGCAAATGGATAAAAACAAGGAAACATTTCATAGCGTCTGTACAAAATAAATCTTTTTTTATTTATAGAAAGCAGTAAAGATAAGAAGAACTGTTTAATTTGATTGCTGGTCAAGAATACTTTATTTCAGAATGCGATTGTTGTTACACTTTCCACTTCAAACTGTATTCATTGATTGGTGGTTCTCTGCTGAGGTACACTGTCACCGTTTGGCTCAATTGTGTTCATGTACCTTCTTGATTCCTGTTGTTCTGATTCTTGTTTGTAACCGTAGAATGCACTTATTGTAAGTCGCTTTGGATAAAAGCGTCAGCTAAATGAAATGTAATGTAATGTAATGTATTAAAATTATACTTTACTTTTCAGGAAGAGTACCCCTCAGCATGAGCAACACTGCTGTAAATGTTTTCTGTGGCTTATTTTGTAAAACACTGAGTTGTATGAAATTATATTATTCTTATTCATCTTTATCAAACCTGCCAACTGCAGTACACTCCGGTCCAGAAGGCGGCGCCGCTGCGCTTATAACCGGATCTGTGAACCCGCAGAAGGTGCACCACACGTCTCGGGCTCGGGAGCGTTAGAAGTTGGTTTCTCACGTTGTTGGCATGTCGGGCTGCAGGCTGATGAGAGCTGTGAGAGTGAGCGAGTTTGGAGCTCCGTCGGTGCTCCGCCTCTGCTCGGATGTGGCTGCCCCACAGCCCGGACACAGACAGGTGAGACGGACAGACGGAAGCCGAGCGGCTCAACACCGCCCAGTTAACAGGTGGAAGTTCAGCCATAGTAGAACATACATAATGCAATAACAGTCCTTAATTTGTAAGAGCAGTATCGATAAGCTTACTTTAGAAATGGCTTCCAGATTGCTTAAAATCTAATAACAATGTAGCTATTTCAATAACTTTATTAAAATAATGTAACTTACTTTTATGATGTTTCTAACTGAAAATGGAACTGATAAGTTAAATTATGAATTTGTGCATGTGCAATTGTTGCGTAAAGAAGAAAAAGTAGCTGCCACGCTGCATAGGTGGAGCCACATTTCCTGGGAATGCGGGACTCGGCAGGTACACAGGTCAGCTGCCGTAAATCATATTTATGATTTTGACGGTTTTGAAACAAAAAGGAACAAAATATATACTTTCCAAATAATTAATTTTATAGTAATTTACAACAATCTGCTAAAATGGAATAAATCATAATTTTTATTATAATTTTAACTCTTCGTGTTTCTGTAAAATGTGCCTAAAACGCCTATCCAAGGCATACCCAAAGTAAATTGCAAGCTGTACTTGAACCATTTAGAGTACATGCATGGTCTTGGTGTCTTTTGAAAGGTAACACTCAGAATCACTTTAAGGGCTGCTGACACTGAGTTATAGAAGTTTGAACTCACTAAAGTATAAGGTTTTTATTTTCGCCTGCAGATGAGTTTAGCTGAGACATATGAACTGGAAAACACAATGGGACCATAGCATGAAGATATATATATATATATATATTAGGGATGCAACGATACCATTTTTTACAAACCGGTACGAGTATTTTTATTTGTGTACTTGCCGATACCGAATACCGATACTTCTTAGATTTGGTCTCCATGAAAGTGCAATTAATTTGGAGGCAGATTTTACTTTATCCTCTGCAGATTATGTCAAGCCTATAGTACAAAATGAACAGAAGGCTATCCCAAGCTTTAAACTTCTTGAGGAAGTCCCTCTAATGTCGGACCATAAAACGCCCCCGTGTCCGGGTTCATAATGTAAGCGATAATATTAGGGATCGAGCAATTATATAGGAAGCTGTGTTCCAAGTTATGTTTCCGGTGCTTTTATTGTGGAGGGAGAAACGGAAAGGTAAAGAGGAGTGGAATTGTGGGATATACGTGTGTGAAGGAGATAAAAAAGTGGTTCAAGTTACCCTGCAGCGTGTTTTCATTTTATTATAATTACAAATATAGACACACAACAGACACTCTGCTACAATAATATCATCCGTAGCCGCACAACAGCGTCTGAATGAGGCCGCTGCCAGCGCTACTTCTGGTGGATCAGCAGCCGATTGATTCAAACCGGCGGGACGGCAGTAATTTGCGTCGCGGTCGGTGTGAACGCACATTACTCTACACACCTTGCTGCAAGAGCCGCAAGAGAGCGACGAAAGCGCCGTATGCGGCTCTGGATCACGGGTTGCCGACCCCTGCCCTAGACGTTGAAGTCAGGTAGGACAACAAATCTTTTTCTCCACAAAGCGCGACCAGTTTGTTGTAGTGAAATACTGTTGAGTGGTATCGGTTCTTGGTATCGACAATTGAAATCGATACGAGTACGAGTATTTTAACGCAGTATCGGCCCAATATCGGTATCGGTGCATCCCTAATGTATGTATGTATGTATGTAATCCACAGACTGGCAATAAAGCAATCAGTGTCATGAATAAGAAAAGTAATATATATTGTTGTTTATCAGGATTAAATTGAGCTGCTGAGCAATTGAATTGGGAGAACATGTATCATCTGGTGGGATTGGCTGTTGATATCCATCCATTCATCCGCTTATCCATTCCATTCCATTTCATTTAGCTGACTGTGGGGCAGGGGCGGGGTTTAGCGCACCTGCAGCAGACGAGAGAGGGAGAAACACTCGGAACAGCTGGGGCTAATAAGCCCAGCTGGGTCCAACGAGTGTGGGCCGGGCTATTTAAGCCCGGCAGGGTTAGGTGGTGGGAGGAAAGAGTGTGCGAAGAGCATGAGTGTGGTGCAGACGCTTGTGAGCCAAATAAAACCCGTTAAAACCCGCAACGCTAACGTGTCGGAGTGTTACTGTTCGAGCCATGGACGCGGGGGTAGGAGCTAGGCAGGGCATATGTATAGTGAATGCCTGTGAGTACTGTGAGCGGACATGCCTAATAAAGGACGTAAACGGAGAGAACTGGTGTCGTCGCTATGTCGGGAGCTCCATCAGGCCCACGGTATAAAGGACCCTTGCCACACTGACGCTTTTATCCAAAGCGACTTACATGATATACAGTATACAGTAGACCGTAGACACAGCAACGGTGAGCAATTAGGGTTAAGTGTCTTGCTCAAGGATACAACGACCTGGACTGGCTGAGCCGGGGTTTGAACCACCGACCCTCTGATTGAAAGACTGACTTGCTAACCACTGAGCCACAGTCGCCCCTATCCCCCCCTATCCGGGGTCGGGTCGCGGTGGCAGCAGGTCAAGTAGGCTGACCCAGGCTTCTCTCTCACCACCAACATCTACCAGCTCATTCTGGGGGATCCCGAGGCGTTCCCAGGCCAGCTGGGAGATATAATCCCTCCAGCGTGTCCTGGGTCTTCCCGTTTATGTCTATGGTAGGAACCAGTTGGACATGCCTGGAAAACCTCTAAAGGGAGGCGTCCTGGAGGCATCCTAATTAGAGGCCCGAACCACCTCAGCTGACTTTTTTCGACACGAAGGAGTAGCGGCTCAACTCCAAGCTCCCTCCTGATGTCTGAGCTCCTTACCCTATCTCTAAGGCTGAGCCCGGCCACTCTACAGAGGAAACTCATTTCGGCTGCTTGTATCCGAGACCTCGTTCTTTCGGTCACGATCCAAAGTTCGTGACCATAGGTGAGGGTTGGGACGTAGACAGACCAGTAAATTGAGAGCTTCGCCTTCCGGCTATTGCAGCCGCACCGATACGCCTGTCGATCTCCCGCTCCATTTTACCCTCACTCGTGAACAAGACCCCGAGATACTTGAACTCCTTCGCTTGTGGTAGGCACTCTGTCCCCACCCGGAGGGAGCAATCCACCGGTTTCCGGCAGAGCACCATGGCCTCAGATTTCGTGGTGCTGACTCTCATCCCTGCCGCTTCACTGGGCTGCAAAACGCCCCAGTGAATGCTGGAGGTCATGGTCCGAGGAGGCAAACAGGACCACATCATCTGCAAACAGCAGAGAAGCTATCCTGAGATCCCCGAACCTGACATAATCCGCCCCACGGCTGCGCCTAGATATCCTGTCCATGAAAGTCACGAACAGGACCGGTGATAAAGGGCAGCCCTGGCGGAGGCCAACACCCACCGGGAACGTGTCTGACTTAGTACAGAGGATACGAACGCAGCTCCTACTGCAGGCGTACAGAGACCGGATGGCCCGTTGCAATGGCACACCATACTCCCGCAGCACCCCCCACAAAAAGCCCAGAGGGACCTGGTCGAAGGCCTTCTCCAGGTCCTCAAAGCACATGTAGACTGGTTGGGCAAACTCCCAGGACCCCTCCAGTATCCTTGCGAATCGCCACCTTAACGCGGTGAAGGAGTTTGAGTGGCTCAAAGATCCTGGGAGCTATGTTGTCCGGGGCATCTGCCCCTGGTAGGGTCTCCCAAGGCAAACAGGTCTCGGGGGAGAGCCCAGACTAAGAGTGGTTCAAAAAACCCTAATGAACAGCAGCCCAAGGATTGAAGCTACCTCACCCGGACCAGGGAAACCGGGGCACCCTTCCGGAGCCAGACCCGGGAGGCGAGCTCATCGGCGGCGTCTGGTGGCCGGGCCTTCGTCCATGGGGCCCGGTCGGGCTCAGCCCGAAGAAACAACATGGAGCAGCCACCCTGTGGACCCACCACCCGCAGGGGTCGGGTGCTATGTAGACCGGGCGGCGGGCCGGGCAGGGGGCATAGACTAGCTCTAGGGACGTGGAACGTCACCTCGCTAGCGGGGAAGGAGCCGGAGCTGGAGCGGGAGGTGGAGCGATACCAGCTAGATATAGTTGGGCTCACCTCCACGCATAGCGCTGGCTCTGGAACCAAACTCCTGGAGAAGGGTTGGACTTTGTTCTTTTCTGGAGTCGCCCAGGGTGAGAGGCGCCGGGCGGGAGTGGGGATACTCACGAGTCCCCGGCTGAGCGCCGCCGTGTTGGAGTTTTCCCCGGAGAACAAGAGGGTTGCCTCCCTGTGCCTTCGGGTTGCGGGGAGTAAGGTTCTGACTGTTCTTTGTGCTTATGCACCGAACAGCATTTCGGAGTATCCGGCCTTCTTGGGAGACTTCAACGCTCACGTGGGCAATGACAGAGAAACCTGGCGGGGAGTGATTGGGAGGAACGGCTTGCTGGATCTGAACCCGAGCGATGTTTCATTGTTGGACTTCTGTGCTAACCACGGTTTGTCCATAACAAACACCATGTTTGAACATAAGGTGGCTCATAAGTGTACCTGGTACCAGAACACCTTATGCCGGAGATCAATTATCAACTTCGTAATCGTATCATCTGATCTGCGGCCGTATGTTTTGGACACTCGGGTGAAGAGAGGAGCAGAGCTGTCAACTGATCACCACCTGGTGGTGAGTTGGATCAGATGGCGGGGGAGCCGGCCACAGAGACCTGACAAGCCCAAACGTGTAGTGAGGGTGAACTGGGAACGTCTGGCGGAGGATCCTGTCCGGGAGGTCTTCAACTCCCACCTCCGGAAGGACTTCTCACACATCCCGAGGGAGGTTGGGGACATGGAACCCGAGTGGATCATGTTCAAAGCCTCTATTGTGGACGCGGCCGCTAGGAGCTGTGGTCGGAAGGTCATCGGTGCCTGTCGTGGCGGCAACCCGAGAACCCGGTGGTGGACACCGGGGGTGAGGGAAGCTGTCAAGCTGAAGAAGGAGGCCTTTCGGGCTTGGTTGGCCCAGGGGTCTCCTGAAGCAGCTGACAGGTACAGGCAGGCCAGAAGGACTGCAGCTGCGGTGGTCACGGATGCTAAAACTCGGGCATGGGAGGAGTTTGGGGAGGCCATGGAGAAGGACCTTCGGTTGGCCTCAAGGAGGTTCTGGCAAACCATCCGACGACTCAGGAAGGGAAAGCAGGGCCTTCCCCAGGCTGTTATCAGCGGGGGAGGGGGCTGCTGACCCAGACAGAGGATATTGTCGGACGGTGGAAAGAGCACTTTGAGGAACTTCTAAACCCGGTCAACATGTCCCCTGAACAGGGGGCAGAGCCTGAAGACTTGGGGTTGGATGAACCCATATCCCTGGCAGAGGCCACTAAGGTAGTCAAAAAGCTCCTTGGTGGCAAGGCGCCGGGGGTGGATGAGATCCGCCCTGAGATGCTGAAGGCGCTGGACTTTGTTGGACTGTCTTGGCTGACACGCCTCTTCAATGTTGCATGGGGGTTGGGCACAGTGCCCATGGACTGGCAGACCGGGGTGGTGGTTCCCATCTTCAAGAAGGGGGACCGGAGAGTGTGCTCAAATTATCGGGGCATCACACTACTCAGCCTCCCGGGAAAAGCTTATGCCAGGGTGCTGGAACGGAGGCTCCGACCGTTTGTCGAACCTCGGATTCAAGAACAGTGCGGGTTTCGTCCCGGTCGTGGAACAGTGGACCAGCTCTTTACCCTCGCAAGGATGGCTGTTGATATGTCCTTTTTAATATCTAGTGTCCCAATCATCATCATAATCATCTTTCTTCTACAGCTCAAGTCACAATGTCTCTTTCTGCCGCAGGTGCTGATCCGTGTCCATGCCTGCGGAGTGAACCCCGTGGAAACGTACATCCGGGCTGGGACGTACCCGCGTAAGCCCCCCTTGCCATACACACCGGGCACAGACGTAGCCGGAGTGGTGGAAGCGGTTGGAGAAGGGGTGACTGCAGTAAAGGTCTGAGGAAATAAAATGACAAATAAAAATGTCCACTCAATCAGAGAGAGACAGCGAGTGTGACGTCACCCTGGCATGTTAGTTCAAATGTATTGACATGTATTTTTCCATTTCTTATTGACACTTTATGAAATTGTACATGTGTTGAATAAATAATTATAAAAAAGAAGCTGCCAAGGTGAGTGAGCGGATCCACATTTCCTGGCAACACCCTTTCTTGTTACCAGTTTTATGATCGTGGTAGAGATTTGAGTCACAGAGGAGCTGAGGTTTTCTGTTATCAATACCTAAGTGTATAGATGATAATGTGGGCCTTATTGTAGATAATTACAATATGCAATGGGTTTTGCAACTACTACATTTCACTTCATAATATATTACACTTATTCACAATAGTATTTATAATGTACCAGCCTATTTCATTTTACAATTTTTACATATGTCATACTGTTGACTATGATACTTTGAGGAGACGGCGCTAAGCTAAACACTGGAGCGTTCTTTCCACCAGGTAAACCTGAACACCTCTTAGGTGTAACAGCGACTATAACTGCACAGCTATATATATTCTAATTAACTGGAGGACAAACGTTTTTCTCCACTTAGATTTTAAACCCTTGAATATAAACCAATGAACTCTGATGGGAAATGTAACTCATCAACAGCGTAAATAAGTCGATCTGTGTAGCTTAAAACTGTAAGCTTTGTTTAGACATTTACTTTATCTAAATACTTCTGCTAACAATGTTATGATTTAGGCCGTTTTGAAACTAAAAGAAACCAAAATGCAGTCTTTACTAATTATTAGGCCTACTTAAATAGTCATAGATAATCAGCTGCAATAATGAATGACAAAGTTTTCACTTTTTCGTGGCGTCTGCAGAGTGACAACTGACGAGCGTTTATGCCTAAATGTTAGAATTAGTTTTTCTTAATAGAAGTCGTATAATATCTCCACTTGTCCTCTCCTTATATGGAGGTGTCAGTAGTGTTGCCAGTGCCAATACTAGTCACAGGAGTGCCACCCTAGGTGTCAGAGGATCCCCCTGATCCCCTCCTCTTCTATTTACCTTTCTTCCAGTAATTGAAGAAACAACGTCCACTGACAAACCACTTTTTGTATTGATATGACTGCGGTGTTATTTTTCTAAATATCTTAATTCCTTGGGTTTCATTCTGTCAGCTCCTACACCTAGTGGCACCTAGTACTCCGGTGACCACTATTGGCACTGGCAGCTCGTGGCACCTACCAACACCTACAGACACTTAAGAAGAAGGTGAGTAGTGATATTATACGATGTGTTTTTAAAAATGTTTATTT